>JABTXL010006571.1:9883696-9949534 GCA_025134845.1 Neodon shergylaensis | reverse complement strand
ATCTATCTATCTATCTATCTATCTATCTATCTATCTATCTATCTATCATCTATCTATCATCTATCTATCTATCTATCTATCTATCTATCTATCTATCTATCTATCATCTATCTACCTCCCTATCTAAACTGTACATGTATGAATTCCTAGTGTCTAACATCCATGTATCAGATCCTCTGCAGTTATGGGAGGCTATAAGCTTGCATGTGAGTTCTGGTAACAAAAGGCAGTACTCTCTCAAGTACAGTCTCTGCAAGGCCAGTCAGGATTCTCAATTGTTGAGCCATCTCTCCAGCCCTAAAAGCTAAGTTCTTGAACTCAGATAGCAGTAGAGGTGGAACACCAGCCAGAAGCAAAACTTGAATTCTTAAGAACTGTTTTACCTACATACTATTAGAATGCTTCTCTTTATAACTTTTCTGTACAACTACTCTCCGTAGGCTCACATTGTCCCACTAAATAGCAGTGCAATGGACTAAGACAGAAGACAGCGTCATGCCACAAAATCTTCTGCCAGAGCCCCTGGAGATTCTGGCCTGGGGACCAATCTGCTTATGATATTTTAAGTTTTTTTTTTTTGTGGGAGTCACACTAATGAGAATATGTTACAAAATTCCAGGGATGTCATACTTCATATCAAAACACTATGACTGCTCTAGCTCCTTTAAGAAGCGGAGCATGTGCAGAACAATGATGTTCTGAGCACGGGGGTGCTAAGTAGAGTAGGCTCTAAGCAGCAATGAAGCAGCACATTGAACCCTAGTAATGTGATACATGAATATAATTGCACGTCAATTGAGTATTTTTAAAGTGCACATACATTTCTTCTTAATAAATACAGAACCCGGAATGATTTGATCAGAGAAATGGTATTATTTCAGATCAGTTGGTAGCAATGCTAGATACAAAGGTACAATAACTTAAGATGGAAATCTTATTCAGTGATCACCAACATGCAGCCCAATTTTCTTGGGCCACCACGTTCCCAAAAAGAAGATAGGAAGACCTCTTATGAATTATAAAAGTTAGGCTGTTTCTAATTATCTCTTTTGAATCAACCCATTTCTAGTCATCTACATCCTGACACTTGACTGGTGGCTGCTACCTCTTCTTCTGCACAGTCTGATTCTTCAGAGTCTCCCTGACATCCCTTGCGTGTCTCCATTATGTCCTCTTCCTTTCTCTACGTGGAATTTCTGCCTGTCTTTCCTGCCTAACTATCAGCCATTTAGCTGTTCTACCAATCACAGCAATATGTCCTCACACAGTTTAAAAATATCCCACACCAATCAACACTGCAAGTACCCTGTAGCTAAATTTACATGGTGGTTGTTAGTTGCTCACAATGAACAGTACACAGAATGTTTCTCTGAGACTGAGATAGACTACATGTGCACATTAATAAGAACTACAAAGGTTTGTGATATGAAAACAAACTTGTCAAGCTGATTAGATGTGGATGATTTTTTTCAAAGCAAGTACATGTTTAGAGTAGTTATTCACATAATAAATCTGTAGTTTTTACAAATATTTTTACTTTTGTGTTTGTGTCTTGAGCATATACCATTTGATTGCAGTGCTCAAGGAAGTTGGGGGAGGCATCAGATTCCTTATAATTAGTATTATAGGCAGTTATCAATGTCTGATATGGGTGTTGGGAGCCAAACTCAGGTTCACTGGAAGAATAACACATGTTATTTTTTTGTTGTTGTTTTTGTTTATTGTTTTTTTTTATTTTTTTATTTTATTTTTTGTTTTTTATCAATGAGCATATTTTAGTTACTCAAAAATGTACTAAGGTCAATTTCAATTTGAGTCATTTTTTTTAACTAGGAGAGGAGTCAGTTTTTATGCCTTAAACCATCTCTCGAGGGACTTCATTACATGCCATTAACGATGCTTTTTGGTCATAAATTACTATGTAAACTTGTAACACAAGGATGTTTTCATTGGTATCAATGCTCGTGTCATAGTTATACTGCTAGTGTATGGTATTTTTGCATTGTTTACACTGGAGGTTTTAAGTCTTTTTTTTTCTGTGTGCTCTCATATCTGTGGCCAGAGAAAGCAAAAATTCCCACTGTAGGAGTAGGAGACGAAGATGACGGGCTGGACTATACTGTGGCCAATGGAAGATGACAGCTGAGATGACAGAACTGGACTAACTTGAAGGCAATGTGTGAGCACCCAGTGTCACGGAGGAAGTATAAACCCTACTGACAGAATGTTCATGGCAATTATCCAAAGGAGTGACTTTCCTGGGGTTGACAAGATAACTCTGGAAGAAAGAGCCTCTGTCATAGAATAAATAGCACAAGCAGGACCCTTCCTTAATACCCAGGCACAAGAACAGGAAGAGGTATGGGAAGGGGACCAACGACAACTTCATGTGTATATGACATGCTTTAAAGGAGGGTCACACAGTCTATCACTACATACTCTACCTAGAAAATATCACTAATAATGAATAGCTCATGCCAGTAAAAACTATAAAAACCTAATGCCAAATGTGTAATATATTATCTAAACATAAATATGTTCATACAAATATAAACCTATTAATATTTTCATATTCAGGACTGGGAAAATGATTTAGTTAAGTAAGGAGTCTGTTGTATAAGCACAAAGGCCATAGTTCACATCTCCAGCACCCATGTGAAAGGTTAGAGCTAATCTTATTGGTGGAGATGTGGGTGAGCCAGCCCCGAAGCTGTGAGCATGGGAGAAATGTCTCTGTTATTCATCTGTCATGTAGCAGCAGGGGCAGGTCAGAGATGTCCCTCCCCCCCCCACATCAACTTCCAAAGTAGGTCAAAGAGCTGGCCCTGAGGTCAGAAGGGCAGGAGGGCTGCTCTACCTCAGCACCAGCTGAAACACTCCAGAGAGTATGCTCTGCACCTCTTATGGGCATAATAATAGAACCAACCCTATTGTCAGAAGTGTGGGCAAACCAGCCCCGATATTGAGTTCATAAAAGAGCTGTCCCAATTATTCAACTGTCATGTGACAACATGGTTAGGAGTGTAGGGGTAGCCCCAGCCAGTCACCTTGCTTGTAGGGCGGGGTCGCCTGAGGATATTTTTTACTAATAAATATTGCTGGTGTGCTCTCCTGCAGCCCTTCTGCTTTCCTGTTCTTCGCTGGAACTACAGGTTCTGTGAGTCTTTCTTTAATTAAAGCTAAAAATATTCCTATAATTTCTGTCTGCCTTCATTTACACCGATATATAGGAGAGAGATGTCATCCCTTCCTCCCTACCCATCAATGCCTGAGACAGGTGAGAGTGTTGATTGGGAGAGCTAGCTGGAAGGTGGTATTGCACACCATTAAACCCAGCAACCAGGCGGCAGAGGCAGGTGGATCTTTGGGAGTTTGATGCCAGCCTTGTCTACTAGAGCTAGTTCCAAGGCAGGCTCCAAAGCTACAGTGAATCCTTGTCTCAGAAAAACAAAACAAAACAAAACAAAACAAAAACAAAAATAAAGAAAGAAAGGGAGGGAGTGAAGGAGGGAGGGAGGGAGGGAAGGAGGAGGAGAGAGAGGGAGAGAGAGAGAGAGATAGAGAGAGATAGGAAGGAAAAGAAAAGGAGAGCTAGTCCTACCACTATCTGCTGCAGCACTAAGAACAACTATGTCCCCTATGCCACACCTAGGCAACACAGCAGAGTTGGCCCTGAAGGTATAGTGTGGAAGATTCAACTCTGAGGACATTTTCTTGCACTGGCCCTATCTCTTGCTCATCACTGCAAAGGGTGAACTTGCCAAGACAACAAAGAAGAGCTCATCCTGGTGATGAGGACAAGCAAAAGCTGGTGGGTTGACCAACCCTGCATCTACTCAGGCCCAGAATACAGGTCACCCTACCCCAATATCCACTCCTTTTGTGATCTGTTGCAACATGTAAAATGGCGAGTCCTGCAGACGCAGAGCTGTAGAATCTTCACAACACAGGACAACATCAGGATATCCAAGAAAAGTTCCAGTGAGGATTCAGCATCAGTAGTGTAGTAGAAACCACAGGCTTTGAACCAGAACAATGACTTTTCAATGAACACTGGAAAGTAAAGATAGATGGACAAAAGGGTTTACTGCGTGGCTACGTCACACTACAGCTTCAATGACGAGATGTGTTTTTTTTTTCCTTTTTTATTTTTTTCTTAAATTTTATTTGGGGGGCCATAAGGACAGATACACAGGGACAGAAAATTAATGGGACCAAGATGCATGATGTGAAAGACAGAAAGGATAAATAAAAAGAAAGTTTTTTAAAAATGAACATCTTGTATCCTCAGTATAAATAGAAAAAAAAACAGGCAGATCCTCAAAGGTCATTGATAAGCCAGCTCACTCAGATCAATGACATCCTGTCTCAACAATGTTGAGGAATAACAATGACATAAATGTTGATCTCTCTGAGAGAGAAAGAGTGGGGGTTGCCTGCATACCTACCACATGTGTGCATATACCCTAAAACCTATACATATAGCACACACATACACACACACATGCACACCTAAGTTGTTTATATTCAAACATTGCACAGAAAATATTTACATCTATGATTTTGTCCTTAGCATTGAACTCCTCTTGCCACCTTTTATAATGAAATGCTTCATTTGAATTATCAATCGTAATATTATGAACTTCTCACAATCTCTCAGCATGGCAAAAGGCTTGACAGTTAGGAAGTCTGAACAGCCCTAAGGACACATCCTTTGACAGTTTCTCATCTCTTGGAGAGCCATCTCAAAATTATCAAACTCACCACTCAGTTCTCAATACAGACCAAGGTAAATGTAAATTTGAGGGTTGTTTGCATGAATATTGAGTTGGTTTTCAGATGGAATCCATGTCTTGTTTTTATAGAAGAATTAAATCTTGATAGACTGCTTAAAGCACCTGGCACTTCATGTTGTCATCAAGATGCCTAAGACTGAAGGCTCAACTTCACACACAAGTAACCTGCAGTGTTTGCCAAATAATGAGCTTTGAGATAGTTATTGGACCTTGAGGACATTAACCTCATCAATGTTCATCGATGAATTAGTCTGTTGATGAGCTCATAGCTGATTGAACTGTGATGATATAGAAACTATTATATAAGTCCCTGGAAAAGGTGCCTTTCAATAGTACATCAAGTCTCTAGTCATTCACATTCTCCTCCTCCAGCTCTTCCTTCCCTGCCCTTCCTCCTTTGCCTCCTTCTTCTCTTCCTCCTCAACCTCCTCCCATGCTTCTCCCTTTTCTGAATACAATTTGGTAAATACAAGCTTTCCATCATATCTGTCCCTCATTAATCTCTTGCCCTGCTACAGGCTTAAGCACACTGCTTTCAGACATCTCTAAAAATATGAGGCCAAATTACACTTTGCTCTCCTCAGATGCCCTACATATTCTGCCACTCTCATGGCATATGAACACAACAAGTGAAGCTCATATTTTTCTAGATGCCAATTTTCCCTTAGGTTGCCTCCTGCCAATGACTCCTCTTTTCAAAGACTCATCCTTGGTATCTTCTGCATGAATTATATTTTGCTATTCACATCCCAGCTTATGATCAAGTGGGCTGTTGTGGGAGGTCCTTCTGTCTGTGTGTTGCTTTTATTGGTTAATGAATAAAGAAACTGCTTTGGACTATAGCAAGGAAGAACTTAGGTAGGCAGGGAAAACTATGCTGAATGCTGGGAGAAAGAAGGGCAGAGTCAGAGAGAAGCCACACAGCTGCTGACAGAGACAGACATGTCAAAATTTTGCTGGTAAGTCACTGCCACGTGGCGATACACAGATTAATAGAAATGGGTAAATTAATATGTAAGAGTTAGCTAATAAGAATCTAGAGCTAATGGACCAAGCAGTGATTTACTTAATACAGTTTCTGGATTATTTTGGGGCTGAGCAGCCAGGAATGACCAAGCGGCCTCTCTCTTTGCAACAGTTGACAATGACTCTTGAACAGTATCTCTATTTTTACTACCTTTTTTCCCCAGAAAACAAACGATTAATGGACATTGCTAGCTCATATTTGATATTTTTGACAATGCTTTCAATTTTAGATTTTTCAAGACATTCACTTACTTTGCATGAGTACATTTATGGTACACATGAATGTGCATACACTTGCTAGTGAGGTTCTGATGTCGATGCCAGACATCTTTCTTTGTGATTTTCCAATTTATTTATTAAGGCAGAATCTCTTTATAAACCTGTGATGTGGGATTCCCCTCTGTATGCTGTGAATATTTTGTATTATCATTGGTTAATAAAAAAGCTGTTTCAGCCAATGGTTTAGCAGAACAAAGCCAGGTAGGAAATCTGAACACACACACACACACACACACACACACACACACGCATATATATATGCGTGTGTGTGTGTATATACATATATGTATATATATATATATATATATATATATATATATATATATATATATATAGAGAGAGAGAGAGAGAGAGAGAGAGAGTAGACAGAGTCAAGGAAATGTCATATAGCTGCCAAAGGAGACAGATGCTGAATCCTTACTAGTAAGCCAAAGCCTTGTGCCAATATACAGATTAATAAAAATGATTAAATTAAGATGTAAGAGTTAGTTAATAAGAAGCCTGGGCTAAAAGGCCTAGAGGTGTTATAATTAATACAGTCTCTGTGTGATTATTCAGGTCTAGGTGGCTAGGAACAAACAAGCAGTCTCTGTCAACAAACCTGCAGCTTGGTAATTCTGGTTGGTCTAATTAGCCAGCAGCCTACTGTGTCTACTAGCCTTTTACTTGGGCATCGGAGACCTGAACTCAAGTCCCCATTCTTTCAAGGCTAGTGTTTGATCCACAGAGCCTGCTTCTCAGCCCTAAGTTCATCAATTCTTAACATTATACAACTGTATAATGGTCCTGATATATGTATAAATAATTCATAATAAACGACAGCCCTTCTCAATACCCTCTTTTGTTCTCCTCTCTGACTCTTCTCCTTCTTAACATTCTTCCTGAGTCATGCTTCCCAGAATTCACAATGAAACAAGAGAACTGAATGAGAAATATTTTCTTGACAGGAAACAACCCCCAACAAATGGTGACTTTTCAAGATAAAGTATCCCAGGAACGGGTTTTTATTGGTGACTGCAAGAGTATGCTAGAAGCAAGCATCATCACTTCAAATCACACTGATTTCTCTCGAAGAGATCTATGGGGACAAGTGTTTTACAGTTTCCTGCAGAAGCTGTACTGGGATAAGTACTTCAGCCTCACTCTGACCGTGGCCTTTTGCCCTACTTATCCCTCCATTCAACCACAAAGCTTAAGCCAGGGCTCTGAAGATGGACTTGAGAGCTCCCTGGAGTCTTTTATCTCTTCACTTGCTGATCTGGTCATATAGGTCTTTGCAACCTCCCACCATTACTCATGACAATAAGTGGAGCACTGGGACAAATAGAAGTGTCTGGTCTGTTGATGTGCCCAATCTTAGCAAGGGCTTTGCTTTAAAACTCTAGGTCTATAAAACTATACATTTCCATAAAGATATTGATAAATTCCTACAGATGCATAATAGCTAAGATGTACCTAGTTTCAACCTACAAACATTGAAACAGTCTCATTCTTAGAAAGAAAGTCTCTAAAATCACTTGGCTGTATATGGTTGCAATTAAAGGGATTTTTTTTATAAAATTCAGTTAATGTTCCCCTTAGCAAGCTCTACAGAACAGTTCGCCCATGAAACATACTAAACTTTAAAGCACTCACAAACTATATATGTTGATATTTGTCTATCACAAAACATGCTTGGAATATGTTCACTCATGTGTAAGGAGTAGCTTACTCTTCCAATTCTTTTCTTAATTGCTCCTTGCCAAATTTTTATACTTCGTGAAGATGTCATCTCAGACACCCTCTTATTCTCTGGAAAGACTAGATATACTCAGAAGTGGCACAGTTGCCTTTAAACTATGCCTAAGTTGACTACTTGTGAAACTGGCAAAACAGCATAGTGTCTAAGCATGTAGAATAAAGGTAGAGACAGTTTTACAGTAATACCAATATTAGCTAATGTCTTACTATGTAAGAGGATAGAATATACCAACTGGAAATATGAGGAAAATGCATATGTTATCTCTCAAAATGTACCATGTCTATAAAGGCATCTTCTTTACCTGATATAAAGGAGACTGTAGACAGAAGTTCTAAAAACACAATGTAATCTCTCTCTCTTCTCTTCTCTCTCCCCTCTCTCTCCTCCTAAGATAACTCTGACTACATTCTACACCTACTGTAGAAAATACTGAGTAAAATCTGCATGATGAACTCTACCTATTTTTCTTGGTTCACTAATTTTTTTCCTGTAATTGCTGCTTCAAATGTCACCTTCTTCTTTGTTTCCAGTGAAGATGTTATTTAACACCTGGATCTGAAAAGTTATTTTTGAGGTGTGTACTGTTCTAGGTTTCTCTGGTGTATTCTTTTATTTTGAGTCATTGATCTCTTTTTAAAAAAGTATTTGTTTACAGGTCTTTCTGGTAAAAGATTTATTATCTTAGGCTACTACAACTATAGTTGTTACCAGAATTAGGTACAACTCTCTTGCCTCAAGGATCAATGTCAGGAAAGGAGACTTTGTGAGCATGACCTAGGTTTGAAGATGCAAATCTTATGAGGATGTAAAATCTAGAAGTACAACTATATCTCTAAATCAAAGGCTTTCCCACAGAGGGAAGGAGATGTGGGACCTGAAGGCAATTTGCTGAGTAAGACTAACTCTCCATTTCTCCTATGGATCTTGGTGCTTGACCTGATCCTTGTAGTTTCTAACACTTTTGGATTTAACATGGTTTGTGGCTAATGGGACACAGAACCAGGTATAAAGCTTCTGTTGCAAATCATGAACTATTCTGGGCCTGTAAATCTGGAAGAAGATTTGGCAGTTGACATTTTAACTGTCACCTTGAATTACTTTCTGAATTCATAATGCTAAGCCTGAGAAGGGGGTAAAGACACCTGAAGGGAACATATAGAAACAACATGAAAAGAGTATTAGACTAGAGAATTTAACTGATTGTCCAGGGTATTATAACTAACAAGGAAGAATGATATTACTCCAAAATTGCTACTAATAGTAGCAAATGGCATTTTAAGATTTGAAGAAGGATTCATAAAAGATGTGGTGTGTTGATAATGTTGCAATTGGAACTGATAGTTAAAATGAAGATAAAACATGCAGAAGAAATTTCTGAGTACAGGGTAAACCGCAGAATTGACACCCCATGGATGTGCTCTGGGAATGCCTGCTTCTTGGATTCAATGGAAAGACTGTTGGAATAGCTATCTGAGATGGATTTCACCCAATGATATATAAAATTAGAAGATTACATAGTTCAAAGTATGCAATAAAAGCAGTTTTAATAATGGTGTCAGGGTTTTATACTATGCTCAATATTTGTGACCATACATAATTTCCCTTTTGGCCTCACAAGTGGGCAAAGACTGACAGCTATCCATTATGGATTTGAAGCTTTGATATCAACAGGCAATCGAGTTCAAAGGCACACTGTGTGCTCAAATAGTTATTTAGTTAGTGTGCTTTAAGCATAACATTTACATATATCTACATCTAGACTTGATATGGATTTAGTTCAGCTAACAGGAGAGAGAATATATACTCTTTCCTCTTTTGAAAGAATAAAATATTACCAAGGCTTGGGGTGCATGCCATGTACGTGTATTCTTATCACCCTTGCGGTGGAGGGATGAGAACTATCAACATGAGGTAGCCTGACTTACAGCACAAAACTGTGTGCGCACACCCCTGACTAATAAAATTTTTAGTAAAACATTAGCAAACAAAGATATTGTTATTTTATTCCACATTTCCTCATCTTGAGTTAGCATCAATTTACTACCCTTAAAAATTTACTGTCTAAAATATCTGAAGTTTCTTCTATTCTCCAATACTATAAAACTTCTTTTAGGTTATAAACTTGGCTCTAGTTATCTTGACAATTATCTGTTTTCTATTTATAGTTGTGATTTTGATGTAATGTAGATATTTTAAAACAAAAACATAGTCTTATGCTGTTTTGTACATTGCATTTTCCTGGTTGTTAGTATTTATTTCTATTTAGTCATTTCTGTTAAAGCCATTTAAATATGTTTCACATTGACATTATTTTGGTATTTTTCTAATCTATAATTTAGATAACTTATACATATTAAAAATCCATTAAAATATGATGAAAATACAGAATTTTATTTTGCAGAGTAGAGAGATAATATTTGCAATGAGTAAAAAATGATCCTGTGGCTCATATTAAAAAAAAAAAACAGCTGTCTCTCCTGAAACATGAAACAAAGCACACTTTCTTGCTACAACCAAAGCCATGTGAAGACATGTTATTTTCTAAGATTACTTTTATTTTTAAGCATGAATATTTATGTTTGTGCATATGTGTGTGTATGTGTGTGTACACCTGCATGCACACGAGTACAGTTGACTCATGTGGACCGAAGAAAGCTCGGAGTCTCTGAAACTAGAGTTACAGATCATAGTAAGTCTTCCCGCTTAGGTTCTGGGAACTAACCTCAGGTTCTCTACAAATGCAGTACACCATCACTCCATCATATCACTTAAAATGAGACCGTTTTAAATATGTTTAACTTTGGGTTGAGCTTATAGTCTTGCTCTGTAGCTCAAGCTGATCTTAAGCTCATGATCCTCATAGAAAATACAGGGCTGTGGCTTCCTCAATGCTAAGAAGACAGCTAAGGATCACTGTCTTTGCATCTGGAAAGATGTCCCTATCCATCAAATGTTAAAATTAAATAAGCTCAAATCATAATACAGATGGATTGAGGTACTACGGAAAAAGATAAATTGAGCCTCTTAAATATGGGACATGAAAGTGATTTATTTGAATTCACACAATGAAAACTCTAAACACTTTCTAACTGCCTCCTATTATTTCCAAAAAAATCACTCCTAGATGCTGGTAACCAGTCACAATCCTTTTTCCTTAGTGGCCTAAGTGCAAGTGTGCTTGCAGGAGCAGGGAAACTCTTATGGAAAAAGCTCCTCATCGTGTGGACGGTTTAAAGATGTACTTATAAATTCTGTCAAGGAGCAGACTTTTCTTATATCCCCAAATAATTGATAGTATTACTATTAAGTAGCATACAAGCCAGCACAAGACAAACCAACCCCACAGGTGACAAATGTCTCTACAAATTAGTGATTACATTTTTAACAATTAAGAATATCAGGAGGATGGGTAGTTTCTTTGCAATGAGCTGGATATAAACTGCAACCTCATACTCACTCATTATGCTCTGGTCCTTTGGGACGCTGAGAAACAGCAGTGCTCTGAATAGCTGTTATATGTGTCAATCTGATTGGTTTCATTGTTCCTTCCTATATTATTTTACCCAGCCACTTTCACTCATAGACAATATTGTCTTTACCTCAAAGACACCCAGAAAGGCTTGATAAATAAGCAACTATGCACTGATTTTACTAGAGGAATTTTTCTACAGAGAGTCAAAATCCCAGCAACAATGCCTATGACAGTACTCCTCTTCCCTTCAAACTTGTGAGGTGCTAGTGACAGAGAGACACACTTTTAAGGTTAAACAATCACATTTGGGAACAGCCAAGCAGTACATAGCAGTCTACTTATATCTAAGGTGGTTGTTCTGGGGATATTTTAGAGAGAATGAGTTAATGTCTTGAAGCTGGATAATACCTGTGGTTATGTAAGACCATGAATGTATACAGTATCAAAGAAAACAATAAAAAATAATTGACATTGTGGAAGTAGAGAACCAATCCCTGGTGTTGTCCTCTGAATCTGTGTGCTGTGGCAGGTATATGTATGGGGGAGGGGAAAAGAGAGGTAAATAAATACATGAAACTTTTAACATGGTAGAATTTATGCTATGCAATCTTTTTTCCAGAATTAAAGAGAAAAGGAATTGTCAGGCAGCTATCTCAAAGGCCTTGCTCTTTCCGAACAGGAGGATAGTTTAGTTTTGTGTCGAGCTTTAAATGTTATGGGTTGACTATGAAAGGCTTATTTCCAAGAAGAAATTTTTGAAAAGATCTCTAAGGAGAGGCCACAAGATAATAAACATGGCATACAGTGTCCTGTGGCTGTGCATCAAGTAAATCACTTGGCGTGAAGCTCAGCAAAGCATGTCCTACAAAGGAACCAGTTTTCTCAAAATAACTGGGCAAGAACAGGAACAACAAGCAGGGGTAACTTGATAAATTTCATTTCTTCCCCTTGAACCCATGTAAGTAATAGAATAGACATCTAGTATTTGTCCTGCTAAAATCTATTATAACATTAGCAGGTCGTGTCAACATAATTCTTGGTCATAATGTAATTGAAGGAAGGTTATTAATGCCATCTGGTGTTGATCAGCTGGGTTAATTTCAGAAAAGAAATGATATTTACTTTGGCTAAATTGAATTTCTTCCAGGATGAGTCGGACTCTTGATGAAAAGGTGAGTTTCCCAAGCATCCTATGTGCTCCCCTATCTTTTTAACCTCCCTCCATGTCCCAAGGAAAGTCAGAGAATAAAATTCACAGGAAGCATTACAGCATTAGGAAATCAGAAATGTAAACAGACAGACATTTCTGGAAGGTCATAGATTGAAGAGGTGGGAGAAGGTGTCCAGAAAGGGGACAAGAAGAGAAAACCGTGAAGACCAGAAACAAGTTCTTAGGACACGGTCTGGGAATCAAATGGAACTGACCCCAGAAACTAGATTGAGCCCATAATTGCATATATTAGATTATTCTTTGTTCTATAAATTAGCAATTTCATATCTATCAACCTAATAAAATGATGTCTAATACTAGGGTCAATTAGTCCTATGTCATTGGGAAATATTAGCATCCATGTACAGCTTGTGAAACTAATAGCTTTTAGGGAATGAAATGATGCAGGGGCTCTCATTAAACAGGGACAGATAATTGACATATACACATGTGCATCTGCATGTTTGCACATCTGAGCACACACACACACACACACACACACACATATATATATCTTCCTGAGTACATGCATGCACTTATATGAATGACAAGAGTCAGTAGTCACAAGAACACAATAAAGATTTTATTTTTTACATTCTCACTCCTTTCAAAAAGAGAAGGCCATATTTAAATATTAACTACAGTTTGTCTCAAGATGGCCTTAGATCTCAGGAATATCCGATGTAAGCAATCAGGCAAAAGTCAAATGTGGGTGGGTGCAGGATAGGTACCTTTTACTTCCCTCTGGAGCAGCACTCAGGCATTTGTGTGGGTGGAAAGAAAGCTAGAAAAATTTCTGGCCTTGGTTCTCATGCAACACTCTTCCAAAAGGGACTCCTGCAAACACCTTTATCTGCCTGGAGGAAGTCATCAAGGACTATACAGAGGAGAGTTGGACTTGAGTATTCTAGAGGGACACGGTGTGCCCTTCTATCAAGTTAGATAATTAAACCCAAAGTTCCTCTCCAGCACAAAACAGATCCAAAGCCATTCAGCAAACATGATGGAGAAAAAAAAGTCAAAGATTGTTGTGGGAAGGTATAATTACATGCAATATTTCATTATTTAACCCTGGTTTGTACCTCTTCTTTTCTGTTAAATTTTCTCATTAAATAACTCTAAAAGTTTAAAATAAATCCACATTTAAATTGTTCAATAGAAGTTAGCATTTCAGTATCATCTAAGTCGATAGCTTAATAAGAGCATTAATAGAAATTGGGTTGTCACTACATTTATATCTATATTCAGAGGTGCTACAGTCTAGAATGTTCATCATATCCATGCAAGCTGGCCCATGGTACAATTGCAAGGTGATGGAACAATAGAGGAGAGGCTCAGTGGGAGAAATTAGATTGCTGGGAAAAGCCCTTGTGGGAATATTGGAAACCCACCCCTTTTTGCCATCAAGTCTTTATGTAGCTAGCTGCTTCTTCCACATTCTCCTGCCAGAAAGCATTCCTCACTTTAGACTGAAAATCAACAGGGACAATGCCCATTGCTCAAAGTCCCTGAAAAGAAGCAAAAAAAAAAAATTTTTTTCCCAATTGATTATTCTTCTTCCTTTGTGTCAGTTCATAAATTAATTTCTGTTTGATACCCATCAAACAGAGTTAGGGCCCATATCTAACTCTAGATAAAGAAAAAGCATGGTGTCACAGTTGCATCAGGATGATTGTTCATGATGCTTACTGGATCTTAGTCAGTTTATATCAATTTCTTTGGGCTCTTGTTGGGAAGCTAGGACATGTCTTATCCTTGATGCTCTGTTTGAAACTTTCATGTGATGGTTGGAGTCCTACAAATATCACTGCCCATTTCTACAATGCAGGAAGAAATTTGGAAACCAGAGAAACACTGTCAGAGGATAAAACCAATTGCCCTAAAAACCTAACTGTGCTATCATGTAACTGCAGACTAAATTATTTTACTGTCTAAGCATTTATTCCAGATCTCTTACTATTTACAAGATGGGGACTCTTAAATCTTAAAGAAGAATTCTAGAAGCCAAATTTTAATATTTGGAATATTTCCCAAGTCCAGGTAATCATCGTCTAACGACCAAGCAACTTCACTGTTAATGTTCAATGCACCAAAATGACAAACACTATGCTCGAAAGGGATAATAAATATCCCCAAAATTTTTGTTTTGAGATTTACTTTGGAACTGCTTTAGAATAATGAAAACTGCTCTTCTTATAGTTTTTAAATAGAAAATAAGACTATTCTCAATTAAAATGAAACAGCAACAAACAAACCAAAAGAACCCAAAATATTAATAATGTACTTCTGCTTTGTAAAAATGTGTACTGTAATGGTAAAGTACAGAGAAAGGAAAAGAAAATACAGAACATAAAATTCAGTTAGCTATAACACCTCAGAGCATCAAATAAATATGTTGAGCTTCACTGGCATTTCTCATAGATACATGAAGTTTTTTTAAACTGGTCTTCTCTCTTTCCCATCTTCATTGCTTCCCTTTTCCATTATCAAAACACATTCACTGAGTAATAATGCCTTGTGAGTCAATACTGGGTTTAATAGAAAACCTGCAGTGAATAATCTCAACCACTGGTAGGAAGAAAGACGGAAGCAAAAATGAGATAAGTGAATACAGAAACAAGTGATATGTTTTCTTTTTTGATTGCGAGAAATTAAAATGTGGCTTCTGTTCCAAAAAAGCAAATTATTTTAAATGAACACTGATTTAAATTGCAATGAAATTAACATAACTTCAGAGAACTGCAGCATCAATGACAGAATTGCACCTACATATCAGTTTTAGTGCAATTCTAGTTTGTTTCGTTTATTAGTCGAATATCTCAGGTAAAAATCAATCAATACAATTGAGGGGAAAAACATTAAACAGAAATGGATCAAATAACAAAAACATGGTAGTGGTGATTTATGTAATACTATTACCAGAAAACACAAATGAAAGAAAATCGGTTACAAATGCTGTTAAACTAGGAAATTCCATTTGATTGACATAGTCATACATTTATAATTTCCATAACAATGTATTCTAAGATGAAGGCCAGAAATTCTATCCACATTTTAAGCTTCTCCTTCACCTATGTAAGGACATAACTCATCAATGATAAGGTTTCTATGAGAAAATGACTATTAAAAACCTATGCTCTCCAGAACATTAGCCTGTCTTGTAAAAATAATGGGTATCAAAGGACCAGCTCCATGATTCAGGAGGTATTGACTGTGAGATGATGAAAGTGTAAGATCAACCTTGACCTTGATCTAAGAGTGGGAAGGACATGGAGAGCAGGACAAAAATTGCATGGGCATTTATTTTTTTGTAAAATAAAAAAATAAAATCTCTGATAATATTAAAGAGAGCATGCAAGTTGAATTAAACATTGAACTACTACATGGCTGGTGAATGGCCCGTGAACTAATTCTACATTGTCAGGATTTTTATGATTACAAAATAGATCAGAAGGAATGCTGATGCATTCTGCTTTACAGCTGCATTTTTTAAAGTTCTGATTATAATTTTTAAAAGAAAAATTCATCCCTATTGTTTCCATTATACACTGAATTGAAAGATTTCATATAATATGGTACAATCCCCATGGAATTCAAGTCTAAATGATTTTTATTAGTGAACAACTAAACACATTTTTTTGGCCATATGGTGCTTCTGAGGAAATTTGTCTTTTGCATTTATTTTGGATTTATTATGTTCCCTGGGAGAAGTGAAGTTATATCCATGCAAATACAGTAGTGAATACATTTATATACATGCATATATTTAGCTTTTAGTATACAAACAAAGGCTGTATATCTTGAACACTTTTGTTTCATAAACCATACACAACATAACACTTTCCAGTTTGTTTTTGTTGCCATAATTAAAGAATGATCAAAAATCACTTAGGAGATAGAAGGGGTTTTTTTGACTTTCAGGTTAGAGTCCAGACGAGAAAAATGCCAAGACAGGAACTTAAGCATGAAGTTCAAGGTAAGAACTAAAGCACAGACTATGGAGAAGTCCCGTTTCTTGGCTTGCTTTCTGTGATTTGCTCAGCTATCTTTCTTACACAGCACAGGCCATCTGCCTAGGCATCACACCATCCAGAGTGGACTGTGTCCTCATGTATCAATTAGCAATTAAGAAATACCCCCCACAGACATGCCCATAGACCAGTCCAATGCAATGAATGTTTCAATGAATGTTCCATCTTTCTAGGTGTGTCAAGATAACCAAAAAAATGTACCCAGGATAAATATTCTTAAAAATTGAAAATACATTTACAAAGCATAAAATCTGGATGGAGGAGGAAAAGCAATTCTATGCACTATAGTTTTTGAGTCTCCTCTTCACAGTGTTAAAGTATGAACAATGAAATTCTATTAATTAACCAAAGAAAGCCTGTCTGCATACTTTTCTCCTTCCATGCTGGCAACAACAGGATGATGAATTCTGGGTATTTTCAACTTAGATAATAAATTAATGTCATAAGAGGTTAAGGAACTGTTACAGACTTGGTTATTTGCATAGCTGTGAAAAAAACTTGAAGTATTATATCTGACTTCTTATCCCAAGCCAATTAAATATGCCTGGGAAGGTACTAGGTACCCTGGTGTTTTTGTTACCATTTTAGGTAAGCAAAGTATTCCTGAAATTTTAATGTCCTGTCAGCAATCTTGGGATTGGTATGTAAATTTTAATGAAATTAAACATACTTTATATCCATTAGCCAATTCCATTTGTTCCCACTGCAATTATCCTCATTACAATCACTTAATTGACTAAAGATGTTGAAACTGAGAGTCAGAGTAATTCAATTCCTGAGATTTGTAAGTTCTAGGTAACCATAATCTCAGTTTAAATATAAGGACATAAAAATGACTGGGTAAATATGTAATTATGTAGATCTCTAAGTGAAAGTGTAATATAACGAAATTCTGATATAGCATCTTTTTTTTTCATTGCTTGATGGAACGGGAGCATCAATGAACAAGCTTGGGCAGATACAGCCTTATGGCTTCTTCCATCTCCAGAAACACACAGTGCAAAGCAGGTTGTAGTAAGAAGGAAGTTAGTTAGTTCCTGGCCACTTAGCCCTGAAATAATCACACGGAAACTATATTATTTAAATCACTGCTTGGCCCATTAGCTCTAGCTTCTTATTGGCTAATTCTTATATCTTAATTTAACCCACCTCCATTAATCAGTGCACCACCACAGGCAGTGGCTTACCAGGTCAAGTTTCAGCAAGTCTGTCTCTGGTGGCGGCTCCATGGCTTCTCTCAACTCTTGCTTTTCTTTCTCCCAGCATTAAGTTTAGTTTTCCCCACCTAGCTCTGTTTCTCTATAGTTCTGCTATAGGCTTAAAGCAGTTCCTTTATTAGCCAATTATATTCACAGCATACAGAGGAAAATCCCATATCAACAGGTGAACATTTACATGTTGCAATGTGACTGATGTAGAACCTTGTTTAAGAGGAACACTCTTCCAGCTCCCCTATCCCAGGACAGGGTGTCAGTGATGCCCTTCCAACAGCTCACTGTTCTTCATGAAGCACTACACGAAAACGACTCCTCATTGTATGCATCAGTTACGGAGTCTGTTGTTTCTTTTGGCAGAGAATTTTCCTTCATTTGTCTTTCTCATTGGGTACTCTGTGCTTCAATAAATACCCATGGGTGCATAAAATAAGACTTATAGCTTTTAGCCATGTTATATGTAATTTTACTATGTTACAGTTAAAGCCTTCTTTATTATTTAAACAGAAAAGGGGAGGTGATGTAAAAGTTTTAAGTGACTTAATGTATTTTAAATTAGCTGTGATTTATTTAGGACGACCTTATCAAACCCTTATATGACAAGAGGACAGAGGGTGCACAGAGAGATTAAAACATTTGTTCAGAGTCACTTCTGAGGAATGACGGGAAAACATTTATTTGCCCAATTCAGGTCCTCATCATTAATTGCTGCATCACACGACAACAAGGGGACAAAAATAGACCATTTCCTTAGCTATTCATTATGAAAACTCTCTTGAGAAAGACTCTAATATAATGTTCAGCAAATACACCCATACAATGTTATTTGCATGGCATTTTCCAATTTAACTGAGTGAGAAATACTTCTTTTCTTTCTAAATACTTTTTAATTTATTTATTCTCAATTAGTTTAACTTTATTGATTCATTGTGTATTTCATATTACATATCCTGATCCCACTTATCTCCTGTCCCCTTGCATTTGCCTTCTGCCTTTGCAACAGCCCCTACACACACAAAACAAACATTTTTAAAAAGTATGTATTTCATTTTTGATGAGATTTTCATGATGAGAGGCAACTGGTATGGGATTTTGAATCCTCATAGCTCACGCCCAGTGACACACCTCCTCCACCAAGGCTATACCTTCTAGATCTTCCCAAATAGCTCCATCAACAAGGAAACTAAACGTTTAAAAATTGAGATACTGTGGAATAATCCTCTGTACACTGTAAATGAAAAAAACTCCAGCCTACAGGGAGCATTCTCTTTCAAATGTCCACACCATCTGTTTTCTATCTCCCTCTTTTATAAATGAAACAATACACTTTGCAGTTTGTGATGTACAGTACTAAACAGAGGTCTGGATTTATGAAGTATAGGCTCATTCAGCACAGGTGGAGCAAGATGCCTAGACATGTGGACCATTCTGTGTCTCCCATCAAAATGTTCCCTTAGACATTCATGTCTAGAAGTCTGACATCCCAGCTTGTAAAATGGGATGTGGTGAAAAATTAAATTGTGGGGCAAAGTGTGAGGTCCCTGTCATTGGAGCCAAGTCTTGAGTCATGGTAGAGGAGCTACAACCTTCTTTCTTTCTGCTGCTAGACAGATGCCTTGCACCGCGCCCCCATGTCTGCTCTCTGTGCTCTGGCACCCAGTTCGCGAGCTTTGGGCAAGGGGGCTGGAGGTTAAAATACACAGACACACACAGATAGAGAGACAGCAACACGGGTCATGCTTGAATTCCCCAAGAATGCCCCCTTTATTGTGTTCAGGGGCAGATTATGTAGAGATAGCCACGCCCCAGCCAAACCCACCAGAAACTACTCTACTGCCATCAGGAACTCCTGAAGGTCTCGAGCTCAGAGCAGCTGTAGGCACTCAGATCATGGGATTACAAGAAATTCAGGATCTGGGGTCTCACTGCTCCCAAAAGACAGAGTTGTTTTGTTTTGCCTTTCTAGTTTTCCCATTCTCATACACTGTCCAAACTTGGACACAAAAGTGGCAGGATCGGACAACTGTGAATTGTACCTTATAAAACCACAAGAACAAACCAATGTTTTCTCTTTCTCCGTTGGTTCTCCCACATAGACCCTTAAAGTAACAAATCTGTGCCGCTTTTCCAAAGTAGGAATTGCTGGCTCATCTGCTTCATTCTCTAGGTAGGCAGTCATTATTCCCAATTTGAAAAGCATAAAGGAAAGTAAACGAATCCACTCAAAATTACTTACAGATTTTAAAACCCTGTTTCAAGGACCACATACTGCTGCTTGTGAGTGGATTTTTATTAAAATTAGGCAGTACATAGGATACGTTTCCATCGCCATGATTACCAGTTAGAAACTCTAAGATGTTTATGTTCCAACCCGTTGCCATTTTATTCAGTTGTTTAAGGCTGCTGGCAAAATTCAAAATCTCTCTCCATACTTTTAGTGTTACAGTGGATTAGTCTCCAGTCAGGTGAATGACAAATGATTAGATCTGAATGTTAAATAGGAGGGAAAAGGCACCCCCTCAGGGGAACTGCTGTTTTAGTTCCTTGTGATAATTTAAGAAAGAGCATTAGGTAGTTCCAGTTGCCTGCTCCAAACTATTACAGCAATTCAAAGCTTCCTGAATAAAAATGTAAAAGTAACAACAAAAATAAAAGACAATCCCGTTCCTAGCAGTAATCATCTGTGACATAGCAGAGTGTTGCACTACCCTTCCTAAGTGTTAAGATATTGCATTTTAAGTGCTGTGGAACATGATTTGAACAAAAGCAATGCTTTACACTGAGCGCAAGCTTGGCATGAAAGATAATTTCTGGATTTGTCATCTAGCCAACAGCGGTGACCACTCTCTACAAATGCCAATTAATTCTCCAAAAGCATTGTTATCAAAACATGTTTGAAACTTGTCTTATACAATGGTAATGCAATATAACAATAATACGAAGATGAATGTACATTATTATTCTACTTATCGAGAGTATATATATATATAGAGATATAGAGCAAGTAGTTCTCTTCTCAGCATTCTAGTTGGAGGTCATTGAAAAAAATAAAAGTGCTAGCTAGCTATACGCATTGCAAATAATTAAGTAAGTAAGTACATTTCTAGGACAGGAAAACCTACAGAGAAGGAGACACTAAAACTGAAAATTTTCCTGGCCTTACTAATTATTAAGTTCATATCAAGAGGCATGGTCCCAATGGCAAGACAGAAGCTCAGATGTTGGGTTTTCCAGTTCCAGGTCTTATGCTTCCTGCCCTCTGCCAATACTAGAGTCTTATATTTACTATCCTTTATTCATCTAGAATAGGACTTGTGCTTTACACATGCAAGCCTCCCCAACATGTCTACTGAAGATAAATGGAAAAAGTAAAAGTGTGATTTGCCTAAAAAAAAAACCATGATTTATTGCTAGAACTGAGAATGAAAATTACATTAGTTAACAATGTTACACTGCAGTGTGATGTGCCATTCCAATAGGTGCAAGCTCAAGAAAAACAAAACCCACATTCTTTCTGAATGTGTTCTGAACATGCATGTGCATTATTGAATGACTAGTATTCTGGGAATTTACATACTCTTGGTAAAAAGAAGTCACTCCTCATTCGGATCTACCAAATAGCTAAAAAAAAAAAAGGCAGAATAAATGGGGGGAGAGTGAGGGAAAAGGGAGGCAGGGAGGAGGCAGAAATTTTTAATAAAAAAATTAATAAAAAACAAAAAACAAAAACAAAAAAAGCAGAATAATGCCTAGTTTTTTTCTTCATCTAGTGGCTCTCTCTTTTATTTTGGGTGATCTCCTCACCTCTGTACCTAGCCATATTTCCTACTAGTGGAGTATCTGCGCCACATCTAATGGTACCCAACCTCACTTAAAAAAATCCCCCCAGACCTGAAAGACAATAAAAGCAATGAAGATTCTTTCTTCCTATCTGCTTTATACTATGCTCTGTTTCCAACCCCTAGAAGACACCGACGTGTCTCTAGGAATAGTTTTAATACCGTAGTAACTGTAAATTCTGGGAACAGAAAAAGTAGAATGGTGTCCAAGCAGAAAGTAATTGCCCATGATGGAAAGATAATAGCTTGAAGCAGCAGGAAGCATCCCATGAGAATAGGTCATCCCTTCTAGAAATAGAGCATCCTTCAGTCCAGTGAGAGAGCCAGAACTGAGACAGTGATCAATCCAAGCACTTGCCCAAGATGGTTCACTTAAGATCTTTTGCCTCCTTCACAGTCAATGCTCTAATTTAATATGACACCTGTGATTATACTCAAATATGGATTCTCTCACCTATTCCTGTCCTCAGTCTGCCACCTTGATTAAATATTATCCTGTTGCTTTTCACTTTAATTCATCTTTTTAATAGGTGATTTGAGAATGAACATGGCTGAGCACCTCCCACTGGGGGCTGCTGGACGTGTTTGTCCTTAAAGTCAGATAACATAGTTAGAATGGAAAATTAAGATTCTAATGAAAACAAAGGCTAGTACGTTTTATAGTATGTCTCAGTTTGTAATATGATTTCTATGTTAATTCCTTAAGAAACTAAAATGGTTGACACACAGGTTTCTCTGGTTGTAATTATTAATTCACTCGCATTTATTCATCTGATACAAAGTAAACTTTGGAATTCAGTTTGCAATCTCACTGTCTTGAACAAGAAATATGTATTTGTTTTGAATTCTTGTAGTACTTGTTTCTGAGAAGATCATTCTTTCTTGAAAATCTCTTTTCGATTATTCTCTGACTTGATCAACATGAAAGACTTCTCTATAATTAAAAGGACGTCCATTTTGAATGTGAACAGGTGATTCGATTAATTGCAATGTATCTTGGAAGCCAAGGTTCTTGGGGTGAACATGTCAATCCCAGTCATTATCCAGAAGCAGATATTTGGGCATGAGTACTATAGTGATATTTCATTTCTGTTTTAATAAATAAAGCTTGTCTGAAGATCAGAGTACAAGCTAGTCATACAAACCATACTAGTGGTTGCACACACCTTTAATCGCAGCAGCCGCACTAGTAAGCCAGAGAGGCTGGGTGGTGGTGTTGCAAGGCTTTAATCCCAGCTCTAGAGAGGAATATAATATGGGAAGAACAGGAGCTCAGAGTCTCAGACTGCAGTCAGTCTACAGTCAAGCTGAGGACAGGATCACCCAGTCTTGGTAGAGGTAAGAATTCTCTAGTGGGATACCTCATTTGCTTTTCTGATCTTCAGCTTGAACCCCAATGTCTGTCCTTGGGTTTTTATTATTTGTGCTACAGAGAGTATCCACTCCTGAGGTTTCTAGAGCACCTGTCCAGATAATCCATCAATGAATTTCTCTTACATATAGGGAGTCTGTGGACAAAGGGGAGGCCAACAATTTGATGAGCATGTGCATCAATGGAGAGAGTTTCCTTAGCTCAGATGTCTCTGGCTTGCATAACTTCTTAGACCAGCTAGCCCAGTGACAGGGGAAATTGTAAAGTCTCCCTATACATTCATCACAAAATGCATCCCTATCCACTTGCACACATGGGGAGCTCTTCCCTGGCTACAACAGCTTACATCGGGTTGCTTTTACTTGAAACCATAGGATTCACACACTAATGTGGGTCCTTTATCTAAAGCACAGCTAGGGAACCAGCTTTGCTGTGGTTTTTGCATCAGCATCCACTAATAGTTTTCTCAGTGTCAGGTTTTTCACACCCAGGAACTTTGTGAAGCTCTACTGACTTCCCTGAATTCTATATACTTCTGAGATATTTCTTATTTTCCCTTCTAAAATTTCTAAAGCCATTTCAGTCACTGCTTGGCTACATCATCTAACCTAGATTCAAGACAGTTGGAGGAAGTCAAGACAGACTTCAGGAAGATGCATTTGAGTCTTAAACGAGCTAGACAGGAGAGAAAGCAGGGAGTCTACTTTTAAAGCCAAAGAGAATTTTTCAGTGTTACTAAAAATTTATAAGATGAGTGGAGAGGAATGTTACTCTTCTCTCTTGATGGAATGCGAGGAAGGAAGGAGCAGAAAAGGAAGCAACTGATTGCAGAGAGAAAAAAATGAAGAATTAATGTATGTTGAAGGCAGAAACACTTCTGTGTTTACAGGGCAAGATATCTGAGAAGACAAGTAAGTTGAAATGCTAATATTTTCATTTTTCTTTTATTTTTTGCACACACACAGATATATATATATATATATATATATATATATATATATATTAAAAAAGTCCTTCCAGTTTTATGTATTTTATACCCTGTTTTTAGAAATAACACAGGGCAATGCTTCAAGGTTCAGGACAAAAGATGGAAGTAACATAAAATTGTATGTTCATAGAGTTGGTTCATTGGACATTAAACCATCATCTATGTGTAAGTAAATACAATGTTTTAAAAATTTATAAACAAGTAAATATATTTGCTTATGATTTGTTATATATTAGATATTGATAAAGCATGTTTACTTGACTTTAGTTTTTTTTAAGTACTGAATGAAGGGATATAGCAGCAAGTCTTAGTGGCACATGCAGTTCTCACGTTAGACTAAAAAAAAAGCAAATACATGTAAATATGATTATAATATATATCAAGAAGTAGGATTTCATACATCATTATATAGCTACCATCTTCAAAGACATCATCCTAGTGTTGGAGAGAATGCACAGGGCAGACTCTTTGCAAACAATCAGAAAAAAAAAATCATTATGAAGAGCTTACACTGAAATTGAGATCTGAGCTGGGAAGAAATAGTTCAGAGTGATGCTCGCATCAGTAGCTGCCACAAGAGGGACAGATGCATGGAAGCCTCCAAGGCAAGCAAGGAAAGCCTTCCTCAAAGGAGCCAGGAGAAGTATGAGCAGGGATGGAATAGGCAAGTCCTGAAGCAGAGAAATCACATGGTCTCATTTTCAATGTTACAAATGTTTGCTGCTCTTGGCAGAATTCCTCAAAAAGTGTCAAGAGCAGATGTGGTACTATAAAAAATTCCAGTGTCCTAAGACAGACAGAGCTTCTCTATAGAATACAGAGAAAATGAAGGTATTTTTGTTTGTAAGCCTTGCCTTTAACATCTGAATCAGCTAAGGTGCCTGCATGGGACAAACCTAGGCACTTTATGTGTGTGTGTGTGACAGTTGTATAGCTTAGTCTGCTTCTAGAACTCCTAGCAGTGGGAACAGAACATATCCCTGATGCTTTTAGAGACTTTTGGGAACCTATTCCTCATACTGGGTTGCCTTACCAATCCTTAGCACGAGGGGAGGACCTTGATCTTATCTCACCTTGATATGCCATGCTCTGATGACACCATTGGAGGCCTGCCCCTTTCTAAACAGAAACAGAGGAGTGGATTGGTGATGCAGAGGAGAGGTGGAAGAAAAAAATGGCAGAAGAGGAGGGAAGAAAACTGTTGCTGGGATGTGAAACAAATGAACAAACTTTATTAATTAAAACAACAAAACTACAAGATAGATATGAAAGTTTGGCAGAAACCAGACAGTGGTGTACACTCCCTTAATAGCAACACTCGGGAGGCAGAGGCATGAGTACCTCTGTGAGGTTGAGGACAGCCTGATCTACAGTGATTTCAAGGGTTGAAGAAAGAGGACGAGAGGAAGATGGAATGTTCGTAGAAATGTTAACAATAAATAGAAACTTTAAAGTTAGACCTTAAAGTTCAAAGTGAGCAAATTAGCGGTGCTTACTAAATTAATACCAAATATATCCAATACCAAGCTGAATGATGGAAGCTTGTCTTTGACAGTCCAGGCTAGTGATAAGTGGAAGTAACATGAGAGTTGGGCTTTTCATGCCAACCTTCAACATGGAGCCACCAGTCAGAGAAAACCTGGCATTCTGTGTTCCTGAAGAGTGGCTTCACATTCTGCCTACCAGCTCTTGAAAGCTCCACGGAAGCAATCCTGCAGAAATAGAGGGATTTTATCTGTTAAAAAGTTTATAGCTTATTTTCAAGAAGGTCTCTGTGTTTGATGTGTGGACAACACTGAGAAAATGTACCTGGGCTTTTGAGCAAAGTTCCAACAAGTATAGCATAGCACAGTGAAGAAGCTAGCTGCCAAGAAGGGAGAGTTGGGCTTGAGACTCCAAATTCCAGATCCAAGAACTTGCTGGAAAGTGGTTGGGTGTGAGAGGGGGGTGGAGGGAAAGAGATGGAGAAAAAGAGAAGAAGGAAAGGGGAAAGGAGAAAGAAGGAAAGAGAAGGAAGGAGAAAGGGACAGGGGGAGAAAGTGGAGGAGAGGAATAAAAAAACTAGATGAGCAAGGAATGAAGTCGGGGGAAGAAGGGTTGTGGGATGGGGAGAGAAAAGGGGAGTGAGAAGGGCAGACGACTAAAGGTGTATAGAAGGAGACATGGGAGAGAAAGACAGGAAGACAAAGGGAAGGAGGAAGAAGAGGAGGAGGAGGAAGAGGAAGGAAAAGAAAGGTTGGGAGAGGTGAGGGAGGAGTGGAGAAGAGATGGGAATGGAGAGACTAGAGACTAGAAGAAGGGATAAGAGAGGAATGGGTAGAAGAAGAAAAAGGGAAGGAGACCAAGCTGGAAAGGAAGTTGTAAAGAGGATTGTCCAACTATAATGAGAAAATCTATATTGGCAATACTCTAATTATTTGATTTCTAATGTAAACTTTATTTAGTATTTGAAACAATAAAGAAGGTTTAAGTATTCTTTACATTGTCTATGAATATATTTATACTGATCTCTGTATTACTACACTATACTATCAAGTATTACTATGACCAGATTGTCATATTCCCAGCAAACAAAACGGTACTTAAAAAGTCATGTGTTGTTTTTATGAAGAATTTAATTTATATATATAATATGCAATATAAAATCATATTTAATAATCTATGAGATACACACACAAATATATAGCTATGTCTTATTGTTTTGGGGTGACTTTTCTTCTGAGGTAAGTTCTCACTATGTAGCTCAAGAGAACCTCAAGCAAACAGCATTTCTGCCTCAGTTTCTTTACTGTTCAGATTACAAATATGCACAACATAGTTGGTATGTATTATATATTAAGAAAAGTAATCTAGGCTCAAACCATTAAACAGGTTTCTGTTGACTGTATTTCTCCACGTCATTTCCTATATTCCATTTTTACAGATCAGTTGCCATGGTTGACAAATATTGCAAGGAATCGCTTGTTCATCCTGGCTGCCCAGAACCCAAATAATCACACAGAAACTTTATTAATTAAAAAACTGCTTGGCCCATTAGCTCTAGATTCTTATTGGCTAACTCTTACATCTTAATTTAACCCATTTCTATTAATCTGTGTATTGCCATGTGATAGTGGCATATCGGCTAAAGTTCCCAGCATTTGTCTCTGGCGGCTCCATCACTTCTGACTCTGTCCTTCTTGCTCCCAGGATATAGCCTACCTTTCCCAGCCCGGTTCTGTTCTTCCCTGCCACAGGCTCAATGCAGTTTTTATTCACTAACCAATAAAAGCAACACAGAGACAGAAGGTCCTCCCATACCAGACAACTTGCTGTGTTATGAGGCTATCTAATCATTTAGAGAAAAAGTAAATTTATAAATTATATTGTGCTTTTATAGTTTGTCCATGATGCAAGATAATTTACAGTTGCATGGCTGGTAATGATCAAACATTTAAAGAAATAAGCACGTCGACAGTAAACAACAGGTTTTATGATTATTGCACAGTACATATATCTTAATTTAGGGTATGCTAAAGTCTTTGTAAAGGCTTTAGGACACTTTGCTCTGATATACTGTGTGTGTCTAATGGCTCAGGAAAGGTCATTCCGCCCATAAATTTTGCAATATTGTGTTTGCTAAGTGGCAGCAACTCTTATTTGCATTTTCTTACTGTGCTCATAATAACAATAAACTTGACATGGGGATATAGAGATGAGCGCAATTTCCTTTAATGAACAAGGTAATCCTTTTCCCAGGCAATCTCTAATGTTCAAGTGTGCTGTTGTTCACAAAGTATGTGATGCATTTTAAAATCCATTGAATCAAAGAAATGTTTAAAATTTTAGACGAAACCAAAGCAATGAGCAAGTCAAGTCTAGATCCTCTTTTAGGTTTTATAATAACAATGATAGAATATCTGGACAGAATTGTATTCCTATCCCACAATCAGAATTGTCTGATGTAACTCAACAGAAACCCTATTATAAAATAAATTCCCTCAGCTGAATATGTTCATAGGCTCCAAACTCAGTCAATTATTTCAATTCACCATAAGGTAACCTTAAATATGGTTAGTAGATAATAATAAAAATAATGTTGCGTTTCTGTGAGGGAGACCCTGCAGAGAATGTTTGCTTTGAAAGATTGAGGACTTGGTCTCAATCCCCAGAGTACATGTAAAGAACTGCCTGATTGCTTATATTGGGACAACTTTGCTTCCTATGCAATTTAATGTAAAGTGTCCTTTCAACTGATCAGTCTTGTTTAATATGTTTAATCAACTCTTCATAGTATGCACAGGATATCGCAAAATTTATTATGCAAAAGGGAGGCAGAAATTACTATATTTTAAGAGGACATAGAGCTCTCTATTGCGTGTTGCTGTTCCAGCTATTTTATGACATCATTAGCAGAGCCTTGGATTAAACAGCCATGTGTTGAATGTTGCTATGTGAGATTGTTAAACAGGTCATTGCATGTTGACTCCCTGTCTAAAGGAACAAGATGAAAATCCCTATGGGGAAAGATTCATAACAACTCAAAACAAGGAATCTTCTCTTTTTCTAATAAAAATAGCATGGAAATAAATAAGGGCCAATGAGATGGGGTAGTGAGTAAAGGGCTGCTGACAAGGCAGAAATCTGTGCCTTGTCATGTATGATTCCCAGAACATACATGTAGAAAGAGAACTGACTCTCTTTTTTGACCTCCACATGTGTGCCATGGTATGAGCATTAAGAATAGAATGCACACATAATAAATAAATTGATAATGTCCTAAGATATAAATAAGGGGATTTGTGCTGTCCAGCATGAAATTAAAGAGAAAATTATACTATAACATAGGGGCTTTAATTATATACATGAAATATGAATTTGCTTCAGGCATTTTTGGAAACTATAGCAGACATTTTAGAATTCATCCTCTGGGTTCACAGTCATATCTTTAACTTCCAACAGAGAAGAATGTAAGTCACCATCCCTCATCATGTTTCCTTAATATTACAACCTGCAGCTTCCCTTGAAAGAATATTTATCATGGATTTGAAATTCTAAATGCCCACTCATTTTAAATAATATTGAACTTCAAAAAGACTTAGGTTGCAAACACCGAGGGCTCAAGTTCATTATTTTACCTAAGAACTAAAATAACGTGGGCATGGTTATTCTGATTCATTCCAAATAACCATGTCAGTGAGTCATTTAGTAATAACATTCAGCCTCTTCCTAATGTTTAGCTCTTCAAACAGCTCAGTATCTGTGACAGTGGAAGGGACTTGGATAGACTCTCTGGACAGTTATACCAGGCACTTAGAAGGGTTAAAGGTCTGTGATGTAGACCTCTGTAAACTGTCTGTTAATGTTTGATAAAGTAGAATAACATTGATATTCTTCCTGTCATTCATATACCCCTTTTTTCTAATATGATTTGTATTTCTATTATTTGTATAGATCTTTAAGAAATAGCATGAGTTCATTGTGTGATTCAGTCCTGTCTGCAGTTTCTGTAATGTAGCAAAGCAACTGTTTTGAACCTCAGGTGAGTATAAAATACCATCCAACATCTGACTGACTTAGCGCATAAGACCCCAGTGATCTGCTGAGCTAGAACAGACTCCTAACACACATTCTCTAGCTTGACCACAACAATAATTCTGTCCTGCTACTGTGGTCAGTCAAATGTTTCTGAAAGGCAGATACCATGGTTTGCAGGAATTAACAAATGTTGAATTTACTAAATATCATTGTTTTTGTGTTTATTGATGCCTCTTCCATGATCAGAGCAAAATTCTTCCCATAGTGCTTTGGGGTACAAAGTGAAACTCTAAAGGTTGTGAATCTTCACTTCTCTTCAGTACATGCTTTCCTTGGGGAGAAGGAGAATGTCAAAGGCTTCACAATACTGTGCAATCCAGTCCTCTATAAATCAATATTTATATACCCTCCTACACTGAACTACAAAAGAGATTAAGCTATCTCTCAGCTAAGTCTCTTTTTCAAACATTGCTGTCAACCTCCTCACATGTAAAAAAATATGGCAGACACTTTGACAATATATCATCTTTATTGTTTCTTGAAGTTTTATTTTAGTCTACAAAAGGGATGTGTAAATCTTGAGTTACAAAAATAACTTACTAATTTAAGTAGATTATAGCCCAAATACTTCATGTTATACTTATTGACAATTAACAATGCCAGATATACAGCTAACATTTAAATAAATAAATAAATAAAATTCACCTAACAAAATATGTGATGCTTTTACTCTGTTTGCATTGTACCTGTAGAGAAATTCGCAGAAGTTATCTTACTTCTCATTTTGAAGACTTAAACAAAATGAACCCTCATTAATAAATTATTGTCAGCCATGATTCTTGGTGTTATATGTCATTTGTCTTTGTCTTCTATGTTGGCCTGGGGAGGTTGCTCAGTTAATAAAGGGTCTATCATTTAATCATGAAAACCCCGGACCAATGTAAGAAACTGGTATGCTGCTGCCATGGTATTGGATGAGTCAAGGGAAAGATAGATTCCTGAAGGACTTTGTCTAGCAAGCCTAGTCTGATTGATGAGCACCAGGTTCACTGAGACCCTGCCTCTAAAACAAAACAAAACATGAGAGTGATCAAGGAAGATGCCCAAATTTGATAACATAAACATGTATGTAAATATACACCCAAGAAAACATGAACTTGCACACACACTCACACACACACACACACACACTCACTAATGACAAGTATACCTAATAGAATCTGTTAAATACAGAATTGTGGGAAACTTATCAACAAATAAAAGTCTAGGGATATTTCTAATTGTGATGTTTATGAACCTTACTTCTCTGGGGATGTGGGATTCGCATCTGTATGCTGGGAATACCATTGATTAATAAAGATGCTGCTTTGGGCTATTGTAGTGCAGGATGGAATTCCAAGTAGATAGAGGAGGAGACGGTAGGCAGAGTCAGAAAGATGGCATGTAGACAGGAGACAGACGCCAGACACTGGACAAAACCTTAATGGTTTAATTTAATTTAATTAAAAGTGAAATTGAATGAAGATCACCATTAAAATATACTTATTGAATTTTCCTAAATTAGAAAGTAATTCTTTGTGTTAAAAGAAGCAATGCCCCACACCTAGACTGAGAGGTAATAGGAAGTAGGTGCTGGCATGGACAGCCCCACACTCATTCACACATTGACATCAGTGCTTTTTAAATAAAGGGCATGGAGTTTTGAGGGGGATGTGGGTTAGAAGGAAGAATTGGAGGAGGCAGTGGGATTGAACATGACCAAATAGTACTCCTTCCAAAGGAAGATAATATCTCATTGTGACATACCTTACTAATATTACAACTTAAAAAAAATATCACATACTACAACTTGCTTAAAATATTAAGTAACCCCTGTTGTAGAGGTAGTAAGCAAGCCTGAAATGTGGTAAGGAAAACAGAACTGGAGAAGAGAGTAAATGAAATGCCAGGAACCTTAGTTTCCTCTTTGCGCTCTCCTGGCCTTGGCAGCTATCCTGTGGGAATAGCATACATGTGTTCTCATTTATAATCTAGTTGATTCACTCAACAGAGGAAAACAGCAGTCAGGAGACAAAGCAGAAAATGAGGCCATAACCATAATATCTGGTTCCCTCTTTGGGGGCATATAGGAGTTAAACCCTACCCTGACAGTGGTGGGTCTTTCTCTACACAGTCCTCTCTTAGTATTAAAAGCCTAATGGTAATTCCATTATTTTTAGCATGGAAAAGCTGGACAGGGACTAGAATACGAATAGTTTACTTACCCGTTCATTATACTAAATCCTTAGGACAAAAGAGTGGTTGAAATCAGCAGATGGTATATAGCTGAGTTGGTGAAAGCTATGGACAACTAGAGCTACAACCTCCAGGGTTGTAGAAGGGAAAGCCTGGAGGCTTACCCATAAAGTCTCACCCAACTCCATCCACCCTTGACTTCGGAGGAAAACTCCTGCTCTTCTGAGAAGTTTTGAACACGATGGATTTTTATTCAAGGAGTAAAGTGACTAGCAGTGTGTATGAACCCATCCCTCACACAAGAGTTGAATCTAAGACAATGTAGAATGCAATGTGCTATCTGCTCTCAGTCAGACCCCTGAAGGACAGCTACTCCATCAGCAGGGTTGTCGGTGTGGTCTAAAGTTTTCTAACATCCAGGAGTTGGTTCATCTTTGCCTACTTTTGACTGAACTGTAGTATTCTGAGAAATAAGTAGACTCAAACTCACCTGCAAATGTGTTACTGGATGCAGTAGACCAGCTATTTTAATAAATGATGTCTGTTTGCAAGGCTCTGTGTCTTTAAAACAATAAAGAATATCATAGTGCTTAGCACTGAGGATGAGCAAGACCCTGAAGAAAGAGTCGAAAGACACAGATTCTTCCCAGAGCCTACTGTCCATGAAAGCAGCGAAGCTATTAACTTGAAAATAAACTTAGCCCCACTCAACAGAACCAAGGATTGAGAGTGATAATAGTTACTAGCATTTCATATAATATAAAACTTTTTTTTCTGATGTAGTCCTTGGAGGTCTAATTTCAATCACAAATGTATTTATAAAGTTGCAGAGTTATAGACATGAGGAAGAACCATGCACTGCTGTTTGGTAATCAAATCAGAATGTTTAGAGGAAATACTTTTGCTCATCACAATCAGCAGGAGGATTCCTTTGTTACATAACAAAAGACAAGACTACATATTTAGCAGCTAAAGAATACAAGGTTGCACCTGAAGCAAATTCATTCTGTCCCTGACATTTTTTCTTTTGCCAGCATAGGAAACTGCTGTTCTCTCAGAGTAGCTTCATGAAGAATTGATCCCTGGTTCCGTGTGTGAACACTATCATTACAGATTTTGTAAGGCAGAGCTGAAGCTGTCATTTACATCATGGTTCAGTGTTTCCCTGCTGCAGAAAGTTGAGAAACTCAAGGTTCTAAGGGGAGGAAGCCTGTGCCTGCGAAGACATCCCACTGAGGCCATTGCTTGCAAACCTGGGGTAACATTTCAGGCTTGCTTACATTTTTTTTTAAGTTGTAATATTAGTAAAGTGTGTCACTGCGAGATATTGTCTTCCTTTGGAAAGAATACTATTTGGTCATGTTCAATCCCACTGCCTTCTCTAACTCTTCCTGCTAACCCACATCCCCCTCAAAACTCCATGCCCTTTTTTTAAAAAGCACTGATGTCAATGTGTGAATGAGTGTGGGGATGCCCATGCCAGCACCTACTTCCTATTACCCCTCAGTCTAGGTGTGGGTCATTGCTTCTTTTAACACAAAGAATTACTTTCTAATTTAGGAAAATTCAATAAGTATATTTTAATGGTGATCTTCATTCAATTTCACTTTTGTATTTTGCTGAAGGAAATTCTAATTATAAATATTTATTTCCATATCATAATAATGAAATGAGGAAAAGAATTTGAAAGAAATTTGAAAGGTGAGGTTGATTTTGCAAAAGGAAAAAACAATCCCATCTTAATTTTAAAATGACCTAAATTTTTGGCCTGTGGGTAATTATTGTAACACTGTTTGAGAATTAACCCCTTGTTTTCCTTCATCCCCTTTCTCATTCACTAACAAGGCCATGATAGATCCTGCATCAAAGACTGTGAGTTAAACCTGGGTTACTAGGTACAGATAAAGGCTAGAAAACTTAAATCTATTATCAGGGGCTCCACCATTTAATGTAGAAGATTTCTGTTTATTAAATAATGATGATAAATTTTAATTAAGCACTCTTAATCCCCTTAACCATAAACTATGGGTATATTTAAAGGCCTGTTTACAGGGGAAAGTTGAAATTATGTTTGTTTAGTCACTGCATGGGTTGTAAGGTTGGCTAAAGGTGAGGGTGAGATGGATAGTTCCAGAACCTTCCTGAATTAAGAGGAAGAGTGTTGCAAGGAGAGGGCCTGCTTGTTTGTCCCAAGCCATCCGGTTAGCTTAGCCCCAAAATAACCACTGCTTGGCCCATTAGCTCTAGCCTCTTATTGGCTAACTCTCACATATTGATTTAACCCACTTTTATTAATCTGTATATCGCCATGTGTACATTTACATACATGTCAAATTTGGGTATTGTCTTTGATCACTCTCATGTTTTGTTTTGTTTTAGAGGTGGGGTCTCAGTGAACCTGATGCTCATCAATCAGACTAGGCTTGCTAGACAAAGTCCTTCAGGAATCTATCTATCTCTTGACTCATCCAATACCATGGCAACAGCATACCACATTCTTACATTGGTCCTGGGTTTTCATGATTAAATGATAGACCCTTTATTAACTGAGCAACCTCCCAGGCCAACGTTGAAGACAAAGACGAATGACCCTCTTCTCCTCCTTCTGGCTTTCAGGCTACCCAGGTCGAAAGTGATAATCATTTGCTTTGTCACAGTGGCGTCATGAGTATCCACCGTAGTATCGTTACCTAACTCAGGAGCAAAGGGCAGGATGACCAGGTATCCAGGTTACGGATTGGGTTCTATGAATGCGCTAGAGAGGGTGAAGTGAAAAGATCATGATTTTGAGGTCAGCCTAGATTATTTAATGATTTCCAGACTGTATTTGGCTACATAGTAGGACATTATATAGCAAAGTAATAAGTAATAAACTTGTGTTCTCAGAGCTATGCTTTTCTGTATTGAAGTTCACTACATGTGCATCCTGCCCTCTGCTTGTCATACTTTGAAAACTATAAATTAGAGTCGATATGAAAGCATTAATGTTTCCCCTGCTGTTGTCCTCAACATTTAGAGCTCTGACTCAAAAGCCTTGGGTTTGTTACTGGCGTCTGTAAAACTAGACGACTAATCCATTGGTTTGAAAACAGGACACTTCTTATTTCTCAAAATTAATCCAGTTTAATAAGATTGGAAATATAGTCAAGTGTGTGACAGCATGCATTCAATGCAATGTCAATGAAATAGCTGCTACAGAGACATAATGAGGATGCACATGATAAATCACAGACTAGAAGAAAAGGAAGGGTTTTTTTTCCCTACAAACTTGGGCTCAACCATCAGAGAAAGCCATGTAAATGTTTTATGTGTTACAGTGACTTCTGCATGATAATGGGGGTCTGTACTGTATTTGCTAAAGAAATTTACACAGAGCCTCTGTAAGGTTAATTTATTGGTACCTTCTTTTAGAAACCAGCTCACTTTGGGGTGAAGAAAGCACTTATCTGCTAACTATGTAGGAAAATGCTGTCCATATAGATCATTATTTCATAAGGCAGATCATGGTGTTTCCTTTCAGAAATTGGGGTGTAAATAAAATAGCACAGAGAAAGGGGGAGCAAGAGATGGTCTTATGAAATAATGCTTAAATATCAGAAATACACAGATCCACATTTACAACTAGGCATAACATAAAACACTCAGTGCAATGTACTTTACAGGCTCTCTCTTGGCTACAATTCTCCTTTATGACATAAAGAGAATCACAAAATGCGGAATCTTCACACATGCCTATAATCTAGCAGAGAAGGCAAGAGAATTGTATACAAGTTTGCAGCTGGCTAGAGTTACCTGGAGAGACCTCGTCTTAAAAAATAATAAAACAAGCTGGGGATGATGATGAGGAGAAAGTAGAAGAGGCAAAACAAAAGAAGGAAGGGGAGGGAGAGGAGGAGATAAATAAGAGAAAAAACATTTTTAAAATCACACCACATACAAAATTAGTTCAACTTCACAGTGAGACATTAAATCGACTTTAGAAATGGTTGTTCTAGACTGTTTTGTAATGTCATCAAAGTCTCAACCTCACCCAGAAATTAATTTCCAGACCAGGTGGTATCCACAAAAGGAGATAGAATGCCTTCTCTACAACACTCCCCTAAGCAAAAGGCTTAACCAATAACCTAACAGACAAAAGGAATACATAAAAAAAAAAAAAACATCTCTTTTCTTCCCTCAGGATTTACTTTTGTTGAATGCAAAAACATTTCCTATAAACAGAGCTGAATGCTCTCACTGGAAATGGAAGATCATTTGTGCCATGTGATTTAGTGCTGAACCTGTCAATTTCACAAAAGGCAAGGTGGAGTCAAGAAACTGAAGACTGCACCAGTCACCTTAAACCACTTCCACACATTTTTCTCATTTGGTCTATAATCCTCTGTTCCTAAGAACATTCTCCACCTTCCCCAGGTGTACCCACCAGAAGCAGTTCTCTTTATGGACAAATTTGCGTAGTCACTGTACACAGGCTGGCGGTGGGCAGTTTCTGCTTTCAGGCACCCATAGGTTTTATTCTAAGACAATCCTTTTAGACATGAATATTTGAGACTACTAATATGAAATTAAAGATGGCCAGTTTAACAGTAAAGGAATTCTGAAATTACAAAATACTTTATTATTTGTCACATTTCACTGGTTATTTATGACACATTTTACTACCATATTCATTTGGCAGAATACTAACAGATATTTCTCTAGGCCATGCCTTATCTAGTTTCAGATTCATGGCCACTTCTGTACTGTCAGATAAGGCTCTATCTCATGGCAGGAGCCTTATACCCAATCACAAAGTGGTTAGTTACTCCCATGACATTTATACCACTCCTGCACCAGTGTGTCTTGCAGAGTGCTTACTGTTGTTTGGCACAGGGTTTGTAGCTGGGAGAGGTTGATGATTTCTGTTATGCTATTGTAGTTACAGAACAGTTCCAGTACCATGAACATAGGTCCTTAGGGATGAGGCTTTTGTCAGGCTATTTGACCATATCAACAGAAAAAACAATAAAAACAATGGTTGCTATGGAATTATACCCTATCAGACAGCTGTGGGAGAATGTTCTAGAGTAACTAGCCCATTCTAGGTAGTGCATACATGCACCTGGAAGATACAAACAGCTTCCACTTTTGAAAGTACAAGGCTTGGAAGAGTCAATGCCATCATCATGTTACAAGCTTGGACATGATACCCATCCTGATATAAAGAGCAGAGCTCAAAAATTTGGAAATTTGATCTTAGATTAAAAGTTCCAGATTTGCTCTTACCTAGCTTAACCATTATGTTTAAGTAACTAGGCTTGTTACTGTTTCTGTTTTCTTTCCAAAGCCTAATAAGTGCTCAGTGATTAATCTGAATAGGAAATGTTGGTGTTAGTAAATCCCTCTACTTTACAAGCCCAGGTCTTTCATATTTGCCTGCTCACTCCCTTTATGGTTCTCTCTCTCTCTCTCTCTCTCTCTCTCTCTCTCTCTCTCTCTCTCTGTGTTTGTGTGTGTGTGTGTTTGTGCGCCCGTGCGTGTGTGTCTCCCTCCCCTGCCCCATCTCCCTCATTCACCTTCTCCATCTCTACCTCTTGCTCTCTGGCCATATTTAATTTTCTAATGATGCTATTTTTTGATGATACCTAAAGGGTTCTTTACTCCATATCACCCCGCTAATGGCAATACTGACTAGATGTCTTTGAAATCTAAACTATTAGTAGGATTCTTGAAGTCTTATTAATCCTTCAGAAATATATCTTACAGATAAAGCTAAATATCCATGAATGGGGAGAGAAAGAAAAAGATGAGAAGGAGAAGGGGAAGGAGAAGAGGAGTGAAATGAAGGAAAGTTATCACTGAGTACCCCAGACAGACTTCAAAAACTGAGCTCTTCCTGCCTCAGCTTACCAAGTGCTTGGTTAACAGGTTGGTGTCACCATCACTCCAACACTTTTCTGTCTCTAAAAATCTCTAAATGAATAATAACAGAAATTATATACATTTACATTAATTTTGGAAATCTGTTGAATTTATTTGCTTTTCCTGTTTGTGGTTGATTAAGATTGAATTTCCAGTGGAATGGATGCTTCATTTAAGGACTGAAATATTTCCTTAAAAGAACTTGGCTCTGGGCTTCTTTGTCGATGTCATATTTAATTTTGCTCAAACTGGTTCCATTACCAAGAATCAGCCATAACTTTCAACTAAGATAATAGGTTCAGAAAAGGCCCATTTTCAAAGGTCAACTCACGCCATGAGAGGAAAATAGGAGTCTAGGAGTAGGTATCACCATCATCTCAACCCCAGGAGAGAAAAATAATCTACCTCAAAAGGAAGATGCCACATGAAATTACATGCACTAGCTTCCTATTTCTCTGTCAGAATGTTTATGAAGAGAAAAAAGACAGAAAACAAGCAAAAATAGAAATGTGATCTGTATAATAGCCAAATAGCAAAAAGGGAGACAAATTAGTTAACAGAATGAAATAAAGAAACAAAAGAAAGATATATTATAAAAAAGCATGTTCAGATTACAAAGTCATTACCATGAGGTTGATTAGAAATAACGTTAGGAAGAACACAGAAAACCCTAGAACAGATGAGGAGGAGTGGAGAGAACTTAAGAACACATTTAGTGGTGAGTTGGACTTCAGTGCAAAGATTAAAGCAAATAAATCAGGAGTGGGCACGAGGAGAGAATGTCTTATCGATGAAGAAGTGTTGAATATTTAAATGGATCCATAACTTTAAGAGTAGAGATCTGGGTTTTATTCCCTTAATGTTGAGCAAAATCAGAGGCTGTCTGTGCTTTGAGCAAAATTGCTAACTTTCTACTAACAGCCCAGAAGCTGTGATGGAGATAAAGCCCCAAGAGTCTCCCTAAGAGCAGATGTTCCTGAATTTTAACAGAAGCTGTATGAAAAAAAGAATGTTTTCTGATTTTTTTTAGCTGTAGGATCTCAGAAAGAAGGAAAACCAAGTCTCCTATTGAGAAGATGGTTTCTATAAGTGACATTAGAGTGCCAATCATAATTTAGAACATCAAACGAGTCTTTGATTAGAACAAAATGACTTCGAACTGAATTATGAGAAATAAAGGCAGAGGATACAATGAATTTTCACGATCAGCCCAGTGTCACCTACAGACGAAAGTGGTAAGTCCCAAAGTTTGACCATCAGCCCACAAGTGTGCCATGTGGTAGGCTGTCCTGAAGCATTACCCCATGCTGTTTTACAATAAATGGCTCGAACTAGCATTATCCAAATTTAGCATAACCAAAAAGGAAGATATCTTGCATGTATGTTAAGGGCTCTATGGTGACTCTGCATTCGATAAACTGAAATTTATATTTCTTCATTATTTTGTTTACATGATTTTCTCTTTCTTATTTCAAATGTCACACTTGTAACTCCCCAGAGACATGTCCATGTTTCCTACAATCACTGTGAATTTTGATTCAAATGAATGCCTAAGACACAGGAAGACAGTAACTCTCCCTGAGAAGTGCCCCCACATAGTTTGTGTATCTCATTTTCTGAGGCTTTCCAGAGAGAAGCCCACACCCGTGTCCCCAGGTGTGTCTCTGTTTCCTAGCATCTCTCTCACAGTCCTCAAGTTTAAATCTATACTAAAGAACAAGCACATAAAAGTTTAAGTGATGCTTACAGAAAAGTATGCTCGTCATGCATGGTGGCAAGTACCTATGATTACAGTCCTCCTCGGGAGACCGAGCAAGAGGATGACAAGGATGAAGGCAGTTTGGGCTGCACAGCACGTTTCAAGGAACTCTTCAAACAAATTGAAAAACAAACCAGCAGAAAACAAGAAATAGCCCTTGAATTGGTTTTGTTGGGAAATGAAGTAATGTGATGGCAAAATCTAATCTTGAGAAATTTCACAAAGAGAATTTGTATTTTTAAATGTCCTTTGCTTTTATTGAAAATAGATTTTTTTCAAGCAGTATATTTTGATAGCAGTTCCCTCTTCTTCTAGTCCTTTGCCCTGCCCTTCCATGTGGATCCACAGTCTTTCTTTCCATCCTTAGAAAACAGACATCATTTTCATTTGAAGAGATGCATTGGAGCTGGAGCCAGAATAAAAGGTGAGACTCCATCTGTTTATGTATCGAGATTTTACTTCAGTCAACTGACAGAATAAATCAACACACGTCAAAGATAATGGTAGTTGTTTGACCCAAACAAGGCAAAGAGATAATTTATGAAATTAAAAACCACTCCAGCCGGGCGGTGGTGGCTCACGCCTTTAATCCCAGCACTCGGGAGGCAGAGGCAGGCGGATCTCTGTGAGTTCGAGGCCAGCCTGGTCTACAAGAGCTAGTGCCAGGACAGGCTCCAAAGCTACAGAGAAACCCTGTCTCGAAAAACCAAAAAAAAAAAAAAAAAAAACAAAAACAAAAACAAAAAATAAACAAACAAACAAAACCACTCCAGGTTAGATCTCTTCGGTGACTTCAAGCACAAACATTCTTTAGAAGAGGAAGAGGAAGGGGATTACCAATCAAGACAAGGACAATCAGAAAACAACTGTAGTTAAAGCAACTACACCAAGCCCAGACGTGTATATGATTCTGCTACAGCTGTCTTCAGGGAAGAACACACCACACAAAACTAGACTTAACTTAACATGAAAATTAGGCTTGTGTTGGCTTATATGTGAAAACTGAAATTATCTTATGTATTTATTTATTTGGTGCTGAATGTCAGGTATCATTCAGAAACTTTGTTTCTCTTTAGAACTCATAACTTTGCTCAAAAATTCTTTGGCGATTAGTTGAAATACACCATGCGCTGTCCTGACTTACCAAATTAAGAACACATTTGTATGTGAGTCTCTATTCTAGGTGCAATATTACATGAATATAAATACACTCTCCTCAACTCTTTTCTCAATTTTATACTCTTTCTTCATTAAAGAGAATTTTGAGTTTTCCACAGGGTCTGTGTCATTTCATTTTTTTATTTTGTTTTTGAAAATGAGCTGCTGAATTCTATAAGGAATTGTTACTCTATATGTTGATGGCAATTTCATTTCTCTCCTCTCTCTTAATCCCCCTAAGGGTTTTCTCTCTCTGCCCAGAAACGACAGAAAGAAAGAGACCTATTCTCTGAAATCAAGTCAAAAAGTGCCCCGTTGATTCCTTGCAGCCAGGTGTTCTACTAATGGAGAGCGGATGTGAAGTGGGAAAGGCCTGTGAACACAGTTGGGAGTTTATAGAGACACCATGTGCCAAAGAACCGGGGGGGGGGGTGTAATAAAAGTTCACCTGATGCAAAGGCCAGACATGCGAGTGAGGAAGACTCCGAATGGAGGCTCTGCAGTGAGGATTTCCTGTTCCACACCCTCTTATCATCAACTGTGTGATTGAAAGGCCCATCAGCAAACCCTCGGGTCCCAGAACCTTGGCAGAGATAGAAGGAGCATTGATTGAAATCATCCTCCCGTACCAGGTAACAATGGAAATAACATCAGGCTGTCTCCCATTGACTGGACCAGCGCTGGGAAGATCTTATTGTCTGCAGACTTGGTGGAGGAGAGCTCTGCATTCCTCTTTTCATTCTGTGATTCATGCTTAACTCCATCTTTCTTTCCCATTGTGTTGCAAGGTTACAGAAATAAATGCATCTTTTATTTTAATTTTTTCTTCTTTGAGCACTGTTCAGTAACCCTGAGTGTTCTACAGAAAGTCTGATGTATCATGACACTCAAGTTTTTTCTAAACCATTATTCTAATTGTTTTCTGATAGCTTACGACATGGATCAGTTCATTTTAGCTTAATAATTTACCTCAAATCCCTGCCACCTTCAATTTTATGTATCTACCCAGTGTCCATTCATTCAATGACCTGTCTTCCTTTCTTTAGAGTTTGATGTCCTATTCTAAAACCCTCAATTTTCATAAGATCTGCCTCAAATGTAATTTTAGCAGTCCTATGTTATTTAGAAGTTGACACTGTCCTGAGCTCGACTCTCTGTTCTCACATATGCATGTCTACACTTAGATACAACCACAGCATATTTTTTATTTCATATTATAAGTTTTCAAATATTTTATCTAGTTAATCACTCACAAAATATCCCTGAGATCCTGCTTTTTGACAATCATTATTCAGTGTAGTGAAGATTCAAGGAATGGGGCATTGCCATGCCTCCTCCTTTACAAACATGGTACATACTACATGTATTTCTCTGCCACACTTAACATCATCAACATGAGCGGGTGCTCAGGGCTCCTGGAGAAATTGCAAAGCACTAGAATCTAATATACTGTTCTTTGTTTTTCCATATTAATGTTTAGGATACATATTTTAAACATCTCTTATGGTATAAATAGGAAATGTTCTGTTTATACCATAGACTATAGACTTAGGTATTTAAACACTGTTCACTAGCCAGCGCCACTCCCATAAGAGACAATTGAAGCTGTTGGTCATTGTCCTGATTTCTAGATACAGGCTCCTAGGTGTGGGATTTTGAAGATTCCATCCTGGCCATGTTTCTAGCTCGAGCTCTCTGCTAATCCCTGTCTGTATCAGAGATGCTTCCGACATATTGAGGGGAAATATAGTATTAGGAAAATATAATACGTCAACTTCAGATGGATCTTAATATGCACTTGGTTGAAATTCTGACTTGATGATTAAATTTGACCTTTCCCAGGTAGGTGACATGTGCATTATGTTGGACAACCCTGGTTAATAACTGTAGTATAACATATGTTTTTGACATCTTAGCGTGTGCTTTTGTACATCTTTATATCTATACCCATGTCTTTCTCTCTCTATTTTTAAAAAGATTTACTTTCATTTTAATTGTGGCCATGTTGGGAGGGCAGAGTTGTGCTCCTGAGTGAAGATGCAGATCCCCAGATTTGGCTACAGGAGGTTGTAAGCTGCACATTGTGGGTGCTGGGAGCAGACCTGGGGTCCTCTATCAGACCAGTGAGTAAACTTAACTTGGGATTCATCTCTCCAGTTGCTCATATTATGTACTTTTGGGGTAAGAGCCCGAAGAGTCATTCATTTTATGTATCCAGTATAGTATTCATTAAGTCCCATGGTACACTCATCACTATAAAATAAGTTTTATGTTAGATTACTTGGCTAGCTGTAGGCTATGCAAATGTGTTGAATATCTTTAAGAAGGGCTTGCTCAGCTGTTCCATTGGTTAGGCATATTAAGTGTAGTTTCAACTTACGATAGTTTCAGTGGGTTTATTGGGATGTAAAATTATAAGTGGAGCTGTTTCTGTTTTTAACATTTGCAGAATATTTTTTGTGAAACCTATGCCTCAAATCCTACTAGCCGTCATTTAATTGGGAAAAGCGTATTTGTTATGACTATCTCAAATTTAGAAAACAAGTTTTTATTGTTTTCAACGGAGATAATCTTTCCTGTTCATACCTTGAGGCTCTGGCAAGGTACAGGCGGTTTTCCTTGGAAATTATCACCCATTCTTTAGGGAAACTTTCCAATACAGCTGCATCGGAAACTTTGAAAATATGAAAAATTTTACAGGCATGTATTTCACAAGCCACTTGTGAGAATCTGTCTCTGCATACTGTTATTGTATAAAGAGATAATTTGAGAATTCTCTTTTAACTGACCTCTAAGACTCTAAGTAACACAAATATAAACTTCATTATATTTTCTAAAAACTGATTTTGGGGTTAATCTAAAGAAGATGTCAAGTCTAATTCTGAACAGCACATAATAAAATTAAAAAAACCAACATTATGAAAAGTCAAAAAAATGTTTATATTAACTGAACTAGATCTAAAAAATTTTCCAGACTGGTGAGTGCATTGGAGCTGCAGGCTCAGCAAAAATTTTGTAAGGAGCTCCCCAGCACACAATTGAGTCTCTTTACAAAAGGCAGATGAGGAATTGGAAACCGCTTCGGAATTGACATTTTTGTTGAAATTTAATTGAAAAAGTTAGGGAAGTGGTGATAATGTGAGGAAGCCGGGCGTAAAGTCATCGCTTTCCACAGTTTCATCACACGTCCTCATCACCTTCCAGAGAGTACATTGCCACCGTGCTCCCAGCACCCTGTACAGTTGGAGCTGATGTGGATGCCATCTTGATACATTATTAGATACATTATTAATTTAGAGTAATGAGGTCGAAAGCAAGAGAAACGACTCTCTCAGCATCACAGATTCATTCAGAGTCAGTGGTGCCCTTGTTAGAAAAACATGACAGCTTGCCCTATTGTTTTCTCCTCCCTTTATTTTCCTGACTCCCAGGCTTCAGTGGAATATTTGAGATTAATTAGACATGGTTTAGCAAATTACATGAAGAAGCAAAATGTTTGATGAGAAAATTACGTTAAATGCCAAGCTTCATTTTATTTAAATTTGAATAAACTGAAACAGTCATAGTGTCGTTGAAATACTTAAAAGCCTTACCAATACATAGAAAAACATAGAAAAACAGTAGCTCATGTATTATGAAACAAAAGGGACATAGGTTTAAATAAATGTGATTATAAAACATCATTCAGATGATCCTACTGCTAAATTATCACAGATATACCAGAACACATTAATTGAATTCTTTCTTACTAAAAATAAAATTGAACATTCCATAATTTTTGTACCTTAAGATTGCAATCTAAATAACATCTTAGATCATATCTTAAAGTCAAACATTATTTCTGTACTTTATATATCATCTTCTATGAAAACCATTTGTTTTGAACAACTCAAAGTCAAAGAAGAAAGGTAACAAATAAAAAAAACTCACTAAAATCAGTCCACTGGAAAAACTAGGGTGTCTATCCAATGTTTTAGAAATAAAGGCAAGAGCAGGGTGGACATCAGAGTCCAGGGGAGAAGCAAGGATGCCACAGATGTTTGAAGGGACAAATATTCACAGAGATGAGGAAGAAAGAGAAGTAAAACAACTGTAATACTTAGCATTTAAGATCTCTCATATTCCACAATAAAAACTAAACCCCACGATGCCTTCTCATTTTACTAGAATCTATTTCAAATCTGCATTTTCCTCAGTTCTTGAGATGGTATGTTAATATTCTATCATAATTTCAGATATTTATGACTTACACAAGTCTTATCTTTATTCCCTGGAGATTAGAAACTCCTGTTCAGGTAAGAATTAACTTTTAAAAATCATCATAGGGCACTTGACGTGCATGCACTCTGAGATGTCAGGACGGAAATTTCATATTTGCATGAACTTGGAGGTTGACATTTTCAACCTTACATGACAGCATCACAAGGTTGGTGATGATGAAAAAAATAAACTTTGCTTGCTGGAGAGACTTTTATGTCACAAAACATTAGTTGATGTATGATCACACCGTCCACAATGCTGAATGTTTGAACTCAGGTTTAGAAAAAATACAGCCAAAGCCAGTGAGTAAACTCTAACTGTTACAATCCCAGAACAAGTGAAAAATCATTTAGTGACTGACAGATAAGATATAAATGATCAGTCTAACAAAATGAAACCTTAAACTTTGCGTCTAAATCCATGCTTTCCTCAGAATGATGATTGTAGAAATTCTTTTTAATTTTTTAATATTTTAAATATTAATTCTAAATTAAAATTAATTAAATTAAAATTAAATATTTAATTTTAATATTTTTTAATTTTTTCTGAAATATGAAAACCAGAGATGAAATTAACTACATCAGATTCTGTCATAAGCACACACTCAATTTCTCTATTATGCAACTTTGTAACCTACAAAACACAGAGCCTCGTTGCCTTGTATAAACCCTGTGCCAAACAGAGGGACACGCCGTCTTTATGAACAAAATGATTTGAATATAACTGTAGGGTCATCGACTAGAACATGGCTCTTCCCTCTGAGGCTGCATCTCTAAAAAGAACTGACTCTTTCTCCTGGGAGTCATCAGTTACCAATAGTTCCACAGCTAGAAATGGGGCTCCATGAATCTCCCCCTTCTTCTCCACCAACCATGCTAGAATTTTGACTGATCTTCAGTGCATAGTCACAGCTACTGGGCAGTATTTGAACTCCTGGATGTAACAGGCCTGTCGCTTGCAGCAAATACTTTTTCAGTGCAGACTTTCACTACCTCTGACTCCTACAATCTTTCTGCTTCCTCTTCAACCATGATCTGTGAGCTTGGGTGTGGGGTGCATGGGTGTTGGTGTATTATAGATGTTCCATTTAAGTTCTTAAGAAATCCAAATTGAATTTCTGTAACCAATGATTTGTAGAAAACATTAGACATTGCAAAGCATGCATTTACTAGATACATATCTGTATTGTTATTAATGTGGGTCATGTGTTTTATTTTATTAGCATTGTATTTCCAGGTTCAGTCCTCCAACTAAGAACACACAAGCACTTACCACATTAACAGATAAAAATATCACAGCTAAACTAACTTAATTAGCTCCCTTAGGGTAACAGTGACATTAAACATTAAGACAAATTAAGACTTGGACTTTGGCAGCAAAATTCAAGAACGAAAGGATTATACTATTTCAAGAATATCTAATGTATTTTAAGATATAAATACCCCTGTCTGTGAGAAGAGTGGAAATATATCAAGTTCAAATGTGTCTTCTCTTTCTTAATGTAAATATTTGTGAATAAAATTATGAACCGTTCAAAATTTGCTCCAAGAACAGTGATAATATTAGCTCCCTGTGGGAAAATGGACCATCTCTTCTCAATCAAGGTCCGGTTTGCTGGGTTCTATTACTGTAATGTCTCTGAAAAAGGCTTCTGATTCTGTGGACAATTAAAAGCAAACTTAAGACTTTTTGGTTAGATTGAGACCTGGTTTATAATTTTCAGGCATCTCTTTTCTTCTGTTATGAAGTATAACTTGTCTCAAATAGGGGCTTTTATTTCCAAAGTATGGAGAGAAAAATAGACGAACCAATTCTGAACCCCAGCAGACATGGACTATATAGTCTATAATAATACTTCCTGTTCATGCCATGTTGTCACTGTATATGGATTTAAATTATAGTACTCTAAGTTGATATACTAATGAAATTTACAATATGAAGAAATAAATTTTATAAAAATTGAAGCAATGTGTTTGAGAGAAAATTAAAGTAATAGGCTTGGCTCTGTAGTAATGAACACACTCATTGCTCTTAAAGAGGACCGAGGTTTGGCTTCCAGTACCTGAGTAGAGTGTTTCACAATCCTCTGAACCACGGGCTCCAGAGACCTAACACTAGTCTGAACTGAGTTCCTGCTCTCGTGTGCACACACCTCCTTCCACACGCAATTAAGGTAATAAAATCAAATATTTAAAAAGGAGAACAAAAACTATAAGAAAAAATAGTGTATTAATTCTACATGTACAAACAAATTATGTCATTATGTTTTGTGACAAATGTCCTGAATTACCTAATTCTGAGGAGAAAAAAAATCTTTCTATGTAGAGAAAACCTATAAGTGAAATCCATAATTTGTACTTAATTGTAATATATATATAGTGTGTGTATGTCTGTAAATGCATAGGTGATGTTTGCTTACATATGTATGTGTTTTTGTGAGTATGCATATACCTGTGTGTATGTGTATATGTATGTATGGTTATGTGTTTGTGTCTGGATATATTTGTGTGTATTTATATATGTTTCTGTATATTTGTATGTGTGTGTTTGCATGCGTATACATGTATGTAAGTTTGTATATATTTGTGTAGAAGTGTATATATGTATGCATGAATATTTGTGTATGTGTATATGTCTTTGTGTCTATGATTTATAAGGTATGCATGTATGTGTGTGTTTATGATTGTGTCTGTGTGATATAATAGCAGTAACAGCTCGATTTAGAATGTAGTAAGTAGTTGAAGTGTCTCAGATGACCTAAAGTAACACCATCCAAGCTGTTGTCTTAAAATTAACAAGGTCAAAATGAGCTGGGAGTTTGTAACAAAGGAACAGTCACTGTCTTGCCTCAAAACCACCCAGCAAACCAATAAATAAATAAATTAAAAGATGATCCCTGAAAGAAAAAAAAAGACCCAGCAAAAGAAACTCTGATAGAACTAGGAATCTTGTGACATATTTCTTTGGTAAGGTAAATTTGGAAAGATGTCACCAATGACATAGTTCTCCCACTACCCAGTGAAGCAAGCATATCATTCACGTTCACCCTTTATTCATCTGCTCTTAGTGTCATAGTGGACAGTGTATGATGGTATTTACTATTTATATTATCATACTAGAATTCTGATAGATAGATTACTAAATCTGAGATGATGTTTAATAGCATGAATTTCAATATTGTACAGCTTACTTTTTCTTCTATTCAATAGAAGACATTTTTCAAATATAAAGTTAAAAAATTTTATTGGTGCTTATAAAGAAAAATTTTAATTCCTCTACATCATTCACAAGCATTCTTTCTCTCTTTTACTATCCTGGAGTTTACAAATGATTTGAACCATACTCCACTATAAATCACATTGCCTCATTGCTGCAAAACAGCACAAGTCAGATCCTCATACAAAACAGCACAAGTCAGACCCTTCCCTCCATGGAGCTAGCTGTTCATTTCCTTTTGTTCTTAGTGAGAGTTGTTTGCCAAAACAAAAGCAAATGATCAGAATGAATTTTCAAATGGAACCCACAGTCCTGTAGCCACAAACTACTACATTTTTGATGCTGCTTATATCTTCAAAGGACCCAAGCTGTGGTTCTGATCCTACATTGAAAAATACATTATCACATAGCACACGAATCATAGCATTCTCATGCATTAAGAACATGAAAGCTAAACTATATGTTTGTATATGAAACCCAGAAACAGTACTGTAGCTATCTGATGACTCTGAGCCTTATACTCATTTTAAGGTGAATGGAAGATTAGAATTATTCCTCTTATAATAAATTTGTGAAAGCAGTAAAGTGTTGGGAAAAAGATGAGTAGACATCTTCAACCCCCAACTCTTCTCTCAAACACAAAACTACACTCTGACCTTTTAACTTACATCTCGTCAAAAAAAGACATGAAGTCTGCACAATTAATCAATGTCCGGAACATTGCTCTCAGAATTTAAAATACATTTGCAATAAAATGAGAGTAAAACTTATATAAAATATTTTGAACACGAATGTTAACTTGTTTGTATCTCACATAAATAACACTATTCATTGCATAACTGTTACCTATATATAATAGAAGACTTTTTATGGGTTTACATCTCTGATGATTTTTCAATACACACACACACAAGGTTAGGTCAGGGAACCCTGATTGCTCTTCAGGCTGATGAGGGAGGAGGACTTGATCGGGGGAGGGGGAGGGAAATGAGAGGCGGTGTCGGGGAGGAGGCAGAAATCTGTAAGAAAGAAAGAAAGAAAGAAAGAAAGAAAGAAAGAAAGAAAGAAAGAAAGAAAGAAAGAAAGAAAGAAAGAAAGAAGGAAAGAAAAAAAGTTTAGTGAAACATTGCTAGTTCTCCACTGGAGTTTGAATTTAAACTTCAATGACCTTTCCAATTTAAGTGATGTAATTATTGGACTTCTTCCCAGTATGGTTTTACAACATAGCCATTGGCATTGAGGGTGGTGGGCAATATTTTGGAAGTTTTATTTACTGTATCAATTTTGTGTAAAAGCAGTAACCCACTGTATGATAGTAAAAGATAATCATAAAAATTCCAGTTCCATGCATGGGATAAGCCTTTGAGTCATGTAGAAGAAGCAAAATGACTTTGGAGTTATTTGGAACACCTTAAACATAATGAACTTCATTCTCAACAAAGCATCTCTCAAGACACCAAGCTTTGCTCAGCTTCCCAAATTGTGAAGTTTCAACCACCTTAAACATAAAAATCAGATGCTGGGTGGTGGTGGTGCATATCTTTAATCCCAGTACTCGGGAGATAGAGGCAGGAAAACCTCTGTGAGTTGTAGGCCAGTCTGCCAAAATGAGTTCCAGGTTAGCCAGAATTACACAAAGAAACCTTGTCTGGAAAGACCAACCAACCAACAAACAAGCAGATAAATAAATATGAGAAGATATATTAAAATAGATGGTTTTATGTGACAGCATGTTGTCCCACATGTTACATTTCCAGTATATTTTAGTTATCACCATAATATCTCTTTTGATCGATAAGTATAAAACGCACCACAAGCCAGCAGAACCCTGGCCTGAGATGGAGCTCCCAAAATTTATCCTCAGGGTGCATTTTGTATCCTCTTCATTCAGTCTGATATTGCAATGTTGTTTTCATTTTTAAAGATTTATTCACTTTTTATGTGTATGAATTTTTACAGAGATGTGTGTCTGTGCCCTGCACCACTTGTGTTCCTGGTGCATAAAAAGCCAGATCTTGTCAGATCACTTGTAACTGGAGTTAATGGTGATTGTAAGACAACATGAGAGGGCTGGCAACCAACCCTCAGTCCCGTGCAAGGGCATCCGGTGTCCTTAACCACTGAGCTATGTTCCAGTCCCCAAATTACTTATTCTTTCTGTTTAAAGCATCTTGTCATTTTTTAAACATTGACAAAAGTGATGTATTGCATTCCTCATTACAATGAGTTTGAAAATCTTACTAAATGCAAAGTATAAGTAGGTTTAAAGTTATTAAATGCTCTCTCATAGAAAAGAATATCTCAGTTTTCTGTCAGTCATTATCACCTGTATTGTTCCTCATAATAAATGTATTCATTACCATTAATGTTTTCAATGACAATAAGAAAGTCTTCCTTCATTAACTTTCTTCTCTAACTTAATCCCAAGTATGACCATATCATCAAGAGTATCACATCAGGGGATATGACTATGTCTACAACCACACATTTGCTATGGTGATTGACCACTCTTCCTATTTGGTTGCAATTATCTAGATTCCTAACAACTTTTATTGATGTAGCTTTATTTCCTATCATTGATATTTGGATTGTGAATCCTTGGTCACCTTACTTTTGTTAGATGATATAAAAGTTATAATGACATACTATAATAATACTAACAAATTGGTTTTAGAAATAATTGCCTTCCTTGTAACTCAGCTGTATTGCAATGGCATGTGATCCTACATAGAGACCTGATTCTCACTTCAATAAGAGATAAAATCATATACTTTTGTTGTATGATAGGGCATCTCTTGGGTATATTCCCAAGAGTGGTATTGCTGGGTCCAGGGGTAGGTTGATCCCGAATTTCCTGAGAAACCGCCACACTGCTTTCCAAAGTGGTTGCACAAGTTTGCATTCTCACCAGCAATGGATGAGTGTACCCCTTTCTCCACAACCTCTCCAGCAAAGGCTATCATTCGTGTTTTTTATTTTAGCCATTCTGACAGGTGTAAGATGGTATCAGCTGGCTTGGGTCTGAAAAAGCCTGGGATAAAACCGGACTCGCTGAACATAGCGGACAATGAGGACTACTGAGAACTCAAGAACAATCGCAATGGGTTTTTGATCCTACTGCACGTACTGGCTTTGTGGGAGCCTAGGCAGTTTGGATGCTCACCTTACTAGATCTGGATGGAGGTGGGTGGTCCTTGGACTTCCCACAGGGCAGGGAACCCTGATTGCTATTTGGGCTGATGAGGGAGGGGGACTTGATTGGGGGAGGGGGGAAATGGGAGGCGATGGCGGGGAAGAGACAGAAATCTTTAATAAATAAATAAATAAATAAAATAAAGAGATAAAATCAAAGAACTTTGGAGCATACAGAGGTGGTAATATTCACTGGTCCCAACCGGTTTTCTCAGATAGAATGAGTATGTGTCACAAAAATGGTAAATGCCTGGCCTGGGTCAGCCACAAGATAGCTTGGGCTTCTCTGGGAAATGTATTCAGTTCCTTTCTTCACCTGAGACTTATCCATTTGTTAGCTGAAAGAGAGATTTGGGCATATGAAAACAACCTGAACACTTGGGTCTAGTGTTCATTTGATTTCTTGTTTTCTCTCTGGCATTTGGGAGTTAGAAGCTGCCTCGCCCATCTCATTTTAGGCATCTAGATGGATAAATAGAGAGGATCAAATGGAAAAAAAAAATCATGTGAGTTTCTGTCTGCAGTGGAGAAGAAAACTCATTGACAAAATAGTGGCTTTATCAAAATAATCAATTGGATTTAAGCCATGTACTGAAGGGGCTTTGAGATAGCTCAGTCAGTAAAGTGCTTGTGGCAGAAGTGTGGAGGCCTGCGATTGGGTCCCAGGTACTTACTGAAAAAGGCAGATGTGTGCCCTATTATAGGTGCTGCAAATGTGGAGCCGGGAGCATCTCTAAGCATCACTGGCCAGCTAGCCTAACAGGATCAGTGAGCTCCAGATTCAGGGAAAAAGCTGGTTTCAAGAAGTAAGGTGGAGGGATATTCAGGAAGACACTAAACACGCACTCACACATATGCATGCACACATGCACACACACACATAAACATATATGCTCACACACAGAGGCTTGTATGCTTTACATGAAAGTACATACCCAGCATCACATACAGAGTACACACCCACATGAATGTGTGCACACTCAGAGAGGCACATATATATGTACACATATACACAAACAAGAGATATGTATCTTCATATATATATATATGAATACATATATATATCATACATAATCTTTCAAATATGTATCCAGAAATTATACTTTTAGGTGCTGGTGACAGACAATATTTATATAATTTAATTATAATAATCTTATAGATCCCAGTAAATAGCAGGACTCAGTGTTTTCAAGAGCATAGCAGATTGCACATTGACTATACAGCATGGATTAAAGTATTCAACTTGGCTCCATTGAAAATGTGATTGATTGCTTGTGTAGGAGGGTGATTTCAATAAATATTTAGGCATATTAACATTGCTTAAGCATAAGTTACCAGCAGGTTGAAGTCTAGGAACTTTATTTCTGGCCATGGAAAAGGCCAAGCATTTGAGCAGCATCCACTAAGGGGCATGATGGTTTTATTATAGGTGTCTGGGAAATTAGAAACCCTTCTGAACCATCTAACTTCCAGAATAAAACATTCTTAAAATGATATTTTATTCAAGAGCTCCCCTTGACTGTCAGCCTAATTAGATGTGCCTACAGAAGCTGGCCTGGTAGATATCTCGGTACAAAGCCGCACTCTGAAGGTCTAGAGCAATGCAAGTCTCAATTTCACAGCGTTTCATCCCCAGTTCCTCTTGTATAAAGGCATGCTCACCCAGCTCCGACAGAGCAGAGCTACATCAAGACAAGACATGAGTGGGATTCAAATAAACACTCTGACGGAAGAAATCACCGTTTGGTTCAAAGGGTTTGTGGAAGGCATTTGACTTTAGCATTAGCATAAGGAAAAAGACAGAAACGTCTTTGTTAGCCAAGACGGAAAGCCAGGAAGGGATGAAGGTGTGTTCGACATCCCATGGCACTGGGTTCAACGCGGGAATTCAGGAGGCTTGATTCCATTGGCGATGCATTGTTTGAACTTGAATTCTGGCTGAGTTTTCCTAACTGCTTGATCATTTGACAGGTTTTTAATTACTCAGAAATGCATCTCCTTTATGTGGGAAGCAGGTGATTTGGCCCATTAAGATCAGGAGCAAAGTCTTCAGCACATGTTCAAATTGAGGGAAGAGGCATTATTCTCTTCAGATACTCTGTGTGCGGATGTATTGAGGCTCATTTTGTTCTCTTTATGGTATTTAAATAAAAGGAGGAATTAAAAACAACAACATGAGTAGCAACAGAGGAGGTGGAGTTTCTTAAAGTTGGAGACAGAGACAGAGATAGGAAGTGAGGTGTCCAATCTATAACCAAACTCTAGACACCACAGGTATCTGAATCATGCAGCAAGCTTACGCAGGAGTGCCCTTTGCCAACTGGAAAGAGAACTATGCCAGCTTTGCTGCATATTATCTGAATTAAAATAGAATATTCAGATTACCTTGCACACAAGTAAGGCAGCTCTGAAATAAAGCATAAGCTGCTGAATAAGATTTTTGTTTGTTTGTTCTTTAATAATAACAGGGGGAATCATTTCTAATTAAAAGTTAGGAAGCTCATATTGTCTGAAAATGCATCTTTCATTCATAGCTAAATCTGTTTGATTAGTAAATTCTGCAGGTTTCCCATTTACCTAGATCAAGGCACCAACCCTACAAAGTTTTCCTTACTTCATGTACTCTAGCTCCTAGCTCTTTGGAAACCTAGATTCCACAAAGAAACAAAATGTTCTTTTCAGTATTACGCTCTCTCTCTCTCTCTCTCTCTCTCTCTATATATATATATATATATATATATATATATATATATATCCCCCCACTCACACAACCCGCCAACCCTACTCTTTTCTACTGGAATCTGAAACATAATCCTCCATATCGTACTAATTTCAAAACTCTTATGTGAGTCTGACCTTTCCTATTCACCTTATCTACTATAATTTTACAGTCCCCACAGATTCTGTTTTCTGTAAATAACATATTATAGTTATCATAGTACAGGCAATGAACTTTTCCATTCTTCACGGTAGCTCGCAAGTTGCCTTTTCCTTCCCCTCCATTTTCTGTAAAAGTCTCTTCTCCTGATCTCCTGTGATAAACCCCTTCCCTTTGGCGTTTAACTGGAATCTCCGCATAAGAGCTCTTGTAAACATCACAATTTATTTTCCATTAGCTTGCACTCCAACAAGATTATGTTTTCTTTCCTGCCATCAGACACGGGCTGGCTCCCTGAAGATCTCCTTCAACCAAACCCCAGACAATGTCTTGTCCCCTCCTCCCGATGTGCACGCTACCTCTAGCCTTTCATTTGCCTTTCCTGACTGCAAATCTTTTCACTTGTTTCCTGTCTAGTCCACAGAGCAGGGCTATAGGTGAGAAACACCAAACCCAGCAAAGAAATCCTTACATGCAGCAAAATAAAACCACTGTGTTCTTGTTCTTATGACTTACAAGAGTGGGAGGGGGGCTTCAAACATGATTGCCAGTAGCATTTTTCTATATAAATGATTGAACATTTTCTCTCTATGACTATTTGTTTATGAAGATGGACAGTGTGAGCCCTCATACATTGTCAGGTTTTTTGGAGTACCTTAAAGCCTGGCACAGACGATGGTAAAGGTGAAACCACGAATATGCTAGTGGGGTCTCATGAGTGAGGGTTGGCCGTGTTCTCTCATCGACCCTTCATCCCAACGTCTAGTTTTCTGATCTCTCTTGTGTTCCTCTGAACAGAACGCGTTGATAAATACCTCCTCTACTGCTGCATGAGGTATTTAATGCTTGCTTTCATTTTAATACATCTGCTAGAATGAAGATTCCAAACAGAAGACCTGGAATTGCATGCTCCAGAATTCTACTTAGTTTATATTCATTCCCATATTGATTCTTAATTTTATTCTATTTTAGAAATGACTATTCATTTTTAACACCCTCTTATTATGATGAGTGTTTATAGTTCATGTTTAAAGCATACTTTGCCAACTTTTAACTGTTCGCATTATTAATTTGGGCTTCACGTCTCTTTCATCTTTACTATATCTTTTTCATAATTTGTATTATGTATTTCATAACTCTTTCTTCACTCAAATGTGATAACAATTGTAAAATCCATTTAGAATTATATGGGATAAGGATATATATTGAATTCATGCAAATAAATTTTCCTCCTTAAAATATTCTATTTGTTGTATTTAATTTATAACACATATAATGTGAGCTGGCCTTGAATTTGTGATCTTCCTCCTTCAGCCTCCTGAATCTGTTTTGAAATCGCAGATATGTCTTTCCTATTTAAACCCTTCAAAATCTCTGACCATCTACTTATTGTTCTTTCTTCTTTGTTCTGCTGTACACACTCTAACACAACACAACACACACATACACATTCTTAGCCTTCTGTGACCTATCTACCTTCACTTCAACCAGGTCACTATTGATTTTATCACACAGAGCAGATGTTAAATTGAGTGATGACATTTGAAATATTATTATTCCTTATACACACTTTAGAAAATGGATTGATTTTAATTTGAAATTGTGTTATCAGTGTTCTTTGGTTTTCACAGATTCTTCACTCTTTGACCAGTAATTGCCTGACCACCTTCATGGCAATTCCTGACAGTAGAGCTTGCCTATTTGGAGGTAAGAATCATATATTGGGTAAAGTCTTGTGTCACAAAAATACAGAATGAGCAATATCCAGAAGTAATTAAACTTAGACCCAAAATTCTGCTCTAGAGTTGGGGCCAATTATTACTTCTTCATATTGCCACTGTAAAAGCTCACCTGGAGAACAGGGAGAAAGCCAACAATACCACCTAAAGACAGAAAGTTATTTATAGACAGAGTTGGATTGTCAGGACATATGACCCATGAGATTGGAGGCTGTGGTGCTGTCAAAATGTTCATACTAAATAAATACAATTGTTCAAAAAGGTGTTACTATTACCTTTTCACTTCTAGTCTAACTTGCATATTTTATTTCTAACACCAACAGGTCCTACAATGATATTTAAGCATATTTAAATTTTGTAGATGCCATTGAACTAATTTTATGCAAAGAACATAACAGATGCTAAATTATTATCCAGTGAAACAAACACAGCACTCTATTATTTGAATTTCAATCCATTAAAGCTTCTTACTTAGCATCAATTTTGTTAAATTAAGTTCATGAAATTAAGTAGAATTGTATAATCCATGTGCACAATAGATGAATCAGTTAAAATCTATACCTTTGAAGTGGGAGCAAAGAAGTTGCTCTAAAATAAGCCTCTTGCTGGCTATGCGAGGTGTTGGGGAATGCAGAATGACTTGTCCAAAACCACACATTGCTTAGAATTCTATGAACGTTGACATTTACCACCCAATGCAGCTGTCATGAAGGTTAAGACGATATTGAAATGCCTACCTCTCAACACCCTAACATCTAACAAATATTATTTAATGATTTTGTTGATATGCTTAATAAAATTACATATGGGTGAAAGTTGTTTTTCAAAACAATTTATGCAGAGAGAGAGAGAGAGAGAGAGAGAGAGAGAATATACAGGAATTAAATCTGAAAACTGCTGCTCAAACTTTATTTCAGAACAAATGGTTTTAATGTTCTGGCTTGGGTGGGAACGAGAAAAAGAATTACTGGAGTTAAAGACCATACCTACTTCATTACTACAACCTTAAGAAACAGTTAACTTGCCCTTCTTTGAAATCCATATATATATGTAAAAATGGTGGGTGAATATTTTACAAGAAAAACAGTGGGTTGAAAAAGCAAAACACAGTGATAAGAAAACAAGGAGCCAAGTTTTATTTGCTACAACCTGGGTATGGACAGAGACCATCTGGAGCCCTGGCACCTAAATAAAAAAGTAAAATAAAAACTATAATTTCCTAAAGACATGAGAAAACCGGGTGATGGGTGGGCAATGAGATTTTAAGATCTATAAGAAAATGTGTGATATGTAAAAAGAGAACAAAAGCAATGATAAGCTTCATGAATAGTAAAACTTCCCACACTTCCCAATTTGAAAAAGGCTAAAAGGTACAAGAATGAAAAGAGTCATCACAGAGGGGGAAATGTATTTTTTTTCAATGATTTATTTGTGACAAGCGATTGATATATAAACCTGCTAATTATTTTAAGAACAATAGATGTCAACTCGATAAAAAAAATCATCTCAGATCTTGACACATCATCAATGAAGTTAGATACATGAAAGTAAGTAGACTCATGATGAGCTGACACCATTCTATTTTAACAGGGCATACAAAATAAAAATCTCCAGGGACATCAGCGCACTGTGCTTAGAATGGCCAGAATCCAGAACCTGATAATAAATAATGCTAGCAAGCAAAGGGGGTGCCTAAAACTGTAAGCAGGTGTGGGATGTCATGTCATGATATTAAATAGCTTTAGCTATGATACACCAGAAATGCTCCTGGCATTCAACCAAAATCAACAAGCGAACAAACAAACAAAAACAAAAACAAAACACTTTGAATTTTTCTGCAGGTTTATTCAAGATCACAAAATTTTGATACAATCAAAATGCCTGTGTGTAAGCGAATGGTTAAATAACCCAAAATGTACTCAGTGTTGTTTGGCACTAGAAAGAAAGCAGCTAATAAGCTCTGATGGACTGGGACTCGCCACACCTGTACTCTGCTGTCAAAAGCCTCACCCAAGGTATCAGGAATGAGGCCTTTGGAAGGGGATCAGGTCTAGAACTGAAACACTGTCCTTAGGAAAGATTCCAGAGGCCCTCCATGCCCTTTCACCAGAGGACCATAAGAGCAAGAAGGTGTTGTCTCCGAGCTAGTGGTCTGATCTGAACTTCTGTCTCCATTTCCAAGGGGACACATATGCATGCACGAACAGAGGGGACTGTTGAGATGGTAGAATGTCCCCTGTGACTCTTCACCGTGAATGAGATTCTTTTGCTTTGTTTTCCTTCCAGAAGGGTGCTCGTACATGTGCTTCTTTTGAACAGTTAAGATTTCTTATAATACAAAAGTTTATTTGCAAGTGTCCTGTGAGGCAGAACCACGGAATGTGGCGAGCTTCATAAATCACCATGTGAGCATTCAAATCAACCTCTTTTCATTGCATTACAAGCCAAGCTCTCCATAAAGCCACCTAGATTCTTCCCCACAGGGAGGCCCAACAGAAAGTCAAGGGTCCAGGGTTCGGGCAATATTCAAATATTTACCTCTAAAACATGTTATGTTTTCACCAGAGTCTGCTAACAGCTCTCTTGGAGTGCGCATAACTAGCATTTTAACTTTCAGACCTTTTCAGGGTTCACGCCAGAGCCAAAGGAGCCCTTGTGATCTGGTCATGCGCCCATCACCTGAGCTGGGAGGCTCCAGGGAGTGAAGCGGTTTTAATGTGCACCTGGGAAAACTTAGAAATGTGCACTGCAAATATGTTATTATGGAAACGAAGTAACAAGCATTCCATCAGAAATTCATTTAGCTCGTGGTAGGCTCTGGCATGCAAATAGCAGGCCAGGTGTCAACACCTAACAAAGATTGCATAGGCAGCTACATTTGCCATCAACGGAACTTAGGGTGTGACTTTTACAGAATTTACCTATTATCCAACAACCCATATGAAACTCCATGATCTACTATGGTCTGTCATTCTACCAGTGACAGAGGCATGTAAACTCATCCTCCCAGGTTCTTGCATGCACCTTTGGGGCATGCCTGTGCACAGCTAGTGACTGGAATACACACTATCACAGCTTCAGAATAATATAAAGTACTAGTTTACTAAGCATTCGGTTTTCAGCTCTTCAAATTTTAAAACAGAACCTTTTCCATTTCGTGGGAAGCTAGAAGTAGTAGGACCCACAGCCTAGAGCTCTTAGGAGCCCATTTCACTCCCTGAGCCACAGAACCATCTCAGGCATAATGCTTAATGTGGCAATAAGTTTTCATTAACTTTAGAATCTCTCACCAACAATTGTCATGATAGATTTCATTCACAAGCTTATACTTGTGGAGGAACTAAAGCTAAGGCCTCTGAACTGTGAGCGACCTCTGAATTGTGAATGAACTCTAAACAGGAGGAGGAAGTGGCTGAGGTGTTAACTTAGTCTCAGGTGAGACATCCTGAGCAGTGTCTTATTTCCAGATGAAGTATTAACAGATTCCCAAGTCACTGGCCCAGGAAAGAGAAAACTTAGTATTTGGGAAAATGCATTTTTCTTTATCGCCAGTCTTCTCCAAGCTCATTGGAGAGGGTTGTCCAGCCACGGGGTGCTTGGATACTAGATGTGTCTGCAGCCACCAGGGGTAGGTCAGAGGACGGAGACTCACGATTTAAAAACATCTTAGAACATTACACTCTTGATTTCTCAGTGCGTTTGAAATAAATCCAAAATCCCTGCTAGATGTAGAATTGCAAGCCCCTAGCTCTGACCTTATCTCTCATACTCGCCCCCACTTGTATTTATTAACGTTCAGCCTCATTAGCCACCTGTAGCGCTGATCCCATACGTATCACACTCCGTACCCCCTACTGCTGCCAGCACCATTTATCTTTTGCTATATTATCTCGAATTGCTCCTCTAATTGTCACCCCCCTCTTCTTCTTTCCTCTAACTACAAGCCTTAGTTCCACCCCCTTTCCCATCTTGTTAAAGGTGACTTTTCTCTCATGCCAAATGCCCTGCTAAAACAGGATGCATCGGATGCCTTCATCTGCTGATAGCTAGAACACTCTCGTCACTTTTCCGTCCCAGAGACACATTAACATTGTGTTGAATACCCCTGCCTGTGTCTGCTTACTTGCTTTTGTTCTGTATAAGACAAGGGCTCATGACCTTCAGATTTGAATCCTCCTACCTCACCACTGGAATGCTGGAATTGCAGGCATAAACCATCCCCTCTATTTTATACAATCCTGGGGATGAACCCAGGGTTTGGTGCCTGCTAACAAGCACTCTAAAAACCTGACCACAACCAAGTCCAGCTTATTTGTTTATTATGTGTTTTCAAATCTGTTTTTAAATATTTTGTAATCAAGACTATTTCTCCAGCTGGTCTCTCTGTGTTGAGCTTTTTAAAAAGTTTTTGATGTTTGTATGAGACAAACATGTATAAAATATCCTTTCCTTGACACATACAAAAAGGGTTAGAATGGGTTAGAATATTTAGATTAATTGTCTATAAAGCCCTGGTATAACCTATATTTTGATTATTTGAATAGTTTCCCTTTCTGATATAACCTTGCTAAAATGTATATTAAAAATAAAAAAAGGTATTCTGATCAAATCAAAGTTAACAAAATATTGCTGTGATTCAATTTGTTACTGTTATTGATTGATCTGAGGGAAATGTCCAACCTAAGCATACGAGCTTTCCAAACCAAGACACTGTTATTATTTCCATCACCCAGCCTTTTGATAAAATGTCTAGCCACCCCAAGTGCTAGCACTTCCAGGTTTTAGCACCACGCATGTGCCATCAAGCGCTCAGGCAACTTATATAGCCTCCCAGGGCCCTCAAGACACTCCATGACCTATGTGCAGCGTGGTCACGTGATCTACACATGTCTGAGCTATGGAAGCCTCTCTGTGCATGCACTAGGCTGCCTATAAAAGCTGGGACCACTGCTCCATGCTCTCTTCCTGCACCAGTTTCCTCAGGCCTGTGCACATATCTTTCTCTCTCTTAATAAACGCTTTCTTCTTCTTTTTTCATTGATTTTTATTGAGCTCTACATTTGTCTCTGCTCCCTCCCTGCCTCTCCCCTCAGGTTTTCTTGTGTGTCTTGTGATTCATTGTCATATGCACCCAATAATTTCAGACACAATATTTAATAATTTATCACTTTGGAACCTTCATATGTCCATACAGATTTCCACACTTATATCTTTATTTTTTTTTGTTTTCTTTTTTTGAGACAGGGTTTAAAAAGAAAACAATCTTTTTTCATTTTACATACCAATCCCAGTTCCTACTCTCTCCCCCTCCCATTCCCCTCCATCTCCTCCCCATCCCACTCCCCATCCACTCCTCAGAGAGGGTAAGATTGCTCTGAGGAAGGACCAAGGCCCTCCCCACTATATCCAGTCTGAACAAGGTATTCATTTAAAGATAATGGATTCCAAAAAGCCAGTACAAGCAGCAGGGACAAATCCTGATGCCACTGCCAGTGGCTCCTCAGTCTGCCCCAGCCATACAACTCTCAGCCACATTCAGAGGGTCTAGTTTGGTCCTATGCTGGTTCCTTCCCTGTCCAGCGGGAGTTGGTGAGCTCCCATTAGTTCAGGTAAGCATTTCCAGTGGGTGTCCCCATCATGGTCTTGACCTCTTTGCTCATATTCTCACTCCTCCCACTCTTCAACTGGACTTTGGGAGCTCAGCCCAGTGTTCCACTGCCACGCTTATATTTATATGATTTGCTTGACACAAAATCACCACATAAAATATGTGGAAGACTTTAAAATATTTCTTCTCATTAACAATGACTCTCTCCACTCTTATCTCTCTCGTTGATTAGACTGGATAAATGTAACTTCCTCCTCCTGCTCCTCCTCATCCTCCTCGTCCTCGTCTTCATCCTCCTCCTCCTTCTTTTCCCAAGTGAATCAATACCAGAATGTTGCTATGTTATTCAATCCTGTTTTCTCCATTGACATCTAATTGATTTCCACTTAATAATGCTAACTACTTTTATACTTTGAGATTTGCTGCTCCTATGGTCGACATCACCATTGGTAGCAAGGATCTAAAAGAGTCAGCTACTTGGAGTGGGTATTTCCACTTACAAAGAGTTAAGGACATACGTTCCCATTTTGGTCTTATAGATAGCAATAAACATAGGGAACAATGGGAAATATTCATGGGCGGCCTCCCCTAAGCTGTGTCTTGCAGTGAGGTGTGAGGGGACTACTAGCAAGCAGTCTTAGGGACACATGAGGAAAGAAAGCAGAGGGTCTCATCAACAAGTTGATCAATGAGGAATTCACATCAGTGGCAAAGCAGGGGGTCTGGTGAACATGCAAAGAGCTCCTGTAAAGTGGTATCACACAAAAAGTGGAAAGGAATAGCATCCAATAAAACAGATATTGAGAAGGAAATAAAGACATCGCCAAAGAAAAGACCGTCCTACAGGATGGAAGTGAACATTTGAAAGCTATTCAGATAGGGGGTTGATGAGCAGGAAATTAAGGGAACTCAAGGAATGCAATAGCAAAATCATCTCCACAGATGATCAAAATAATGACAACTTTGTCAGTGGAAAACATGCAAACATCCTTCAGATACTTTTTTAAAGATCTGCCTTACTAATTATCACAGATACACAAATCAAAACCTCATGGAGACATCAGCTTTCTTGAAAGGACATGTTTTCAAAATGCTAGAGAGAATGAGTGTCGACCATAATACATAAAAAAGGGAACTCTCCTACTCTATGTCAATTGTCTGAATCTCAGTTAGGGTACCTGTTATGGACAAGAAGTGTCTTAAAAGGTTACGAACAGAGCTAACATCTGAGGCAACTGTTCAAACACTGGGTATTATGAGTAAAGGATTTCGAGTCAGTAGGTTGGAGCGCCACCTGCAGACTGGTGTCCCCTACAGCACTATTCACAATAAAGAAAGAGAAACAGTTATCCATCATCCGAGGACCAGACAAAAACATAGGGCATATATATAGTGGAATGCTATTCGGAAGTGAAGTATATTGCCATTTGTTATAAACTGATGCAACTGGAGGTCTTAGTGTTAAGAAAAACAAGCCAGACAAAACGTCAAGTGCTGAATGACTTCACTGATGTTATTCTAACACACTGGTCTGACAGACTTCAAAGGCAGCATGTGGGAAAGATATGGGGATAATGAGGTGAGGATACTCTGATACACAGATGCTAGGATTCTGTTAGAAGACAGTAAGAGGTCCTGGTGTGCTGGTCCTCAGCAGGGTGTCAATGATAAAGGTAGTGTATTGTATACCTCAAAGACTGCAAGGAAAGATCCTAATACTTCCTGATGAAGAAGGAAAATAAGTTTGAAAAGTTAAATATGATTGGCGTATTCACTCCCTGATGATACATACATTGGCACACTACAGGTTGCTCTATTTCATATGGTGAAATATGCATGATTTCACCATTTCCGGTAAAGTAAGATTTAAAAAAAAAAGCATGACAAACCATCCTATAGCAATTATAGGAGAATCTGCTCCTCTTTATATTATTACTGATTAATAGAAATAAGAAAAAGATTGCAATGATGATACAAACAAACTAAAGAGGTGCTTATGACCAAATTTCCCCTACAATTGCTAAGCCCATGCTTGACATTTATAAAGTAGAAAAAGAAAATTAATATATTAATGGAAAACTAGAACCTTAACTATGTGGGATTTGTGGGATTTGATTTGTGGATCTATGCAAGCAATGTGAAATAAATGGATCCCCAAATGCACACATTTTCATTATATTGTACAAATATTTTGAAACAGTGTATTATACAAAAGGAGTTGAAAGCACTTCAAGTTATGATGGTAATTACAATGAGCTAAGTACAGTGGGAAAGTCATTCCTCAGAGAGCTTCAACCCTGACGAGTAAATTAAATAAAAATTTTGTCTTCACTAGTGATGCCCAGGGAGAGTGAATTTTATCAGAGAATGTATAGGATTGTACTTGGTAACCCACAGCCCAAAAGGGTCATCAGACAGCTAGGCCAGTTTCGGTTTTTGTCATATCCTTATGGAAAATTACAGCTACTCCTTAGTGGACAAATCTTATGGGCAAAACTGTGCTGGGCTCCAAACCACAGCCGAGTGCTGCATCCATCTTTAATAATCAGTGTTGGGGATGAGACCATAGAGGGAAGTCATCAAGCAAGCATGGCTGCAGAAAACCTTAGAAAGGATGTCCAGTTCATGGATTCTGTGCTGACGGGAGAAACCTCGGCCAATGAACTAAACAACTAAAGTCCTGTTTCCTGCCAATCACAGACATGCAGGAAGAGCACATGCTCATGTTAATGTTGAAACACAATTAAGCACAGTACACCAAAAGCCTGTGATGTTTAGAGGTTTGTAATATATCAATATTCATGTCTTGACTTTCTGAGTTTGGGTTACCTCATTCAGTATATTTTCCATTTTTCTGGACATTTCATGATTTTATTTTTCTTGACAGATGAATAGGATTTTGGTGGTTGGTTGCAGATCTATATAAAAATATACTGATTTATAGAAAATGGGCTCTGAAGTATTTTAGGGTAAGGGGCTCTGAGTGATTACATTGAGTAATCTCTCAAATATGTAACTATTAAAGGGCTCTTTGTAAATTTTATGTTAGCTTCAGATTACTTACAAAAATTAATTTTTTTCCAAACAAAATGGAAATTATTCTTGAATAAAAGACTGCCTGGGGCCCCATGCCATGCATATGAGTAAATTACTTGACTGCTAGTCCATGTAATTATGCTCATTAAATGAAAATGGGTGGTGGGGAGATGGCCCAGATGTTCAAGTGCTTGTCGTAAAAGCATGGGGACAAGAGTTCAGCCCCCTGGTATCCACACAAATGCTGGAGGAAGAAGGTAACCACCTTGCAAATCTAGCACTTGGCAGGGTGGGGTCAAGATAAGAGATGCTCAGAGCAAGCAGACCAGCTAGGCCAAACCAGCGAACTCCAGGTTCAAGGAAAAACCTTGCCTCAATAGCAAAGAGTGGTCAAAGAAGATGTCAAACACCAATTTTTGATCTCCACAGGCATGCATAAATACATGCACACAGGTTTCCATACAGATGTGTACTGCACTTATACATGTGATTGAACATACAAACACATATATGCACATGACACACAGAGACATCTATGAAAAACAAAAATAAAACACATGGGTGTAAATTTTGGGTGCATACATGGTTTTATATAAATGTCTTTCCTGAATTCTAGTGTTTCCTTGCAAAACAGTAGAATATTTACAAACAGTTATGTCCTAAATGAAATTATGGCTTGTCTGAATCCTGAATATACATATGACAACAATCTAGACCTCTCTAACCACAGATACAGAAATAGTAGTCAAACGTCTGGGTATGTTGAAACAGACAAAGTTTCCAGGGGTAGTTTTTGGAGAAATATAAGGGAAGAAAAAGTTGGAGAGATACTTGCTACTTGTTCAGGTTTTGAAGAGCATTGGAAAGAAATTGTTTCAGTAAGGAATGTCATTTTTATCCTGCTGGGTGCAATATTCCTAGGATTTTTGTTGACAGGGTTAAAATCAGAGAGCAGTTAGAGACTGTTATGGTAAACAGGTATTGTGGAGACAAAAGTGCTGGTAAAGGCTCTCAGAGGGAAAGGAAAGTGGATGTACTGATTGAGCTAGACAAAAAGAACAGCACAGGGTTCCTGAAGCCCCAGAATCAGGACACAGTATCTACTGTCCAGGGACACTTAAGAAGTGCATAAAAAATGGACTCAACTGGGAAATTATGTAAGTTATGACTAATATAAAAATGCAAATTGGAAAAATAAAATCTGGTTGGGAAGGGATACTAAGGAGATAGAGAGGGAGAGTTGGAGGAAGAATGGGGATGGCTATAATCGAAATACATTGCATCTATGAAATTTTGAAGAATAAAAATATACTTAAAACTCAAGCACACACACATACACACGGGGAAAAAAAAGTCCTAACAAACATTCGT
>JABTXL010006571.1:9769284-9880684 GCA_025134845.1 Neodon shergylaensis | reverse complement strand
CTTCTTCTTCTTCTTCTTCTTCTTCTTCTTCTTCTTCTTCTTCTTCTTCTTGCTCTTCCTCTTCCTCTTCCTCTTCCTCCTCCTCTCCTTCTTCTCATCCTTCTTCTTATTTTTGAGACAAGATTTCTCTATGTAAAACTGAAAGCCCTGTAACTCACTATGTAGAACCAGGGTGGCCATGAACTCACAGAGATCTGCCTGACTCTGCCTCTATAATGCTAGGCCTACAGGTCTGTGTTGCTATGCCTGTATTTAGCCTATAATTCTTTAATTATTATTTAAATGCTTAGAAGGAAAAAATCATTAGTTGAGAAGAGAAATATATCAGGGATAATCTATGCTACCATCAGGATCGGGAGCTAAGAAAGATTTTAATTCATTGTGTTTCCTTGTGTTGTAATTTGAAAATTAAATATGAAAGTAATTTTACACCATTTTGCCTCACCCTCTTTCCTATGGTTTTCTATTTTAAGTTTGAGCACCAGAGTAGAAATAAGTAAGTAAATGATCAAACAGGTTGGAATGCTACACCAATTATTTACAGCTTTAAAACAAGAAATTGTCCAATGAAACATTAGTACTGCACTGTATAGTTCCCAGAACTCATATCCACTGAATCTTGAAAATATATTCTTGTACTACTTGATGACAATGTGAAGAGTTCAGAAGCTCACATTAAAATACTGACACAAAAGTTCACATACACACGTCAGAAACCAGATATTCAATCTCAAGTTCACTCCACATGGTGTTTACTAATGTCATAGCTTTGAAAATACCTTGAGTAAAGCAACTCAATAGAAAGAGTTTATTTTAGTTCACAATTCAAGGTGCAGGCCATCAAGATGAAGAAACCAAGGCAACAGGAGCGACAAGCGTTTGCTTGCACTGTGGTCACATTCAGAGAAAGCTAACAAAGGATTCATGCATGCTAGCACTCAGCTGGCTTTCTCCACTCTTATATAGGCCAGGATCCCCTAGCTAGGGAATAGTGACACACACAGTGGTCATGTCTTTCCATCTCAAATAGCATAATCTAGATAAAGTGATCTCCAGGCAAGACATTCACAGAGATCTGTTTTTCTAGGTGATCCTAACTTCCATCATGTTGATAACATTGTAATTGATAAGGTGGTGTAGGAAGCCCTTCTGTACATGTGTTGCTTTTATTAGTTAATGAATAAGAAGCTGCTTTTGGGCAATAGCTTAACAGAATATAGCCATACTGGCAAAAAAATAGAGAAAGAGTAGGTAGAGTCAGGGAAAAGTCATGTATCTGCCTCCAGAGATAGCTGCCTCTGATGGAGCCAGCCAAAAATTTGCTGATAGGCCACAACCTCGTGGTGATGCACAGATTAATGGAGATTGGTTAGTTTAGGATATAAGAGCTAGCTAGAAATATGCTTAAGCTATTGGCCATACAGTATTGCAAATAGTATAGTTTCTGTGTGATTATTTTGAGTCTGGGCATCCAGGAACAAACAAACAGCCTCTGACTACAATAAGGTACTTATGTAACAGGTATATGAATCAAAACCAACAAAAACAAAGCATCTCTAGATGTGAGATACTTTTAGTAAAAGTCATGGAAGAATAAGTATGGATTAAGGATCTAATTGAATTACTATCTCCCACAAATACCACTGAATCTAATATTGCTCTATTGATTGAATAATTGATATAAGTGATAAAAAATATGATATAGTTGACTTGGCTAGTTATTTTGGTTGCTCCTTAACTTCTGAATCTAATGACCAAATGCCACTCTCTTCAAAGGGACCATAATGATCTTTCAGAGATATCTTCCTACCCTTTGTAAAAAAAGATTTCAATATATAGAACATCCTAATCTCTAAGTGTTTTAAACTTTAGACAAAATGTCTAAAAGGCATGCAGACACACCCACAGGACAAAATATGGGGAATAAATCTGCATAAAGTTCAAATACACTTCCGGAATTTCTGAGCACTCTAAGGCAGAGAAACAGATGATACCCAACATGGAATCTGAGAAAATTCTACAGCATGCAAAAGCATAAATTAAGTTCTTTAGATAGAAAAGGCACCTTGAGTTGGTAGAGGAAGACACACCCAACAAAGCAATTTAATGAGAATTCTAGCTCCCAGACAGGTATGTAGTAGACACACAGGCACACACACCCCAGAGAGAGAAAAAGAGAGAGATTCATATCCCTTGAAAAAAATGTAACTATTGTGATGCAGCTATTGAAATTTTGTGCATGGAATTTGTCAAGTAGAAAGCTAGAGGCTGAACTGAAAACACGAAATTCAGAAACACAACACTACTTGATTATATAAAAATTGTTTCTACTTTTAAAACTTCTAGAACTCCTGGTCCTTTTCCTGACATAGTGGCTTCCTACCTCTGAGTGTTCAGATTAAATAGAATTCTATTAGATCCTATAGGTTTGTATGCGTTGAGTCTTGTTGATTTCCATATTAAAACCAGGGAACCTTGTTTTATGTTTTGCTTTTTTTTTCCAATCAAAGATTATCTATCTTTTGTGCTGGGGAGATTCTTAAACACCAAACACATTCATTTTTAATAAGATTACTGTGGTTCACTGAATTCAAGGCCTTCATATGTCAATTTCTCATCATTTTTACTAAAGGACGAAGATGAGTAATATGAACTTCACCCTGCTGCCTACAGAGTGACTCTGAGCAAATGTCAGGGATGTATTATTATTAACCATGACCTTCATGCTGCAAATCAGGCCTTCTGAAGTCATTCCCCTCATAATTGACAAACCCAATTCTTTTCCAACCCAGCTCCCAGTAACCAACCCCATCGTGTTTCTTATGATTTTCATATTTTCAGGTTTCCTACTATAGGAGACAAGGGGAATTCTCCCCTTTCAAGGTTTTATGGCATTGATGGATTGATTGATAAAACTTGCATATGAACAAAAGACTTAGTGACATATTAAAGGCAAACTAGACAGCAACATAGGGATATCAGTGTGGTCACCTCTCACCCAACATTAGGAAGTACATATTTGTTTGACAATGGGAATAAGGGAGAATTTAGAATGCCAAGGTGTAAAATTTAGGGAAGTCTGAGGATTTAAAAAATACACATACAATCATGATAAATGTTTGAACTGCAGTAGACACGATAGATTGCAAAGAATACACTAGGGAATAAAAATAGAGGTTATCAGTGTAGAAGAATGTCTCCCAGCTATCCTGGGGTCCAAGCCCTTCTGTGACTTGAGTTTAGTCTATGAAAGCTTGGGGAATGGTCCATAAGTCATTGTGTACTTCCAGGGTCCTGAGTCAGTATAAAAGGAAGCACCAGAGCAAAACCCTTCCCAGCATTCACTGCTCTCTACCTTCTCAGTGGCTGAAATTCTTTCAGTCCATGAACTTAAATGTATGGAGAAGAGGATGTAGAAGCTGTCTTTTTGTCTGAATTTATTTAATCTTTCACATAATACAAAATGTTATGCAAGTGAAAATTTATTTTTGACTGCTTGACTTTTTTGGCTATAGATTTTTTGGACAAATTCAATTGTGCACTAAGAGAAAAATCTCCAAATAAGTTTAACTTACAGATGGAAACGCATTGACATTTCATTCTATACCTGATATACCCAACTAAAGGCAATAACAGAATGGCCAAATTGTTATTACCTGGAACAAGCAAGCGTTCATTCTATTTCCTTATAACCAGTGGCTATAGAGTGACATAAGGAAATGGCAACAGATGGGCTGTGAAATGATTCATGATACACCAATAGCATGCTAAAGAATAAAATGAACCAAATCATTACCCTGTATGTCAGTATATCAAATCTGAATTGAGGAGTTGCTTAGACTGAGTGTAAATCACCCTTATTCTAATTCTAAGATTAGTAAATTTTACTGTTGTTTTCTTATATCCTGTCCATATGCTAAACAATATGCACAATTGCAATCCAATGATACTTGAGGAGGGTGAAGTAACTATAACCAGCCAAAAGAGATATTCCTGGCATCTCGTAGGAGGTAAGAGAAAGTGGGTCTCTGCTTCACAACAGAACCAAGGAACTATAGATCTGATCTAACACCTAATTAGGATATTAGCTACAGTATCTAAGCTGATAATTCCCTCCATTGGGGTTTCTACAGTAATAAAAAAAAATAGAAAAGAGTCAGGTCAGGGAGAAAAAACACAATCCTATTATTGACTGCCAACCACTTACCCTCTGTAAGTCAAGCCTAGAGCATATTGCAGATTTCACAACTCCAAAGAGATAGAAATCACTTAAAGAAATGAGATACGGCAGCATTAAGAAAATACACTTGTCATTTTAGGTGGGCATTATCTAACTGAAAGAAGTTGTTGAATTCTTTGCAGAGGAAATAAGAACATTGTACACTTTACAGACTGACATTCTTGTTAACAAAATAAAGGGGGTCTGTATGGTGTGTGCCTCCAATGTCCACCACTCTCAGAAGCAAATGAAATTACCAAAGAGGGACAACAAAGTTCTATGTAAAAATAGTAGAATTGCTTGCTCAATCTTGTTAAATGATTTTGCAGAGGGGAAAAAAGTAGAAGTGAATATCCATTTTGTGATTTCTCTATATATCTTGTAACAATGTAATATCTGTCTATTATTTAACAAAGGTATGTACAGTGTATGTTAAGATGTATGCAAAGGACAACTTAAACCTTAAAAAAATCTGCTGAGATAGGCCCTTTCTTTATAAATGGGAAAACCACAGGAGAGTTGAAATAATTTTCTGAGGACATGGCTGGTTAAACAGAGGGAATCAATTTAGAAGAAAATACTTTCATAATTTTTTTCTTTCTTCCTTCCTCCCTTCTTTCCTCCATCCCTCCGTCCCTCTATCCCTCCCTCTGTTTCTTTCCTCTTTCCTACCTTCTTTTTTTTCATTCTTTCCTGTTTTTAGACAGTATACTGTGGACAAATGTTAAAGCTTTCTACATGTAGGGCCAGCATCTACCACAGAGCCCCAGCCTGAATATCTACTGTCTTAAAAGATGTTTTATGCTGTATTTCCTTACCAAAGAGAATTTATAATTTTTAGTCCTTTATTCATCCTAAATCAGGCTATATAAAGTTTTTCTAAATTGTCCAAAGCAGACATACCCAGAAAACATTCGCCACATGTAACTTTAGGGAAATCTCAAAGTCAATACCATTTAAGAAGCTAGGCTTGAAACTGGGAGCAGCTGTTTCTCAAGCACAACAACTCAAGGAAATCAAATCTGCATTAAACAGTGACTGTTTTAGGACAAGATTAAGGAATTACAATGATGTTATAAGTGTTGTCCTTGGCGAGCTGCTTCAACATATTCATCATCTGACTCGATGCATTCTTCAAGTAATGTTGAGATAAGAAGACTTCAACACATGGAAGCAAGAATATTAAGAGAAATAAAGACAGGAGAAAAAACACAATAATTTAAAATGCCCAGGGTCACACAGGTTTCTCAGGAGAAAATGGTGCTCAGCACAATGTTTCTATGACAAGAATGTCAACTTTTCGAGGGGACAGCAGACCAGAAGTCTCTGCATTGCACAGAAGGTAACTATGCATTGGAAACATTCCTACATACAAATCGAGATATCAATAATTCTAACCAAACCATGTCAGCATTGCCCATAAAGCATGTCTGCTTAGTGTGAAAATGTCTGTCCAGGAGGAGAGTTGCTTTGCAGCCTTCAAGTGAAAAGAGAATCAATAAGCAAAGAAAGAAAACAGCCTTGAGAGCCATACCGAGAAGAGCATTCTTAACCTTTCTCCTTTCAGCTCTCATTATTCCTCATGGTGGACATTCAAAAACCCCCCCAGGAGCCAATTCTAAGTGGGTGATAAACCAAACAGCAGAGAAAATAGTTTTCTTCATACACTCTACAAAAACTACCAAATAAAATATCCATTCCCCAATTGCCAGATCTCAGAGCAACATTTTTCGTAGTTTAAGTACCCAAGAAGAAAAGGAGAGCCATTCACTTTAAATTCCTGAACATTAATCCACAGCATGCCTAATGAAATATTGCTAAGAATAGTTTCCTACAGAATAACACTACTAATGGACACCATCACTTCATTTCTTCACCTGTGCAAACAGTTAATCAAATCCAGCTGGGGGTCTGCTTTAGAAGCTCAGCCAGTACTTATCTTGGAGGGCACAGATATTGAATGAATGAGTCCCACTTCAATTATTATTTATGGACACACCAATGCAAAGAACCCTCCCTCTGTCATAGGAATGGTAGATCAAGATCTAAAATAAGTGAAGGAGAATAAAGCAAGAGTGGTCATGACAACTTCTAAAAGAGAATGACCTCATCTGGGAAAGAGTGTTTGCCACACAAGTCAGATGGGCTGAGCAGGATTCTGGAACATCTGGTTCCAGAGTGGAAAGAGAGACTCCATCCAGAGTGCTGACATCTGGCTTCACACACAGGTCTTATAGGATGTGTGTATGCATGCATGCACACACATATAAGCACATACATGCACACTCCATAAATAGAATAATAAATTAAATAATTAAACTAAATTATAAGAGTCTTACTTTCTTTCCTGTGGGTATTTACTTGTTCTCCATTTCATAAGATTTTAGAATCTGCATTCTGAGGGTTTTGAAGTTTTTACTAACCACCCCTCAGGATGGACTTTCTTATTTCTTTACTTACAATACAAATATTGGAATTAAAATCATGTTTCTATTCATGTCTTCCCCTTAATATCACCACGACAAAACACACACAGAAGTCACTACAGAAATTATTATTCTGTGCCTCCTAGAACTGCAGATGAGTGTGCTCACTCTATCTGAAAGTGGCTATTGCCCTGGGAATCAAACAAGGACAAACATCTTACACTTACCAGCACCTTTATTTACTTCTAAAACACTTCAGATTAAATATTATCACATAAATTATGTGCATAGTTTATTTTCCTTCAAAAATACAATGTGCTACAATAGTGAAATACAAAATGAATTATATATATATGTAATTAAATATCTATAAAATATATTTCTCCATTGCTTTAAAAAAATTATTCCATTGAACATGACATGGGGCTAATTTTTACATACATACTAAGTGGAATTTTGCCACCTTTGGAACTATATTTATAATCTACTTAATTACATTGACAAATATCAAAATAAATTATATTTGTACTTCATTATGTAATATGTAAAATGATGTATATTATATTCAGCCCACTGTGCTGAATAGGCCAAATTGATTTTTCTATTAATTTCCACTTCATTGCTAATTTTTCAATATCTTTCTGTTGGCCATAACATTTTTTAACATCCATCTTTATCACAGTGTATTTTTATTATATAGCATTTAAACACGTCTAAGTTGACACATTTTTCTATTTATCTTATTAATAACTTGCATTAAAAACTCAATTACGTTGTTTTCTATATTACTTTTTTTGTGCTGAGCTTCAAGGAATTTTTAACTTCCGTAAACTATCACTTTAAACTATCTCCTTGTCTCACATCTTTGTGTTGACCTTGCATTTCAGCTTTGTTTACGTATATTAGAGAGCTCATTACTTTTTGAATTTTTAAAATCACAAACCAGGCATATATTTTCTCTGTGGTAAATACTATTAAAAATTGAGATATTCGCATCATGGGCATAAAGCTGCATTGCTGTTGTAGGGCTTTTTTTTTTTTAAGTAGGGTCATTATTTACACCGAATATGTAGAGCAGGAGGCTCTTTGTGATTCTGCTGTTTGTAATACGCAGGGAAGACAAAATGCTCAGGAAAGCTTAGAATTACGCAGAAGCCATGTTTATTGTACAAAGTTCGTAACAAAACACTCATTCCAGACATTTATGTGGCATGTTGTCACTAAACAGAAAAGATATTTGTGCTATATATTTACTTCCAAATATAAGAGGAAATTTAATGTTGGAGAAGAAAAAGCAGTTTTAAAATATTGGGCCTGGAGAGATGGCTCAGAGGTTAAGAGCACTGGCTGCTCTTCTAGAAGTCCTGAGCTTAATTCCCAGCAACCACATGGAAACTCACAAGCATCTAGAATGAGATCTGGCACCCTCTTCTGCCCTGCAGACACAGATGCAGACAGAACACTGTACATTATAGATAAATAGATAAATAGATAAATAAATAAATAAAATATCATCTGAAGATTCTGTTGACTCATGAAAGAGTGAGGTTTTGTTAAATGGAAGTTTTCAGATGGATTTGGAGAGAGGACAAACTGTGGCTCCAGATGACACCAAGGAGGTGTCATTGCATGCACTCTTGTTGGGGCTCCTCATCTATTTCCATTGTCCTCGGATGTGGGACATTATTTATCTACAACATGAGAGTCTTTGGCTGTAGCAATGTATCTATTTTATGCAATTTGTTTATTATTTTAATAAGTATACTGAATACTAAACTAGGATTGCTGTGGGATAATACTGCTGTACACTCTAAAGATCTGTCACTCATCTTAGTTTAATAAAACACTGATTGGCCAGTAGCCAGGCAGGAAGTATAGGCAGGGTGTCCAGACTAAGACAATCCTGGGAAGAGGAAAGGCAGAGAGTCAGTCACCAGCCAGACACAGAGGAGATGAGAATGCCTCACTGAGAAAAGACACCAAGTCACATGGCTAAACACATATAAAAATATAGGTTAGTTTAAATTGTAAGAGCTAGTTAATAACAGGATGAATAGTTTTTTATTGGATAAGCATCTTCAACAAATGGTGCTGGCATAACTGGATGTCACCATGTAGAAGAATGCAAATAGATCCATATCTATCCCCATGCACAAAACTCAAGTCCAAATGGATTAAAAACCTCAATGTAAATCTGATCACACTGAACCTGATAGACGAGAAAGTGGAAAGTAGCCTTTAATGTATGGGCACCGGAGACTACTTCCTAAATATAACACCAAAAGCATAAATACTGAGAGCAACAATTAATGGGACTGAAACTGAGAATCTCCCATAAAGCAAAGGACGCAGTCATTAAGACAAAAAAGGCAGTCTACTGAATGGGAAAAGATCTTCACTAACCCCACTTTAGACTGATCTCCAGAATACATAAAGAACTCAATAAATTAGACATCTAAATTTCAAGCAATCCAATTAAAAAATGGGGTCCAAGTCTAAACAGAGAACTCTCAACAGAAGAATCTCAATTGGCTGAGAGACACTTAAGGAAATGTTCAACATCCTTAGCGATCAGGAAAATACAAATCAAAACAACTTTTTGATATCATCTTACACCTATTAGAATGGCTAAGATCAAAAACGAGCATGGGGATGGGAGGAGAAGGGAGGTCAGAAGGGGAGAACTTGAGGGAATGGGATAATCAGGATGAAGGAAGGACAGAGATGAGAGCAAGGAAAGAGATATTTTGATTAAGGGAGCCATTATGGGGCTAGCAAGAAACCTGGCACTAGAAAAATTCCCAGGAATCCACAAGGATGACCCCAGTTAAACACTGAGCAATAGTGGAGAGGGTGCCCAAACTGGTTTTGCCCTGTAGTCAGATTGATAATTATCTTAAATGTCACTATAGATCCTTCATCCAGTAACAGATGGAAACAGAGGAAGAGACCCACAGCAGAGCATTGGGCTGAACTAGCAAAGTTCAAGTGAAGAGTGGGAGGAATGAGAATATTAGCCAAGAGGTCAAGACCGTGACAGTGACACCCACTAAAACAGTTTAGTTAAGCTAATGGGAGTTCACCAACTACAGCTGGGCATAAAAGGAATTGGCATAGAACCAAACTAGATCCTCTGAATGTGGGTGACAGTTGTATGGCTGAAGTAGACTGTGGAGCCACTGGCAGTGGCACCAGGATTTATCCCTACTGCTAGTACTGAACTTTTGGAACCTATTCTCTTGGATACCTTGCTCAGCCTAGATATGGTAGGGAGTCCTTGAATCTTCCTCAAAGCAATGTGCCTTACCCTTTCTGAGGAGTGGAAGTCAGAGGTTATGGGAGGAGGGAAGGAAGTGAGAACTGGGATTGGTATGTTAAATGAAAAGGATAGTTTGTTTTCTTTTAAAAAAATAAAATTAAAAAACAATTCTAGACAGACAAGAACAGAGACAACTGTAGATTCTTAGTAACTGTCTTTTCTCCATTGAATGCTGAAAATAAAAAGAGGCTAGTCTTCTTTAAGAGTGGCTTCCTATTGTCTCAGTGTGTGGGTGCACCCCTCGCTGTTCTGAGTTCCTTGCTCGTGCTCTCTCTCCATCTGCTCCTGATTTGGACCTTGAGATTTCAGTCCGGTGCTCCAATGTGGGTCTCTGTCTTTGTCTCCTTTCATATGTTTTTCTTTGGGTTCACCTTCTTATTTAGCTCACCAAGGCCAGCTGGCCCGGGTCTGAAAAAGCATGGGATAAAACCGGACTCGCTGAACATAGCGGACAATGAGGACTACTGAGAACTCAAGAACAATGGCAATGGGTTTTTTGATCCTACTGCACGTACTAACTTTGTGGGAGCCTAGGCAGTGTGGATGCTCACCATATTAGACCTGGTGGAGGTGGGTGGTTCTTGGACTTCCCACAAGGCAGGGAACCCTGATTGCTCTTTGGGCTGATGAGGGAGGGGGGCTTGATCGGGGGAGGAGGAGGGAAATGGGAGGCGGTGGCGGGGAAGAGTCAGAAATCTTTAATAAAAAAAAAGACTGGCTTCCTTACTTGGTCTTAGTGGAAAAAACCTTGCAGCTCTTTTAAGAGGCTCTGCCACTAAACATTTAAATGGTGTTTATGAGAAGGTGGCATCTGGCTTCTTGGTGGTGACATGGACCTACAAACTACACAGAGTTGTGGCAAAAAATGTGGCTAAACTCTCAAAAAAGCTAAGGAATGGGGTGGATTCAACCAGCAATGCAGCAGCTAGGGTACTCACTGCCTGACTAGCTTTTGGGTCAGTGAGAGACTCATCAGCAGGTAATACTGGTCTTCAAATGCAATATAAATACACCACCACCCACACAAATAATCAATGTGACACTTGACCCCTTTGTTGAGTTACAACTATAGCTTAATATATATACACACACATACACTGAGGCATCAGTGTGGTAATATCTCAAGCCAAAACCCTTGGAATGGATTTGAGTTGTTTTGCTGTGTTGGCTAACTTTCTGTCAACTTGACATAAGCTAAAGTCATCAGAAAGGAGGGAATATTGTTTAAGAAAATTCTTCATTAGTTCAGGTAGAACATTTTTTTAATTAGTGATTGGCAGGGAAACGTCCAGCCTATTGTGGATGGTGCTATGCTTGATGTGGTGGTCCCATGTCCTACAACAGCCTCAGAAAGCCTTGGAAAGCAAGCCAGTAAGCAGCACCCACCCATGACCTTTGAATCATATCCTGCCTCCAGGTTTCTGCCCTGTTTGAGTTCCTGTCCTGACTTCCTTCACTGATGAAAAGTGCTGGGGAAGCATAAGCCAAATAAACCCAGTCCTCTCCATGTTGCTTTACTTAGGTTGTTTCATCACAGGAATAGAAACCATGACTAAGACACATGCCTGTGAAGAGGGTGCAGAGTCAGAACTCTAGATAAGACAGAGTAAAATGAGTCACCTGATAATCAGGACACAGTCCTTCACTGGACAACAACTCTTCATCTTTGTGAGAATATTGTAAACTCATTGGGTGTGATGTTTGTTTTCTCCTAAACATGTCAACTGTAGTAGTACGTGAATATTTTAACACAAATGATAGTAAGGAAGGACTTTGTTGAATTATAATAATTGCTTAATTATCTATAATTTTCAAATTAAAGTAACTGTAAAATATGTATAGTTTACAAAGTTTACCAATAAAAGAAGTAAATTTTAAGTGAGGAGAATAATCACTAGGCAATGACCGTAGGGCTGAATATCGCCTTCCTTCACATTTCCAGGAGAAATGCTTAGCCAGATGCTGTATGTACACAGCTGTAGTGTGTGATCTACAGTCATATTATCTCAAAGAGCAAATGGGTTTCAGGGTGGAAAGCTGTTCTTCTGTGAAGATGGTTTCCACACCGAAGTGACTTATGTACGAGCAGTTCTTTATGTCAAGAGACAAAGACCAGGCAACAGTGAGTTCTTTTGACCAGTAAATGAAATTCATCAATCACTGGCTGAGTGGCTCCTGCCCTGGTGCAATCAGTGTTCTAGACCCCTTCCCGACCTCTGTGGAATAAGTAAAGCTGAATTCCATCAACTCAAGATCAAACAGAGCTTTATGAAAGGATTTGCTAAGTCAAACAATTTAATGTGTTAGTATGAGTGCCTGTCTTTATAGAGTAAAATTCATAGCTACTATGAACAGTATTAAAGAATTTGTAGTTGCCAGAACTTATTCTTTTAAAATGCCTTACATGTTTAAACATTGGTTTGTTCGCAATTTCTTAGTAGTGTAGAACATTAACTAATAAAAGTTACTCTGAGCCGGGCGGTGGTGGCACACGCCTTTAATCCCAGCACTTGGGAGGCAGAGGCAGACAGATCTCTATGAGTTTGAGGCCAGCCTGGTCTACAAGAGCTAGTTCCAGGACAGGCTCCAAAACCACAGGGAAACCCTGTCTAGAAAAACCAAAAAAAAAAAAAGCCAACCAATCAAAAACCCAAAAAAGTTACTCTGAACCAATTACTCTGTCATTGTAGAATAATATAAATATCAGAAATTACTGAAAATATTCTTCATTATTTTTCACACCTATGCCTAAAACTCTAAAGTTTATAGTCATCTATTAGGCAGCACAGTAGAGGTATTAAAACAAATCTCATTGAAGTCAGCGGACAATTCTTCATTGTAGTTCTAAAACATAACCACACTATCAAAAATGACTGAAGGTTTTACGTCCAGGGAAATCCTAAAACTTTCACCATCTAACTAGTAACTTGTTTTTTTGTCTTGGCTTCCCAGCTGATTTTAGTGTTCACATGTGCTATCACAATTTCTATATATGATCCAGTCTGTAACAAAATCCGTCACTGGAAAAAATTACTACCAAATAAAAATGCATAAAAAAATGCATGAAAGCAAAATTGGCACTGACAGACTGTGGTACATCCATTCTTATATCCATTATGCTTCTCCCATTTTACAAGGTAGCATACTCAATGTAAAGAATGGGAAGATTTCACCAAAGTGAGTAGACAGAATAAAACTAAGCACCTTTGGAACTGGAGAGATGGCTCAGCGGTTAAGAGCAGTGACTGTTCTTGCAGAAGTCCTGAGTTCAATCCCAGATGGCTCCCAACTATCTATAGTGGGATCTGATGCCCTCTTCTGGCAAGCAGGCATGCATGCAGACAGAACACTCAACCCCCTACCCCAAAGTTAACACTTTCAAGTCAATTATCAAGAGAAAAGTATCGTTAACATTTAATGCACTTAGTTTATATATTTTATATACATATATATTATTCAATAGGTTACTCATGCAACTCTTTGTGGTGATTCTTACTTAAACTGTATATTTTATGAGCATTTAATGCAAAGAGTAGAATTTTTATTTTAAAAATTATATAACAAAATTTATAATATTTTAAATAGATGTATATTAGTTACATATTATCTTGTAATTCAAAACTGATTAATTCTTCATATTCTAATAAATTATAGGCTGTAGGGTGTGTGTGTGCATGTGCATATGTGGAGAGATGAGCACACATATATGTATTCTTATTAACGTGTATCGATGCATATGTAAGTTTAGCTGTGCATGATTATGTATATGACTTGTACAGATGCTTGAAACTGATATCAATAACTTCTTCAGTCTCTTTGCAATGTATATATTGAGGCAGGATCTCTTACCTGAATCCACAGCTCTCCAGAATCACCCACTAGGCATGGGTGGAGAGGATCTGATCTCTGCTATTCACATTGTACAACAAGCAAATTACTCACTGAACCATTCCTTAGTTGAGAGCAGTTTGCTTTTGTAAGTTCTAGTTCTGCCCTATTATGTCTTTATATGAGAGATTTAATTACAGTTTCTAAGTGCAATAGAAATCCAAATATTACTCAGATCTCCTTCACAGGATTTTGGCAAGTTTTAGCAAGATCTCTGTGTATGTTAGACCTGTGTGTAGCACTAAGCAGAATGAATCACAGGGGGATATGGGGAGGAGCTGGTGTTGCCATTGTGCATATAAATTAAGCCCCGCCTAACTGGATTCTGGCATCTTCAAAGCTTGCGGGCAGCAGTTCTATTCCCACTGAAATTAGAATCATATACGTTCACACAATTCCAATGGTAAGGTCCACTGTTCCTTCTGGACATCTAACATATTTATTTCTGTAAATAAGCCTTAAAATTGTCCTTTAAGAGTCACACTCAGTTTCTATATTCCATCTCACGGAGTCATCAAGCTTTCTTAGGCATCCCTTGATTGTGATGGGCATTTAATGACTTAATTTATGCAACTTCTATGCACAATTAGGAAGAATTGTTTTCCATCTCACACAAAATAACTGAGAGATGTGGAAGAAAGAAGTCACTTTCTTGAAACAGACACATCAAGGTTTCTGCACAATGAAGAAGGGTGGTTTGTATGGCGATGGACAGTTATGTCTTTGCACTTCTTCCTCAAGGCATGAGAATTCCCTGTATGATAGTTAAGGTCATATCTATGCAGTCTGAGCTGCCTTGTAGTAGTAGCTGCCTTGGACAAGTATACTGTGAGAAGAAAGTCATAACAGGGAATCTACTTCTGTGTCACTCAACAGTCCATGCAGAGAATGATGTCATCTTTCTCCCTAGGTTAAGGAGCTCGTTGTGTACAATAAGAATTGTGACTCAAATGTGACAGAGGTGTGAACCACAGGATAGCTGGGACCGGGGATTTTCAGTAATGTCATAGGCTGAGCTTATCCCACCCTGACTGCACTGTTGACCCCCACACCAGTTTAAATGAAATAAGCCAACTTTTATTGTTAACATCATGCCAATTGTTGGGATCTATTGCAAAATTTTGGTATTAATTTTAATGGATACAGTCAATGAAGCAGACATGATAAAATGTATAAACTATAGAAAAGAATAAATTAAAATATGTTGGTGACCATATTGGAAGAACCAGAATTAGGATTAAGTTTTATCAGTAGCATTCATAGCTCGGAAAGAATCTTATTTATTTTTGTGCAGAATCTCCTATGTGTATTGCTATAGTAACACATCTTAGAGTTCATCTATTTATCCTTTATTGCTTGCTAATTACAAATGAATAAGCTACCCATTATTCATACTTGTCTTTCCTTTTATGAATTTAAAAGTACCATCCTCTAATTTGTTATTTGTCCTTAATTAATAGACAAAGAGAAGACGTCTATTACTGTTGTTGGCAGCTTTTCTATAATTCTACAAAGCATGAATTTTAATTTTTTTAATGAAAAACTCAGAGTCAGATAATAGCAGGTAAAAGCTGAAGGATCAGATTAGGAGAGCAGCCAGTCACTAGAGACTTTTTACCTCTACCAATGCTCAGACCAAAAGGGCAATGTCATATCTAAGACTCCTCAGACTGCATGTTGTCTCTATGAAACCCCAGACTGCATCTGAGCTCCTGTCTCCTCATGCCTTGGATTTCTCTTGGCTTAGCATATTACTCCTGTCTTCTCCTCCCTAGTGCTGGGATTAAAGCCATGTGATCCCAAGTGCTGGGATCATCTTCGTGTGAGTTCTGTTTCTCTTTTAGACAGATTCAATCTTGTGTAGCCCAACGTGGCCTTGAACTCACAGAGATCCATCTGTCTCTCTCTACTGAGTGCTGGGATTAAAGCTGTGTGCCTCCATTGCCTGACCTCTATGGCTAACTAGTGGCTTAGCTCTGTATTCTGATCTTCAGACAAAATTTATTTGTTAGATCACAAACAAAATATCACTAGGTATCACCTTATAGTGCTTCCTTGGTTGTTTGATGTTGCCACACACAGAAATAGCTGGGCAAATTCAGCCGTGAGTATGAGAATAAACATAGACTAATGTTTCCTATGCATAACTATTTGGAAGCCTGTGTATTGAATAAATAGTTTAGCCGAAATTACTTGAAAATCCCTTGTTGGTTGGGTCTTGTCACTGTACTGTATCTGAGCCTATATAATTATTTGCATATGCTGGTGTCAGTTTCTTTCTTAGGCAGGGACATAATCCGACTTGAGAACCCCAAATCTTCTTGTTTCTAAAGAGCTTCCAGTAATGAGCTGAAGCCTTCTAGGCTCCCATTTTCCATCTGACAGGTCACTATGGTGAGAATTTCATCCTCTTTTCTGGGTTTAGAAAGAAATCCAATTACGATTTGTTAATTCTTCCACATTTTTAAGAGAGTTGCAGGACGAAAATGAAAAATTTAGAGCTAGCATGGCTTAAACCTGGTAGGTTTATCTTCCCTTTAATTACAAGAATATGTGGAATGATTTATTTTTTTGTCAGTTCCCAAAGCTACTCTAAATTTCCATCATCAAGGTTCTCAGAAAATCAGATTGACCCAGGAGTAGAAACCGGCTAGAGGTAGTTATACCGTTAACTTCCCCCAAATTCAATATGACTTAGGAGATTTGTTTTTAAGATAGAACCAGTGACTTTCATATAATCAATAAAACATTAAAGACAGTTAAAGTAAAGATATATGAAAAAAAAATATCTGAAGACTGGATAGAAGAGCAACATGAATAGAAGATGATGTGTGAGCCGGGTGTGCCATCATGGTAACAAAGACTGGAAATATGGACAACTCCTTAGAGAGGAGGAAGTTTTGGGCTCAATGCTTACAAGTGTTATTTGATGTTCGTGTGGTCTGTTATTTTCAAGTCCATGCTACGGCAGAGCATGACAGCGGAAAATGTGGCTACGCAAAGTCACTGGCACTTGTGTGATGTATTTGTCTTGATCTTTGCAGAAAGTGTATGACCTAAGAGTTTTTGAGAGGAGTCTAAGGTTCTTTCCAGCATAAGATCATGCCATCTGCAAAGAGGAAGACTTTTTACTTGGCAACAAATCATATTTGCATCACCTTTATTCCTTCTCTTCCCTCATTGCTCCATGTCAACCTCTGTGCAATGTGACGAAAGAGAGGTAAGAGAGAAAACAGCCTTGTCTTGATCCAAATTTTAGAGAAGCTTTATTTCTCCCCCTTTAGTTCAGTGTTGGCTAGAGGTATTTCATATACAGCCTTTATTATATCGAGCTATTTAACTTACTTCTCTAGTCCCCGCAAGAATTGTATTATGAAACCATATTGAACCTTCCCAAATTTGCTTAATACATGTATTGAGATGATCATGTGATTTTGTCCTTCAATCTATTTCTATAGTGTTTTATAATTTTTATTTGCTACATGTTAAACTTTCCTGCACTACTGAGAATAAAAGTCATTAGGCTTTGATGTATTACCTTCATGTATGTTAGCCCTAATGTACATCTTTAGATTATTTGATATTTCATTGATGTTTTCCAATAATTTTTATTTATTGTCTAACAGTTTTTTGTATATACGTAACCTATTTTGATCATATTCCTAGATTCCCACTTCCTATGCTACTTTACCACCCATTTCTGAAATATTTCATGTTCTTAACACACCCCTCTACATTCATTCATGCACACAAACAAATATTTATGAATTTATATATACTGTAACATTGAGTTTAATTAGAGTTGTTTGCATATGCAGGGCTGTGAGGCTATTAACTATACCATGAACAATGTACCTGTGGATATACCAAGAAAGGAAATGGCTCTTCTTCCTCTCATCAGCTTTTACTGCCAATACTTCCTCAGTTAGGGGTGGGGCCTCTTACCTCCCTCCTTGATCTATGCTAGATTTATGACAAGCTAGCTTTAATGCAAATGACCAAGACAGAGTTTCATGGAACTCCTTCCTATCCTGTATCTTTTCACTTCCTACTCTGTGATATCCCTAAAGTCTTGCATGGAGTTGTGTATATGCATGACATAAATGTCTTATGTATGGCTGAGCACTCAACAGTTACATATCCTCAGTATTTTAAATAGCTGTGAGTCTCTGCATTATTCTCTGCCCACTTGCAGAAAGAGGCTTCAGTGATAAATGTTCAGAATAGCACTAATTTATGAAGGGAATTCTCTCACAGCTGCCCTGGTGTTGAAAGGTTAAGTCTGTCCATCCCCATGACTCTTCCAGGTTTCATCTGGTGCCATGAAAGAGAGGGGCAAAAGGGAGTCCTGTTGGGATTCTTCTCTGAGGTAGAGAAGAGTTAAAATCATTTCTGGTTTTTCTTTCAGACCCCGTCATTTTATCTCGTTCTTTTCTAATCCTGCCTTACAATCTTTAAAAATATAAACATTTATAGCCATAGCGTTTCCTCTAAGAAATGTTATATCCAAAAGGTTCTAGCAGGTTTTGCTAGTAATTTTACTTTATTGATTCTAAAAATTTTAACTTGCTTGTGATTTCTTTAATCACCTCTGTTCATTAAAATATATATTGCTCAGTATCCAAGTAACTGTGTAGTTTATTGATTTTTTTCTCTAGTTGTTTATGTATAACAGGGATGCCCTTTTATTAGATAACATTAATACAAGAAATTATTCTGGCTATTTGGAGTCTGATAATTTTTGCTCTTGGCTAGTAATATTCTCAATACTGGGGAGAGGTCTTATAGGTTATTTTGAATCATGTGTATTTCATAGCTATTAAAAGGAATAGTTACTGATATCAGTTAAATCCCATTGACCAATGGTATGGTCACCATATTATGTTCCTTTGAGTTTCAATTTTAATAAACTATCTAAATTTAGAATGGTGTTTGAGAGGTAGCCACTACTACTGTGTTTGGGTCTGTCATTCCTCTCTTTCATGTGTGTGAAATTATGACCTCACTGTCAGGTTACTAAATATCTATAACAGTTATTATTTGATAAATTGTTCCTTTGTTAAAATATAGTGGCTTAAAACAAAACAAAACACTTCTAACAAAATTTGAGTTGAAGTAGGCTTTGACAACTACCAGAATAGGCACATTGCCTTGTTTGGGGCTTGTTTGTGAGGTGGATTTTCCATGTCAGAATTCAGGGTCTTTGACTAGTGAATGTTTTTATGTTTTGGGGTTTTCTTAAGATAATAAATAATTTGATTTTATTTTTTAATACAGTCAGGTGGTCTGTGTTTTTTAAATGTTGAGGTGAAGTTATTTGCCTTTAAGGTTATTATTAACAGTTGTTTGGTATTTCCCATGGTTTTGTTAGGTGTTGTTTTGTTTTGGTAGGGGGGTCATTACTAGTTCTTTTCTGTCTTTCATATTACTTTGGAATTGATAGTTTAATTTCTGGCACTCTTTTGTTCATCTGAATCTCTCATAAAATTTATTCTTTCCCTTATGCTCATGAATAAGCTTGGCTTTTTTTCTATGTAAAATCTTTAAAATATGTTAGGAAATCACTCAGCAACCACAAATTGCCTTCGTTTTGCTTATCATGAAATGTTCATATTTCTGCCCTAAGTCTAAAGAGAGCTTTTGGTTATAGCAATAGTATTTGGCTTGTTAAAATGCTGTTTGCTTAGGTGTGGTTTGATAATAATGTATCTGTCTTCATACATGAGTTTGCATTTCACTTCATATTCAGATAATGTTCTGGATTGGTTCTTCTCTGGATATTTCTACTTGTGGTTTTAAATAAAATCCTTATGCTTGGATATCTATTTCTGAGGTTGGGAAATGTCAAGTTACAGATGTAGTTTTACTAAATAGATTGTGTATGCTTTTAGGCTTTATCACAGTTTCTACTTGAATGTATCCCAGAGATCATGGAACTTTTGTTTGTTTGTTTGAGACAGGGTTTCTATGTGTATCCCTCGTTATCCTGGAACTCACTTTGTAGACCAGGTTGAACTCACAGAGATCCACCTGCCTTTGCCTCGAGAGTTCTGGGATCAAAGGCATACACCACCACACCTGATGACCATGGAAGTTTTGACCACAGCTTTTTACTTTGGGTGCAACTGGATGTATGATTATCTGGAGCTTGCCCTCTCCATCCTGAAATCCATTCTTATGTTCAGTTCTTGTGTCTTGTAGAATTGATTGATGCTTTCATTTCCAAAAATTCTCTTTGGTTCCCTTTCAGAATAGTGATTGCTTTATTTAACTTTTCCTACATGCTTTTCGTTTCCTTTCCCAAATCACTCCCTACCTTGTCTGGGTTCTTAATTGATTTCCTTATTTCATTCATCTGCGTACTTGAGTCATCTTTGTGGTCAGTGACCCTTTTTGTATAAAGGAATCTGAATCACTTTGTAGCATTTTCCCCATATTACCTTTAGTTTCTGGCTTCAAGGAATGGTGAGTTTATGGAGGCATCATATTGACTTATTTTCACTTTTTTCTCTATTTTGTTGATTGTTTGTGTTCTGCGCATCTTTAGGAATAGGAACAATCCCTTAACATACTTTTTGTTCATTTGACTTTTTTGTGGGTTGTTTTTATGTGAATTTAAGCTCTTTATTAGTATTTATATAAAAAGTCAACCGTGGCAACTGAAACAATTACTTGACTACAGGTAGCGGAGGACACAGTGCCCAACACTAGTGTCCCCAGGAAAATTCACTGACAGCAGCAATAAGGGGACTGATTGGGAAAAGTGGAGCTCATAGACTTTCAGCACTGAGAATATTAATGGCTAAGTAGTGAAACATACAAAGGATGGGAAAGGGGTGTGAGGAGTAAGTGTGAATGAAAAGAAAATTATATGGGTGAGGGAATCAAAATAATGGAGTTTTATAGAGTAGCTGTAGAAAAGACCAGTTATAACAACCTAATAGATTAAACTACAAACTAAATCAAAATATCTAAGCTCTATATTAAAGTGTGGATAACAAAATAGAAAGATACTAGAAATATGATATAAAATGAAATCAAAAGGATTATAAGCTAGATAAGTACTTCTCCCTAGATAGTTAGATTTGATTTCTTCTCCCCCTCCATTGATTGTCTTTTGTAGCAGTCTCTACAGGGGGAAATTAGGGCTCCTAATCTCAGTGATTCAAATAAAATAAGTCAGTATGTCCTCCCTGCTGAGAGGGATTTCTGTGCAGGGTCTTCCACTTGCTGCCAGCATTATCCATTGGGATCACTACACTATTACAACTTAGTCTCTACTGTTTGGGGAATTGTTCTCTCTATATGTGGGCTTGTTTATGACTGTGATTCTTGGTGAGGGGCTCTTTATCATTGTCACTGTGCTGACTCTTCCAAAGTGTGCCAGACCGAGGTTGTTCTAACTTTGGCTCAGTATCATACTCTTTCCAGTCTTCTAACCACTGGACCAACACCTGTACCACTGGTGTGGTGCTGATGCTGCTGGTACTACTAATGTGTAAATCCTACAGAAGCATATTTCTTTTTCAAGGCTTTTTCTGTAGGAATGATGGGGTTTATTATCTTTTGTTGGTTCACATTGTTCTTTGTCCCCATGTTGCCCAGAAGCAGCTTCAAATCCTGCAGCTGACTCAGCTTTCCCAAATGCTAGAGATTATATGTATGTAATTAAATATAATACTCAGGAGAAATACGCCTTCATCTCTCATCTATGAATTTGTTTTTATGCTTTTACATCTTTTTAACTTTAAATGCCTCAAATTTATAGAAAACATGGAAACACATGCATCAGAGGAGGTAAAATTCAAGCTGCTACTGTCAGTGATTTTTCTAAAATTTGCTCAAAAGGAGATTTTATGCAGGCAAAATAAATGTAGCCATTCTGCTGCTTGGGGCATTACGTACAGTAAAAGTTCTTAATGGTTGTCTCAACAGAATCATGAAAGAGGAGCAACATTTGTTTCTCATCACCATGCTGAAATATCTGAGGTGAAGTATTTTATTTTATGTTTTTAAAAAGAAGTTATCAACTCTCAGTTCTGGGGGTTAAAGGGGATGGTGTTTTTATAATGTTGACCCTATTAAAGGTTTCCTGGGGAAGGCACCACAGGAGTGTGTATAAGGGGAGATTCCAAGGTAAGAAAAGAAGCAGGAGAATGACTATAGGCTCAGGGCCAATTTTAGAGCATCTTTGCTTTCTGAAAAGTAGCCCAGGGCTACATGGCTATTATCTGCATCCCTTCCATAATCAGTACTCCAGAGGACCTCACATCTCCACTAGGTTTCACCACTGAATGCTGTCACTTTTTCCACTTGGTTCCACCATTTAGGGTCCTCCTTTTTCCCATAAGGTTCAATCACCCATGACCTCTCCCTCCCAATGAGTTCCACCTCCCAGTGACCTCTCCCTTCTTGCTAGGTTTCATCTCCCACTGACCTCATCTGTCTGGTACCTTCTACCTCCTAAACGTTTCAACACCCTTCAACACTGTCATACTCTGGACCAGTTGTTCAACAAAGAGTCAAGCTACATTCTATGAAGACCACTTTAAGATGTTCTCCTGACTCTGTTTTGTGTAATTGATTGAAAAAGGATCATTTAAGGTTAGAGAGAGGTTAGAGGTTGAGAGCACTTACTGCTCTTGTAGAGGACTGGGTTTTAATTCTTAGTACCTATATCAGGTTCAGGTGACTCACAATCATCTGTACTGCAGCTCCAGGAGATCCAATGTCCTTTTTAGACTCCATAGGCCCCTGCACATGTGTGTACTCAGTCTACATACATACACATAAAATAAAATAGAAAACTAAATCTTAAAAAGAGAAAGATTGGAAATTCTGCTAGGGTATAAGTTTTTCATGCATCTGGCTGAAGTGGAGTTTTTGTCTGTGAAGACAGAGGACATATTTAGAAACCATGGCTTTTAACCCTATTATATATCTTCATGGTGATCCATCTCTTCAAAAAGCTTAGCTTGACACACAAAGTTTTCCCATTTCTTTGGGATTTCGTTGTTGTGGTTACCAGAATGCTTGCTACTCATTTATTTGTTATTAGAGTTTTCTATGTCACCTAAAACTTACATTTTTAAATTTGTTATGCCTCTTTCTTGATAGTAACAAGCCTAACAGTGAAGAAGGCTCGTCTTTTCCCCCACAGGAAATTTGAACTTTGCTTGCTTTGCTACAGAGTCAAATGGTTACCATTGTGAATCTGTCACCCTCAAATTTCACCATGTTCCACAGACCCAGAGATGAGTCTGATAAATCTTAGCAACATCAGAAGTCCTTCTACACAGAGAGCCTCCACTTTTCAAAAAAGTCACCATTGTTAAGACCCATATGGCTAAGAATATAAAGAGTCCTTGCAGTCAGAAAAGATACTAGGCCCTAGAGGTAAGTTTCTTATGTTGCAGGGCAAACACAGCCCACTTATTTTCTGGGGCATGCGCAATCTGTTTTGCTGCATCCTGGCAGTGTCCCCAATTGAACCTGATTTCCCCAGGGAAGTGCACATCCTTTACGGCTATTTGGGCACAAGAATTAGTCAGGAACAGACATCAGGAACTGACACCAGAAGGGTTTCTGGAGAGATAAAGAATCGAATTTGTAAAGGTTCTGTTAGGCAACGAAACTTAAGAGAGAAAAAATAAACTGGAAGAGATACGGCTCTAAGAAAAGTCAGGTAACACCGAGGCAGGAGCCAGAAAGGAACTGTTCTAGAGAGGTCACATTTTCTCTCCCTCGCTCTCATTTGGTAGGATGTCTATTCAGCTGAACCCAGAGCAAGAAAGGAAAGTTAATCACTCATGAGATCTAAAAAGCTCAAAAAACATCCAGAGACAGTTCCTTCAGTTATGTAAATATATGCTTTCTGGAGCCCATTTGCCCAAGAAAAGTTGGAAAGAGCACCTTATTGTTTTAGTATCTTTCCCCCACTGGGATGATGTACTACAATAATGACTGGGTGACAAGATACTGGTACAACACTGACCTGAACATTACAGGAGTAACCAGCCACATTGTGGTTGAATGTAAGGGATACTCTATAGGAGTTCTTGTGTGTATTGAACTGTAAATCAAGCCATGAACCCATGGTTGGGAAGACCTATAGGTCCCATGCAAGAACTTACTACTATTATTCAGGTAAATGAAAAAAGTGTCAAATTACCTTCTAAATTCATATCTCTAGCCCCATATATCAGGGCATCTCTCAGGTCTTGTGCAGTAGATGGTGGTTAATACAGAAACTCACCCCTGGTCAAAATGCAAGAAATTAAGTGGCTGAGGAATGTTCTGCCACAAATGGGACAGCTCTACAGCTCCCTGCCTCCCAAAGCTTAGGGACCATTGTGAAAGAAGGAGTGGGAATATTTTAATTGCTAGGGATTGGGGTGTAAGGACAGAAACAGAATCTTCTGGATATAACAACACTGTGGCCCTCTAAAACTCACAGCACCTGTGTTTCTTGTTGACTTGCTACAAAATTAAGGCAGTCATCCTTCTAGCCCAGAGGAAGGAGGATATTGGGAGCACCCATCTGTGGATGAGGAACTATTGACAGTTGATGGTTTTTAAAGATGAGGTTATCACATTCCTGTAGATAGCTCCAAACCCAGATTTATGGACATTACAAATGAGATTCTGTGGGTTATGAATAAAAAGAAATAGGACACAAAATTGAGTAGAGGAGAACATAGATAAGAGGACTTATTGTGGGTGAAGGGGAGGGAGTAGTTATGATCAAAATATATTTTAAGAAATTCTCCAAAAGTTAATACAACTATTACATTAACAGATCAATTTGGGGACATGTAAAAGTCCCACTGACATCTGCATTGGAGTCTGTAAACAGGAGAATCAAGATTCAGGGTTTTAAAACACTCTCCATGGGATTTCATTGTAAAACCTGTTTAAAGGGACCTTGTAATAGTCGTTCTCAGATTCAAGCTGTTTCCTCAGGTTTGGGGTAGCTTGTGAGGATGAAGAATGATGGGGAGGTCTATGGTAGGGCATGACACTCTGAGTGACTCTCTAGTAGTACGTGTGTGCATTAACATAGGTGGATTATACTGCATCTGTAGAGCCACTGACGGAGTTGGCTTAGCATAGAGCCTCTGCCCAAGCAGATGCATTCTAAGAAGCGACCAAATGGTACTGCCTACCATATAGCTCATAATTTTGCATTTTAAAATTGTGTTTAATGTCATATATTCACTGTAGAAAGTGATAGACCTCAGTGAGACGCTTTCTTTGAAATCTATCATGCATGGTGACTATATTCACACCTCCACACTCTCCCATCTCTTGACCTCACTTTCCCCTTTTTTCCAAAGACAACAGCACACTGACTTTCATGCCATTTACATGTCTCCTACATCTTGCCGAGCTGAATCCAAAAGTGAGTAGCTCTGAAGAACTATTTCTTCTAATTCTAGTACCAATACTGGGAATTACACTTATCGGATTATAGAAGTAAGTTTGTTCTAATCATAGAAACAAAAAAGAGTAGACAAATTGCTCATAACTGATCCATCAAATGACTTATTCAAAACTGCACTTGCTGACATTTCTATTTCCAGGTGAAATCCTTTCTTTGACTTCAACTCTAACAAGGTTGTATGCTCTGACCTGGGCCTCAGTTTCGAGGTCCTATTTGACCACCACATGAACCAAACTGATATTCTATTGTCTAGTGTCCCAGGTCTTTATTCCTTGGTATTGAAGCAAATTAAATATAAATATATGGCAAGGATATAGAGGGGTACAAAGAATATAAAGAATGTTAGCTAGAGTGGCTTCTGGAGGCCAGAGACAGAAGGAGAGACATGGATGGTAAGTGGCTGGCCCTGTACTTTAAGGTAAATTATAGATCATTTGAAAAATGTTGAAGAAGGCCATGTGAACATAAAAGCATAATGGTTTGGCTTAAGTTCAACAACAACAAAGACAGAAAGCGCTTTCTGTTCTCTAGAAGATCACATAGCACAAAACACACTGAAAATCAGAGAACCACGGAGACAAGCAGGTCACTGCAGGAGGAAATACCAGAGTTCAGATAAGAAAGGGTAACTTTTCTTGACCAGAAAATAAGGGGGAAACAGCAAAAAAGATCTCCACCTCTATAAGAAGGTCAGTTATGCAGAAATGTTTAGTGCATAAAATATGAAATAGGGGCAGGATAAACTACCCATTGTTGATATTTTCAATGAAAAATGATTTTTGGAACAAAGAAGGAAGAGACAAAGGACTGCATTGGAGATGAGAAAGTAAAGAATTTGCACTCACTCAGGTGCAAATATAGTGACTGAGCAATTCTGTACAGTAAGTTGGTCGGTATCTGTGTTTACAAATCTGGGATTCTCACCACAAGAAAAAACAAGAGGTGAGATATGTCTTGCGACCAAATGAGGGAATGCAGACATAGCCTGGGCATAGAGAAGAGATGTCTCAGGACTCCACCTCAAGGTGTGAGGGAGGAAAGATCCTGCAAGTTATTGGGAGCAGTGTGGACCCCAATGTGTAACAATAGTCAAAAAGGAGCCACTGCTTTTATGAAAATGTAAAGAAAGGTGGACTTTGGAGAAAGAACTCTTTGTGTCAAATACAATAGCATCAAATAGATTAAGACTCCCCTGTCCCTGATGCATTCACCAAAGGTGTTCCATACTGCAATGTCTCTGGGCTATTTTCCCTTTGTTGTTCAAACTGGCAGGGTGGAGGCTAAACCCTGCTCAGAGGATATATTGAGTGTGCACAGATAGATGAACTATGGAGATACAGCTACTCTGTTTCAGTTTCAGAGAATTCCTCAAGAAACCTCAAAGCCCAGCAGATGGGACTGTGGAGACAGAGGCAGGACTGACAATGTGAATGGAAGCTGTGGGAAGGAGCCATCCCCAGAGCACACACTAAGGGCATCTTAGCAGAGACAAGAAATGTCCTCCAGAACCCAGACTCAGAGAACTGGCCCTTTTTGAAGTCATGGCAATGAAACTTCAACCTATGAGAACTCTATTACAAGCTAAGACATTGGAGTTGGTGCCTAGGATCTTGGGGGATGCAAACTCTGCCTCAGTGAATGCAGAAAATGGAAAAGAGTGAGTCATGAATGTCCAGCTGTCTTGGAATTTTGGAATTGGAGGCACCTATTTCTCTTTTATTTTTAGCCCTTTTATAGACTGGGAATATCTACCCTTTGTTCACACAACTGCAATTTTTGGAAGCATAGGGTGTGTTTACAAGATATTTTACTTGGAAGGGAATTTTCCTAAGGATGTAAGGATGATTCATGCCTTGAGTCACAGTTATGTTGAATTTAGAAGACACTTTAGACTTAGACTTTAAAACTGATGCTGCGGTGAGTTGAGACCATTTATGATAAAGCAATGATTTTTTTTTGTATTTGAGAAGAATTTGTTTAGAGGACTTAGAAAGAGAATATAATGTTTTGAAAACATTTCCACCTACAGTTTCTGCATGAGAACTGAAATCCCATTGAGATTATATAAAGAGAAAATGTTCATAAGGGAAGTAACCGAGTGAGACTCTATTAATGAAACCAATCAGTGTCTCATAATAGAGCTGATAGAGAGGGATGGAAGATTTTTTATCTTCTATCCTGTTACCTTTCCTTACTTTCTGCCAAATGAGAGCACAGAGTCCCTCCTACCGGGAGACAGAAAAGTAAGACATTGTTGTAGAAACAGACTGAGCCTTCCTCTCATACCTAATCAGTCCATGCCTGACATCAAACTTCCTAATCTTCAAAACTATAGAAAACAAACTACTGTTATAAACAACTTAGCCAAGGCATTTTGTTACAGCAGCAGAAACAAACTAAGACAGAATCTTATGACTTACATTTCCCCAGGCAGAACGGAATGCTTACTAGAGATACATAGAATGAGGGGAATGCACATGACCCACATGTTCCTTTCTCAGAATTTTTAGGGAAACTACAAAGATGTACTATGGTTTTAGGCTGCACTCAAAATATGATAGGATGTTTCCATTTTGTTTTGCTTTGTGTTAGTAAGTTTAATTGAGAGAGACAATATAGTTATGGGTATTGTCTACTGTTGGGAGGACTTGCTGGTCAGAACTTGCAGTCTGTCATGGTCTGGCAGTGCTCTCTGAGCTTGAGAACATGGGGGATTCCCTCCCAATGGAGGACTTCCTGCTCTCTACCTGAACTTATTCGGAAAATGTCTCAAGGCCCGGATGTCTGACTTATTTCTAGTTTGACCCTTGACACAGCCTCCTGCAGAAACTTTTCCCATGCTGCCTGTATGGTAATTAGACTTGTGCTAGGTGCTTTATGATAGGGAAGAGCTGCTTAAATGCAAATGAGGTGATGCCCCAGCCTCTGTCTCCAACCTTGTATTATCCCTCACTCTGGAATAGAGTTGAGCCTTCTCATTGAAGCTGTCTCCCAAAAGGCTGTTTCTGCTGTGTTCACAGGGCATACAAAGCTCTCTGTCACTGCTTCTGCTCCTCACAGACTGGTGGCCAATGAACCACAAGGGTAAAGGGGACCCCACACTCTACTTGTTAGAAGTGTTCACAGTCTGGTAACTTGCATTTGATTCATCAGCTATCAAAAAGTATACCACATGGAGATAAGTTTAAGGTTCACATATATTCAAAGCAGAGTTATAATTATGGACTAGAAACCATAAAATGTATATCAGAAAATGTAGGCATGACTGGAATTATGGAAAAAAATGTTGAATACAATTTTAAGGTGTCTGCGAAAGCCAGAGTCTAGTTTTAAAATTGAAAGGGGCACCGAATTGAAGGTTTGGAAAACACAATGTACAATTGATGAGGCAAGCAAAGAATAAGATAAGATGCTATTGGAATGAACAGTCAGGTATTGTTGATAGGAATGTTGACATTCTAACTGCAACTAATACATTAAAATATAAAAGTAAAGGAATATTTGGTATTAGATCTGACCCAGGACTTTGGCTGCTCTCATTCTAAGCCAGAGAGGCTTCTTGTGTAGTGCCCTGCAGTCAAGGCAGAGATGTATACCTGATCCAAGAGCTGAGAACAAGAGACTTCAAACATAATGTTGCAGTGAATTGAGAGCATTTATGAGACGGTGAAGGAATCAACATATTTCTGTATTGGAGACTAAGGTATTAGGGGGTCAGGGACAGAATATCATGTTTTAAATCCATGTGTCCATCTAAATTTTCAGGGCGAGAGCTGAAATCCCATTGAGAGAGTATAAAGACAAAATAGCTCATAAGGAAAGGGATGTAAGGTTTTAAAGGTTTTGTGAAAACTAACAAACAAGTAAGAATATCAACAGTTGACCAAACCTTAAAACCTAAAAGTACAAGCAACAGTTTGGGAAGAAATAAAAACTCACATGTAATTAAAAATGCCTGGGTACCCAGAGCTGATCAGCTACCTGATATATCCTGAATGGTACATACAGATTCATGTGCTAATTTCATAATTATTTATGATAAAATTTTAAACATGTGTGAAAAGAGATAATGAAGTGCAGTTTGATATGGCTATATTATAACATGGTTTATTTCTTAAGAGAATGTTTGAGATAAAAAAATTCAGAGAACTCATTACAATTATCCACCCAATAAATATGGATACAGTCTGTAAGCTATATTTAGTTTCATATACAGACACACACATACACAAACATATACACACATATGGAAGTTTCTATTCCACCCAGTCTCTCATCCATTTAGTCCCAAATAAACACACAGAGGCTTATATTAATTATGAATTGGTTTGCCTATTGCTAAAGTTTATTGCTAACTAGCTCTTACAACATAAATTAATCCCTAATTTTTATATAGGATTAGCCACATGGCTTGGTACATTTTCTCAGTGAGGCATTCTCATCTTGCTTCCTCTGTGTCTGGCTGGTGACTGACTCTGCCTTTTCTCTTCCTAGAATTCTTTAAGTCTCATTGCCCCAACTATACTCCCTGCCTGACTACTGGCCAATCAGTGTTTTATTAAACCAATATGAGTGACAAATCTTGCAGTGTACAGGAGTGTTATTCCAGTGTGTGTGTGTGTGTGTGTGTGTGTATCTGTGTATTGTTTTTAATACATATATATATATATATATATATATATATATATATATATATAGTTTTTATATGTATAATACACACACACAATCAAGACAATCACTGAATGGCATGCTCACAGTCGAACGTGGTCCAGATATTTCACCTGAAGACTCTCTTCCAGGGAACTCAAGGTTATACTAAGTTGATAGCTAAATTAACCCTCAAATATGGTGACTCAAGTTATTTGATCATAACTCAGGACTTGCTTCTTGTACTATTTTTTTTTGTCTACCACTACCTTTTCTGACATCCTGTGGCACTGGGCTGGTTGTTTTTGTATTTTGTGCTTTTGTCTTTCTTTTGTTCAAGAGTTTATGGTATAGGTGGAGACTGAGAATCATCACTTCATATGTCATGAACCAAAGTTGGGTGCACAAGCAATGCTAGGATCAACTGGGATGGATGGGAAAGAGGACTTTGAGGTATAACTGGCATTAGTGAAGATAAAAGGCTGAGGAGTAACTTGTGTTTATCAGATGTAGGGGTTTGGGGAGTGACCAGGATGGATAATGATATAGGGGTCTTGGGAGTGCCAGAAAGGAAGGAAATAAATGAAGTTAGGGAGTGGCCAGGATAGATGATGATATAGGGGATTGGGCAGTGATCAGTATGGATGCTAATGAATAAGATCAAGGAGAGACCAGGATTAATGAGGATACAGGTGTTGGAGAGTGATGGAGTGGATGTGGTATTTGGGAATGTGGAGTCATGACTTGGATGGGATCCAGGGGGTTGTGAGATGGCATGGGTGGATGGGAATAAAGGAGGTTGCTCAGATAAGAGGCGATATGGCATTGGAGAATCATCTAAAAGGCAAAGGTGAAGACGGCAAAGCTCACGAAAAGGATGGATCAAGGTCAGATAATAAAAGGAAGATGTGAACAAGAAATAGAATCTATGGAGCCAGACTTCACTGATCCTGGTAAAAGATAGGAGAGCTACTCATGTGTGAAATGATTGCTCAGAAGAGGCAGGTTTCTGAAGCTGAACTTCTGGGGTCAGAGATCAGCTTTGTCATTTCCTTGCAGAGTAATTCCGGGCAAATATTTTAACCTCCTGTGGCTCCAAGTCCTAATTTACAAGGTAGACAGAATAGAAGAAACCTCTTTTGAAAATATTAAGCCTTATGAATTTTCATCTAGCATTTCAAGTAGGGGTAGTTTGAAATGCACCTGTAATAAGTGTTATCTATAATTAAGATCACAAGTGAGATCACGGAAGGGTTTTTGGAACTTCCTAAAGAAAATAAAGAAGGTCAAAGGATAATCTTACACAGGTGAAGTCTTACAGGGTGAAGATATTTTTTTCTGCATTTGGTGGGTGTATAGTATCAAGCTGTGAAAACCTTAAAGGAAAAAGGTTTTCTGTTTAAAATAGCAAAAATAATATTTTTAAGTGAAGTACTTAAGCTTTTTTCTTTTCAGAATTATTAAATATGTCCAGAAAATTGGTAAGTTAATGTCACCAAATGGCTTACTCATCCTCATGAATGAAAGTCAAACCAAAGTTTTATGACATTTAGTATTCATCATATCGTATACGCTTATATATAGTGCAACTTCACTGATGTGTAAATCACAACACATATTTCTACACATATGTCCATAAATGTCAAGTCACAACAAGGTGACAGAGAGAACAAAATTATTTTTGTCTTAGACTATGGATAGCAGCCTTTTCATTGAGAGTCTCTTCTGTTTGGCCCACATCCCAAAAGGATATGCTCTGGGTGAGGGACTTGGAAGGATGGCTAGATAATACTTTAAATTCAAAGACAGCTTCATATGGAGCAGTCTGAGAAAATGCAGCTGTGTAGCAAGTTCACACTATTTGATAATATATATAAAACACAATAAAACAATGCCAAGGCTGCAGTTCCCACAGTGGGAGCCTCACAGCTGTATCTGAATAATGTATCTCCACCATCATGCCATTGTACAAGCAGCCAGAGAACCCTGAAGCCACTCAGTACCACGACCCTCTGTCTCCATCCTTTCCCTCCACTAACAACATCTCTATTGCTTTGACTTCTCCAGGTCACACCATTGGAATCACACACTTCAGCCTTTTAAAACTAGCCTTGTTAAGTCAATTGTCTGTTTCCTGCATGCCTTCTAGTATCTTCCGAGCTCCGTTATTTTTCATGATAGATAATGTGTGTAAAAATTTACAATGTGTATATATCAAGATGTGTGTGTATCTCATCATCCACCAAATACAATGCTGCCTATTTCCACTTTGGGCAATTATAAAGAAATCCTGGACAGATGTCTTAGCTAAGATCTGCTTCTAATACCTTGCTTCAGACATATTCTCTTAAGTCTGAGATGCCAGGGCACACAATCTATACTTATAATTTCTTCCCCCAATTTGGAGACAAAGAAAACAATTATCTGTGTTTGTCTCTAGTGCTCAGAGAAATGTCAGAAGAGGTACAGCTGTCTGGGAAGAGCTCAGAACACACAATAAAGAAGTTAATAAGTCCTTACTGGGTTTGTTGTTTCACTGTTGATTTGATTTTGTGCCCCATGTTGCTCATAAAGCATACGGAAAATTTGGGATAAAAATGTAAATAGTTAAACATTCTGTCACTCATAGATGAAAATTTAGCATATGCTAAATTTAGCCCTGGCTTTGGAGCAGCAGATCTGAGTTTGATGGATGCTTAATCATTTCCTGACTCTATGACCTTGATCAAGTGACAAAAACCTCTGGGGTTTAAGTTTAAAAACAAGTAACAGCTAACAAAGAGACAAATGAAGTCACATTAGGAAAAGATGTATTTCTGAGCAGGGCTACTCACCAAAGATCAATTATTCCCATGTTTGAAATCCAGTGTCAAGGTCTCTGTTTCATCTCATTTAAGTCATCTGTGACTTTTCACACAGTTGCTCACCCCTTCTGTGAGACTGTTTTTGTCTCCCTTATCTCACCTTGGGCTATGTGCTATAAGGGAATGAAGATGAGCACATGGAAGAGGTGTCTGCACTGTTGTGTTTATTGTACTATGATTGACACCCCTAAAATACGGAATCAGCCTAAGTGTTCATTGGTGGCTCACTGAAAGTGGTGTATACATAGACAAGAATGCAATTTTCTTACTGGCTGAACTTTTAAAACTGGAAAACGCTTCAGTGCTTAACAGGTGAGATGCAGAGAGACTAATACCATTGGTCCTCTGTTCTTTGTGGGGTCCAAGAAAGAATATATGAGATAATAGCATTCACATCACCGCACTGCACACAAGGATAAGAATCCTGAGCCCAGGCATTATTTCTTTACACAAGAAAACCACCCTAGCCTCCCTTCTCTGCTTTCTCAAGCCCCTGGCAGTAGGAGCTTGCTCTGCTCTCTTGAGAAAGTTCACTAAGAATAGTAATGTATCTTTGCCCATGTTCCCTATCTCGTGAAGAAGACCTAAGTGGCATCAGGGAATTGAGCCAACCTGTGTATGGAGACCAGGGCTGAGATCCATCACAGTGTGACCACAATGGAAACAGATCCCACAAGGAAGTGAAAAGGTAGTTCTAATGAATTGTCTATTTGGTCTTTTATGTTCACAGGAAAGCAATAGGAAGATAATGATTCTTATATTGAGAACACTGTGTTTGTCTGTAACTATAATCAGAGACAGCACTGTGTCATGGCACAGTCATTCATGGCTGCCCCTTAACCCCTCTCAACTTAGAGTAAGACAGCATAGTGCTGGAATGTTCTGTTTTCAGCTCTAAGAAGATTTAACCTAACTTGGTTTTGAGTTTCACAATTTAAAGATATGCCTTTTATTTTCAAGGAGACTACATTAAAGAGAGAGAGAGAGAGAGAGAGAGAGAGAGAGAGAGAGAGAGAGGGAGAGAGAGAACTCCTGCAATATTGACAATAAAAAACCACTCCTGGCTATAGATGTTGAGAAACAATGCAGTTCCAGAGGAAGAGAACGAATATGTTTGGATGTGCACTCTTTAGCATGCAAAGTAGCTGGATGCACCACAGAAACCATAAAAGTGGGATACGTGACAAATTAAAAGCATAAAGAGGAAATGAAGCATAATTTGCTAGGAGACATTCTGAATTTTAGATTTCAGAGGAATTTAGTTACTTCAGGAGCTCGAGTTCATGAAAATCCCTTGCATCCAAAAGGAGCTATGAAGTTTTCAATCCAAATGCAAAACACTGGAAGAAAAATGAAGAGCCTCGAACAAATTATAACCAATTCAACCACATCTTTTCTCATCTCAGAAAGCCACACACAAGCTAAAATAAGTCCATCTTTAATAGGAAACTGGAGAAGACAGTTGGGGATTGGATCCTTCATGCAGTTCTGCAAGCCCCAGAGATCTGCAGAGAAAAATCAGCTGGCATATAAATAAAAGCTACTCATCTGGAAGCTGTAATTGTATTTGTGAGAAGCCACAATTTTGACTTATTGAGTCCTCACAATGGTTACTTTCTCTCTCTAGAGTACTTTAGAAAGTGAAAATTCGCAAAACCCATTCATTCTTGTTAACACCCTCAAATAAAGACATTTTTTCAAAAGTTAATTCTGAAGTAACAAATCCAGTGCATTTTAGGACATGTAACCAACGAGATATCATTCCTGAGGAATTGAATGAAAAAAACTGGGTCTTATACTCCATCAGTAAATATTGATGGATTGGCTGATGCAGAGGTTAGGAAACCATATGCTACTTGCCAAAGCACACACATTTTAAGGGTAGAATAGGCTGTGTAAATTCAAAGGTAGAGCAAGAATAAATAATCACATAATTATAAAAAAACCCACAAAGTGAGCAGGGTAGGAAATAATAAAATAATATAAAGTCCCAATGATAGTTTCCCAAATGTTGCTTACACAGGGGAAGCTGACCAGAAGCTGGGACCCTGCTAGGGTAGATATTCAATGTTATAAAGCAACTGTGTATTGGCGCTGATTGCAATGTATGAATCCCCTCTAGGCATTCTTTCCAAAACATCACCAGTTCCATTTTAAGATGAAAAGTCTGGAAAGCTGGGGCATTTCTTATAATTCCTCTCTTTCTGTGTAACGGTCTAGGTGCAAAGGCGGGTCTCAAATTTAGAAGCATTTGCTCAGACTGGAATTTGGAAATAAGGAAGGTTTCATATATTTGTTTAAATTGAATTCAAATTTAACTTTAACATTTAAACGTTCTCATTTACTTGTTCTCACTGCTGTCTTTAATGCTTGTCATATTTAGTGAATAAATACAGAAGAATATATTTTACTCATATCTGTATATCCATGATATATAATATATTTGTGTTATATATATATATGTATACATATATATAGTGATTTACTCTTATGATAAATATACTCAATGAAATATTTAATAAATAGTTATTCTAAACTATCAGTACCACAGATTTCCTACAGGTAACTGTTAGTCTTACAGTTAGATACATTTGATTTCTACTGCTCGTCCCTTTGTGTCCCTTTCAATTCTAACACTGTTCCTTTTCTATTTCTTATTAGTCATAATCCATACTTGTCAATTTGTAGGACTACACATAATTTTTGATAGTGTTTGTTTTCATAGTGTATGTTTTAATAGTCAAGCTTTTTTCTAAGTTCTTGAAGTTCAAGTTTAGATGATGTAGGTGAGCATTTCCTTATATGGGTGTTTTTCTCTAAGTCTGACAACCTGAGTTTGATACACAGACCTCACGCAGTAGAGGGGGAAACCACTCCCACATACTATCTCTTGACCTCCAAACAAGTGCCAGGGCATGTGCATGTCTCTTTGATCAAATAAAATATAATAAAAAAAATTAGAGCCTATTTTTTTGAGTGGCAAGCATGTGATGATGTGAGTTCTCTCAAAATGATTATAGGGATTTTCCAAAATTTTGATTTCTCAGGTTTTCTTTAGATATTTACCAGTTGTTAACAGAAGTCAGCATCTGGAGTGGGTGTCCTTGGGTTCAGCTAATGGTAGAGTCACTTGCCTCTTTGAATCTGTCATTGTGTGCTGCTACATTTGGGGATATTTCAGATATTATTAGACAGGAATTTTTGTTTGTTTCATTGGTTGATTTTCTTTCCCTTTTTTGTTTTTTGAAGCAGGGTTTTTCTATGTATCTTTGGAAGGATTATTTTTAAAGTCTGGCCTTCTGCACTCCTTCTCATCTTTCAGACAAATCATAATCCTAGGGGTTCAAACACTATCGTTGCTCAAGTCAAGGGTCATTCAGTGTTTTATGTGTGCAACCATTTATCTGATATTTGGATCTGCTGTCTTGAGTAGTGAGCAGCTCCAGAATGGGCATCAGATTTGTACCAAAAAGCAATCAGAAAAAAATATAGAAAATATAAATGAAAGAGAAATGTTTATAAACATCCAGGATTGAAACACTTCCTCCCGGAAGAATTTGATTTCATTTCCTTTAAAAGCCTTTAGATTTCATATCAAATCAAGACTTTGCTCTTACCAAGTGGATTTTGGTAAATTCAGTATTGGCTAAAGGAAGAAGTATCTTCTGATACTAAATAACTAATTTAAATAATACTAGACATCATTGATACCTGGATGTGAGGAATGCTATTCTGGCAGGAGCAAAAAGCTTTTATAGTATACGATATGCTACGAGAAAGATGAACACATCACTTACACCTTGATTGTTGATCCAATGGGTTAATTTTTTTTAAGATACTCAAAATTAAATTGAAAAAGAAATGAATGCATATATTACAAAAATTACCCCTGGGTAAAGAGAGCTCATTACAGAGCCATTTCCACCTTAGAGAAGAAACTATTGTTCATAGAAAAAGATCTATGTGTTCTTTATATATTTAAAGACACGTATGCAGTGAACATCTAATCCAGTTTTATTAGCTGTACCCTGGGAAGCAATTACCCAAGAAATACCCACTCAGGTCCTTCTTAAACTCAGACATTTTATTCTTTGCAGACAAGCCTAAGTCTCTGTCCTAAACATGAGGTATAGTTGAAGGCAGTCAGTAAACACTCTGCATTCACAGCCCAAAATGGTAAACTTACAGAAAAACCTTAGAAAATACAAGTCATTTTTGTCTTAGAGTCTTCTTCCTGCTCCCCTGTCCTCTTACAGTTTTAGTACCCAATCATGAAAATATGAAGCATAAAGTCTATTAAATGTAGCAAGGACCCTGTATTTTCACAAGGAAAGGAGGGTATTCACAGTTTAATAAGGCTTGTAAGGCGAATGAAATAGTTTTGTTGTACAATGTGTTAAATATAGAGCATATATTTTATGTCCTGATTACAAAAACAACTTGAAGATTCAGTTATAGATAGAAAATAAAAAAAGCGGAAGGTCATATATAGGTTATATACATGTACATATATATTTTTAAAATTATTCATATATGTATATTTTACATATGGGTCTTTATACTAGGTGTTTAGAACAGGGTATATATCCCTTGGAGCTGGAGTTATGGGCAGATGTGAGCTGCTTGATGTATATGTTGGGAAACAAATTCAGGTCTTTTGTAATATCAATATATACTGATATATACATATATATAGATACATACATACATACACACACACACACACATATATATAAAACTCTTATAACCTGAATCACCTTGCCAGCCCCATCACATATATTTAAAAATACTCATATAACTATGGCCATACATTCATAAACATGTAGCATGTTTATAAGAGTTTGCATACATACTACTGTTAATAGATTTATGCATCATTAGATTGATAGGTATATATGTGTCTTCATATTGATACACAAATAAGTCAAATATAACTTAATAATAAAAAATTATGTGCCTATGACTATTTCTGGGCTTTAGTTTGTCCAGATTTGTGAGGTTTGGGTTTGATGAATTAAAGTTTATGATTATGCAAGCTTTCTGAGTGTTAAACACATCAAACTCCTATGAAAATGGGAGGGATATTATACAACACCTTCAGAAGAAAGTCCTGGTAGTGTCCAGTTATCCCATGAAATATGGTAGTGTCCAGGTATCACATGAAATATGGTCAACATTTCAGGAGAGTGTAAATGTAAGTCTGAGTGTGACTCTACCAGACAGCCCTCAGGTAACTACATGGACAGGAGCCTGGATTCCATTAGCTCATTCGCTTGGGAGGCAGTAAGAGAGGCTTCTAACCCTCCCGTTGAAATGGAAAAGGGCATGGCCACTGTCTATACGTACCTGGCAGTTCTTCATAAACTTGAACATATACCTGCCATTGAATGTGCAATTTAAGAATGAATGAGAAATTGAGAATATAGAAATCTATTTGAAAATACTCATAGTTGCAACAGATTATCTGGGTAGCAGCAGATAATGACGTGGCATGGTGAAGGTGGAGCAGACCACTAGGAGAAAGCTCATTCGACACCAGGATTTGGGATATCTGGGAAAATAAGTTCCCCAATCAAGCTTATTATACAATGGTTCACAAGTGATCTGGATCCAGACACCAAGGTGGATTGAGAAGACTGCTCCATCGGTGAAGTGTTCTTCATACACAGAGGAGGATCCAAAAGCCCCAGCTCCTCATAGAAAATCTGGTGATGGTAGTACACACATACACACATGAAATCTCAGTGTTTAAAAGGTAGACAGGCACTGGCCAGTTGCCTTGCTAACCAGTGAGACCCAAGCCAACAAGAAACCTGTCTCAGAAAACAAGGTGGACAGTGTCCCAAGAAGGAAACTCAAGGAACTAAGTTGAGGTCTGGCTTTTATATGTGCTCACACACACACACACCACATCACATGCACATTCACAGAAATGCATTCCTGCAACAAACACATATACAACAGAAGGAAAAAAAGCCCTGAAACTTGAAAAACTGAGTCTCTGATATTTTTATCCCAGAAGTGTCATTCACCTTTTGTGGGTACATCTCAATAGCTTGGAAAGGAAAGTTTGAAAGCCATGAAATAGACTACAAGGATAGTCTTAATAAAGAAATGTACTAATTATAGATAATTGTTTGTCATAATAAATTTCCTACATTCAGTGTTTATACTAATTTTGCACATGTTTAAAATACATTTGAGTAATTGAAGCTTCATATATTTTCAAAATATATATTTAAAAATACAGACAATTCATGTACTAGTAAATATATATTCTATGTAGAAGCATGCTCACTGGGTGAATCTCTTTTTTCTTTATTATTTGTACTTTGCTACTAGCTTTGGGTTGCACCATATAAATACCTTCAAACTAGCAAAATTTAATATTTGTCCATATAAGATTTGAGATTTTAAAAGGATTGTAGCTATCAGAAAAATATTGATAAAATATGAATTTATAGAGACTATTATGTGATATAACACTTCTGGATATTTAGCATATTACAAAGGTAAAATTAAACAGTATTTTTCATGTACCATTTATTAGAAAAACAGCAAATATTAATGAATAATATAGTATGTGAGTAATTTGATTAAACATTCAAAGAAAAGGTGAAATTAAATTATTTTTTATCTTTTCTTAATATTTACACCCCTACCATACTTTAAATGACTAAAAACTACTTTTGTTTATAGAATAAAAAGCTTAAATTATGACTTATCTATTTACCTAGATTTTTTGATGAAATTATAACCAAAACAATAATTGTTCTATAATATTATGTTATTTATTACTCTTTTGCCATTTTAAATTTAGAAGGGAATATAATACACTCTAAAGTTAGAAGGAAACATGAAGCACTATACATAGATGTCCTATAACTCGTGTCTTCTTGGTTTTACACCACGTCAGGGCTTAGAAATTCTATCACTGTCGTCCATTAAATCAATAAATAAAATATTATAAAAAAGTATTTTTATGATCTTAGAGAAAAATATTTTTATGGTATCAACTTGCAGAGTAACTAAGAGCAGAATATCCACTAAAAATTGTCATACAATATACCCAGGGTGCAATGCAAAATGTTAGTTTTCATATTTCAAAAGGCATAAATAAAAATAAATACATTTTATTTTAGAGAAGAAATGCTTTGCACGTGAGTTCCCATGTGGGGCATGCAAATATTAGAAATCCATGGAGCTTTGGACCGTAAGACAGACAGGCGACAGGCTTGTGCATCTCTCGTCTTACATCCTCTATCTCTGTCCTTTGTCAACTTTTCCTTCCTCTTCCTCCTCTCTCTATGCTCATCTTACCTTCTTTCACATGATGCTCTTCAACTTTGGAGATTAGAATTTCCCATCTCATATACTTTTGGTAACTCAGAAGTAATAATTAGTTTTTTTTCTATAATGATATTCTAAATATGGATAACCAAGCAAACTTCTTCTCTGAATCGACTAGTCTTATCATTTTCCCCATTTAATCTTACCCTATAAACACATTTAAGGCTAAAAAGGCATCCTAATAGAACAAATATTCTGTCTGTTATTATGTAGCAAATGACAATCTTACAGATTTTCCATTCTCCTCTACTTCATATTTTTTTCTAAATAAAATTCCATATTATATTTTAAGAAGAGAAAAATGAAGTTCAGTGTATGAGCGAGGTACACACAGTATATCCATGGAGATGCTGAAATTATGTCAAAATGCAATTTTGATTTTATGAGCAGACAAGGATAGAGTCAATCTCATGCGAATTCAAAATGGAGAGCATAAATCCAGTGGGGATGAACCCATGCCTGAACTGGAATTAAAGTAGTTCTGCAGCAGTGAGCTAGGACATATTCTACAGAGGTAAATCATCACCTCAGTCCATTTAAATTAATGCAGAACATTTAAATTTACAGCACAGAGAAGGGCTCACCTTCTTTTCAGGGTCAACCCTATGATTTCAAGGTATCCTGTAGAGACTAGCATTAAAGTTTAACCTTTCAGATCCCCAATTAAAAGTTAATTACAGCACTTATGTTCCGTACCATGTAAACTTTCACTGTGCAAAATGCACTGAGTTTCTTTTATTGGAAAATCTATGTGAGTAAATTGTATGAAGGGAAGAGGGACAGAAACTGCTTCAGGGGTTCAACTTAGATTTTTTTTTGTTTCTTTAACAAATCTCTGAAACTCTCATGATATGCATGAAAACTGTAATAATCTTTGTAAAAAAAAAGGCCTATTTCAACAAAATTATACTATGAATTCTACAATGGAGTCTCAGCATGATTTCTTGGAATTGAAGTGAACTAGAACAAGTGACAGGATTTTAAGATAAATGCTAATTACATGTGAAAAAGCAAATGAGAATCTTGCTCAGAGAAACTGTACTATTGTGGATTCAATGATGACAGTTGTATCACCAGCTGCAGGAAAGGCAGGGTTAACTTAACTTTCTACCTTAATGCTATTGAGCTAATTGAAAGAGATACAAATACTAAAGATGCTTACTAGTAATTGGTGCAGCTCAGATACATTTTATTAGCTGGCTTATACCTGCTTAAACAAAACTAGGATACTGTTTACAACCTTCAATGAGCAGTTCTAAATTTATTAAAATATATGTAAATAAATCTTAAATTTAAAAATTCTAAAATATAAAAAATTCTAGTGCTTATTGAATATTTTCCATGTAAATATAGATTTAGTTATATTCAATGCCACCTTTAAAATCATGGATAGTTAAGCAATATGTTTGTATCAATATGCTCATGTTTATATGTATACTATCAAATTGGATATTAGGTGCCAAGATATAGTTAAAAAACAAAAGTTATAAATAATTTCTGATAAAAGCTGAATTTTTACGAAGTGCTTGATAAGAACAATCTATGTTGAAAGTGACAGAAAGAAATATTTAAAATGGAAACAAAAAGAATTGAAAACAAAAGAATGCTTTCATGTGAATGACAGTTCTAGGTTCCCATCAGATTGCATTTGACGCAGGAACAGAGAGAAGACTCCTCTGCTTCTTTCTCATATGGACTTTTTTGCATTAGTCTTTATGGGGAAGGCATGGTTGTTTAACCTGTGCTAGCTTTGGTTCCAGCTCCAGAAACCCAAGAACTGTGACCAGATATCCTCGCTGGCTAGAAGAGCATCATATCCCATTTGCAGTCTGTGGGTAAGAGGACACTGCACATGCAGTAATGATTGAATCATGCAGTGTTCTTACAGTACAGAGGTAGTAGCAAGGTCATCAGATCAGATATGAGAGAGAGAGAGAGGGAGTGCAGTAGACAGTCTCCAAATTTTACCAATCCAAAGAAGTTTAGTAGAACAAAGGATGAATTAAAGGAAAAACAATTTCTATTACTTCAAAGATTTATGTAAAAAATTCTAGGCTTTAGATATTGTTAACGTGATTTCAAATCTTTATGTTGTTTAAGCTTTGGTGATCACAAATTCAAATGAAATATTTGCTGAATTTAGCCAATTAAAGTCTAAACTATATAGCTCTGGGAATTCTCTCAGAGAAATGCGATATTCCTATTTTATAGTTGACTAATTTAAATGAAAAAAATCAGTCATGACAGGCAACTCAAAGTTGTTCGTATAGGAGGCCAGTTTGTTTGAGATAGTGTCACTGTGGGAGGGACCATTATAGGAAGGTTAATTAACACATGTAATTGAGAAAATAGTATAAATATAGATCAAGGAAGTTAGAGTATTTTAATTAAATTAAGTACTTTTTGATGGCATAAAAATAAAAGGAAAAGCTAAATATATTTAAAAGGTTTACTATACAAAAGGTCTCACATTTTATTAGTAGTTGCCCAGAAACCAAGCACACAAACAGATATAATGTTAATGATGTACCTAGCACACATGGAAAATCAGAATCTATGTGCTATACTTTGTAACTTTTGAATATGAATTAAAATCAAACTTGATAAGTGTTTGAGTGGTAACTGAGACTCTTAAAACCTATATTTCATGTTAGTTGCCACTGTATGCATTCATCCTACTGAAGAAGGTGGGCAACTCCATATTTTGAAGTCAGGTGATAGCATTTACAGAGCCAAAATTGTGTAGATTAAGTAGTGGTAAGGATTCCATTGAGCATCATGAAAATTTTGCCAAATTATTTTTTAAAACTAAGAGAGAAAAAATATTTTTCCAAAATTATTTCTTTAAAGATTTAGAAACTTTGGGTATGTATTTGTGTCTCTGTGTATATGTGCATGTGGGTCCAGGTGTTCGAGGAGTCCAGAAGAGGCAGCTAACTCACACGAGGAGGAAGCTACAGGTGGTTGTGAGCAACCTTACATGGACATTGGCAATTGAACTTGGGTCATTCCGGAGAACAGAAGAGCTCTTAATCACTGAGCCATCTCTCCAACCACTCATGTTTCTTATAAGACGAAATACTCAGAGGAAAGAAATGTCAATTTTTTTTCAAAAGTAAAAATTTCTGTCTCTCAGTTGCAATTGCTTTATATATTAGAGTAATATTTATCATATCTCAAATCTAGAAAGAGGACTGATTTACAGAAAAAGTATATTTAATTACTTGGTAGTGTTGAGACACTGTTTTCATATTACAGAAAGCAAAATTTAATTTATTTTACAAAACTTCAAATATAAGAAATGTAAAATTAGAAAGAAGGGAAAGTGGAAATATAGGCTAAGTATTACCATGAGGGTTGGTGAACACTTGCAATACCAAATTAGACAGAATGAGGTAGGAGTATTGCTTTAAGTATAAGGTAATCTCAGGCAACATTTTCAATCAATCATTTTTAATATATTTTATACAGTTTTCTTTAGCATATTACTATCCCTCAACCAACTCCTCCTAGGCCCTCTATACCCTACTTCATGTTCTTTTGGCATTTAGCATCTGTTATCAGAATAATCATGAGGAACAAGAATCACTATTGGGAAAACACACAAGATAGTGAGCAGCAGACATTTAATTGTTCTCAGCTTATCAGTTACACATCCATGTAAGAAATAAGAAGCTAATTCTTGGGCTTCCAACAAGTTAATACTCTTGTTTTAAATCTATCCGAACATAGCCAAATTCAAAACTTAAAAGAAACTAGAGCCCTGTTGTTATGTATCCATTGGTAACATAGTTTTAAGATGAAGGTAAATCATTTTTTAAAATTAACATCATTACCTTAATGTTGTGATTCATTACAAAAATTACCTGGTATTTACAAAGTTCCCACTTTCAGAATATAATATTACAATTGATAGTGTAGAAAAATAAATGTCTCTAATGTTTAAACAGTTTAATATTGGATAAGGGTGATCCAAGTAAGTAGATGCCTAAAAATTCACAAGAAGGAATTTGTTTATGATATGTTTCTTTTTTTTTTTTTTTGGTTTTTCGAGACAGGGTTTCTCTGTGGTTTTGGAGACTGTCCTGGAACTAGCTCTTGTAGACCAGGCTGGTCTCGAACTCACAAAGATCCGCCTGCCTCTGCCTCTCAAGTGCTGGGATTAAAGGCGTGCGCCACCACCACCCGGCTTTATGATATGTTTCTTATCAGTAACACTGAGAACTCAATCACAGGGGTAAGACACCATGAGTGGAGTTCAGTACTGTAATTTTCTTGTGAATGGGAGAGAGCCGGAGTTGGGTTACCAGCATAGCTACTGAAAATCTTGTAAGAGCAGAAAATTTAACCTACTGCTGCCAATGTTGTATCCTGCCTAGTTATGTCCCCTAAGCTCACTCCAAGGGATGCTGGGCCCTAGCCTGCCCACCAGGATCTTCATCATCTGGGCCTTACCGGCTCCATCTGTTTGGAATAGAGTTCCTAGAACAAGTTGCATTTTTTCAACGTAGCTGAATATTTATTCATCATTACCACCTTTACTGATGGCAGGGGTCTGTCTTTGCTCTGGCAGAGGGAGGCTTTTATGAAGTTTCTCAAAGGTCCTCAGTGCTGTAGCTAGTTTGGGCACAGCTCAATTCTGTCACTTGTTCTGTTAATAGACTATCATGCAGCCCAGCGCCACTCCTTTCTCATTTGTCTCTAACACAGCCAGCTTCAGTTCATGAAAACAGCAGGGTGTCCAGACATTGGTCCCCATAGCCTCAGTGCTGCTGCTGGCAATATATCTGGGTATGATGCTGCAGATAAGAAAACATACTTGGCAAAATTGTCAGTCCGGGAACGCTACAATTATGGACTTAACAAAGAAGATACCAAACACTCAGGGGGAGGAAACATACTGATGATTTTACCCACTAGGCTCCTCCAAAAAACACGTGACTTCTGAAGTAAGTAAATCTGCAGCTCAATTTGCACATGCAGCGTGAGAAATTACAATGTAAAAGCTTAGAACATAAATCATCCCATATAGCTTTCCAATTTGATACAGCCTCATATTGGATGGAGTCTGAAGTATGTTACTTGTATATATGCTAAGAGTTTTCAGACCAGTAACAGTTTAAAGGATTGTATAATTAAAAACAAATTATGAGTCTCTCTTCTGCCTCTTTGCCTTCTCTCCCCCCTTGTCTCTCCTCTCATCTCCCCACCCCATCTAATTGTTCTGAAGGATCAACCCCAAAGGCCTTGTGTGTGCTAAGTAAACACTGCTACTGAACTACATACCAGTCCATTTGTAGTGCGAGTTCAAATTTCAAATGTATGAAAAAATACTGTTGTTTCTATTTTCACTGAATATGTGATAGTTATTTTCAATAACTATGGAAACTTTTCAGGTTTCAGTGTTTCAAAGGAGCCCAGAAATCTTCTAGGGTTAATGCATTGAGAGACAGAGCGAGAGCAGTCATGGGACTACCCAAGAAATTGGCTTTAAGTATAAGTTCATGAGAGCCTATGCGCAGGCCCCTGAGGCAATAAAATGTGCATGAATACAAATGAGGATGCAGGCATGGGAACAGAATTCTCCCAGAAACGTGTGCTGGGCAGGAATCCAGGGATGTGGGCATAAAAACTCTTCAAATGCCCATCCCTTTTGTCCAATAAAAAGAACTATTGTTTCTACCAATAATGCCCTACTGTGATGAGGAAGTCCAGAGCACATGCAATTCCCCCAAGCCACTATGAATGCTAGGCATCTGCCCTTGCTCAGATGGAGAGCAGGAAGAGTGGCACAAGGGAAAGCGAGCTCACCCCAATGCCACAATTGTCGTCCTCACAGGCATGCAACCTACGCTTGGCTCTCTAACTGTGTATATGAGTTATCATAAAAGATGAAACAAGGAAAGTAATCCCCACTAACCTAACCATCATGTGATCATCTGAGAGCCAATAGAAATCAATGCCAGGCTTTCCCAGGATTCCAGGGTACGGAGCTCTGGATAACTTTTCCAAGCATTACATCAACTGTTATCCTAGGCTTTCCCAGAATCCCCGGGAAGACAGTACATTCTATTTCTTAGAATGATAACATCTGTGAGCTCAACTTTCCCCAGTATCACCAGGGGGACGGGAAGGTGCTATTCTCAGAATGAGTGCTCTGGCTTCTACAGATGACTTTGCTGCTTCTACTAAATAAAACTTTAGCTGGGCTGCCTGCTGTGTTTGTCTATAAACTCATATTGATGAGCTCAAGAACCTGCACAGAAAGAGATTTGATCTCCTCGGCTCACTGCATCTACAACATCATAAAGAATACAATACGCTTTTAAGAGGAGTAAAAAAATAACCAATGTCAAGTGAAAATAATAGGAACATACTCTTCAATAAAGAGAATTAAATGTTGCTGTGTTTTTAGAGATTGGACTGTAGACGTTCAGTATGCTTAGAAGTGAACTCAAAGGAATTCAGTTGGGACCCACTCCCCTGTTTAATAGGGACATGGAAGCAAAGAGGATATCTTTGCTTTCCATACTGGAAACAGACAGTATGGAGGACTCCTTGTAATGTGGCAAAGACCACTCTGAATTAGAGTCTTAGTGGATACTTGGACATAGGTAATGAAAATAAATTTTTCATCCCGTAAAATCCACAATATGAGTAAACACATGTAAGTATTTCTGGGATATACTGTTAACATTCTGCCTCTGATCAATTCCTTTTAAGCCAATATATCAAGTCAATATGAAATATCCATGGGAAGCCACTTCCCCTTCTCTACCAACGGGACTTATCATTAAAGCGATTCCTCTCAGACCCAGCCAAGTGAGTTCATCCACTGACATGCTTTGGGTCAGGGTTGGTGACAACCTGCCTTTCAAAACCATTGATTCTCCTTAGATCTATGGCATCAAAACGGGACAGGTTTGTTCTTAGCAGGAAGAAAAGAAGAAGCACTATGTCAACATGGAGATGTATCAGAAACGTACAGGCAATGCTATTACAAGATAATTTGTGGGGGCTTCACAGTAAAATAGGCCAACCTGAGACACGGAAAGGTGAAGTATGTATTCAATGCTAGGAGAAAGTGTGTTGAAATAACAAGAACAGTTATTATAAAATTATAATTCTATGTCTGTGAATGTTTACTTTTTCTCTGTGTCAGATTTTTTTGTTTTCCATCCTCTTGTGTTACTAATAAAAATGTAAAATTAACAAAAAAATAATGAAATGAGTTTGGACATATATGAAATTAGACCCCAAAATCTAATCTTTTGTATAGCATTCTAAATGTGATTATATTTTGACTCTGAGCTTTCCAGGAAAACAATGTGAAAACACAAGGTAAGAACTATTATCTGTGGGTGTGTGCAAGAACAAATGTCACTCTGCAGAATATCTTCTTTAGGGGCAAAACTTTGTGTATTAGCAACTCCAGTTAAAACTCTGGGACTTTATCTGTAAAAATGTCTCCATGGAGAGCTTACCAGTGGTGAGGAAAAAGTCTGTTCAGTGCCCAAGGCTGAGTCAAGTCTGATGTCACAGTACCCTGACTATGCCAGTAAAAAGTCACAAGTCCTAAAATGATTTGTAAAATCTAGCTGCTATAAATACTTCAAAGCAAAGATTACATATTATTGATTTTTACAATGGTCTAGAATATATATATATATATATATATATATATATATATATATATATATACTTTCTACTAAGGTGCATCCATCTGACATAGGCATTACTCATGCTAGAGAGAAAGCTTAATCATCGCATCAAAGAGTTCAAGGAGGGGGTGCAGGAGCCCTAACAAATGCACCCAATAAACCCAGAGGAACCCTTGCTTCTCAGAAATTGTGGCAATGACCTCATATGTATTATAATGAACATTCAAAAGTCCACCATGCAATTCACGGACATGGCCAAATTAACTGCAGTTGGGAAACATGTATGAGAACCCTTGCTGCCAGAACTATTGGGACACATTAAGAAAATAGCTACTCTGAGGAGAATTAGTGCCAGTCACCACTACAGGTTAGTAAATAGCCTGGGAACACCCTGGAGGGTTTAACAGGGTTTGATGATTGTATTTTATAGAAATTGACACCATCAGGTCCCCCGTTCTTTCTGGCAGCTTTTTGTCTTATTTGAATTCTCTATGAAGTACTATTAAGTGGTCCCACCTATATTTCACAAAGCAAAATTATTTCATGTACTCAGAGAAAGATAACTGCCTCTTTGTTGTTGTTGCTTCATGAGTTAGACTCCTGATATCTCCTTGCGGGCATAATGTGGCTCCCGGCAGGAGTGGGATGGACCTCGCTTTCTGACACTTCAGCAACTTTCTCGATTTGTTTTCAACATCTGCAGCCTGGGCATGGTGGCTACTGGAAACTTTGACTGGATGATGTTGAGTTTCTTCCAGATGTGGATAGCCATCATTGTTTAGGTTAGTTGGGAAGCACAGATGGTGTGATGGACTGCTTCTAGGGTAAATGTGTTAGAGGAAGTTGGTGGCCTACATATTTGACTCTGCAAAAAACATTTAACAATGAGAGTGAACATGTCTTTCAGTGATGGTGAGGGTGGTCTTAAAGGAACATCACTTAGTGCTTGGCCAATCCTTGCCTGAAGTTTGAAGCAGAATTCTAGAAATTCTGACCTGGAAGTAAATTAATTTACCTTAACATTTATGCCAACCTGAGTAATATTTTATTTTCACTCTAAGGTGTCTCAATCATATGTGAAAAATAGGCACTACTTAGTAATAAATGTATAACAAGTTAACTGAGTGTATAACACATGATAATCATTAATCTATTTTATTCATGATTAACACTAATTCATATTTAAAATGATGTACAAATATTTAACATTATATATTCCTTTGGGAATGGATACTTCACAGTTCATAGAATTGCTATATTTTAATTAGTGGAAAGAAGTGCCAGATATGAATTTGTGATATAATCTATGAACATCAATTTGAGAGTCTTTTGAAATGTGAGTACAGACAGATATAATATTTAAGTGACAGATGGTGGGTGGAGCAGGATATCATTACTATTCTACATTTCATATATCTCCAGCACTCCTCCTAAAAGGAGACTTTCATTTCACTTCTATTGACCCCTCCAAATCAGAACACCTAGTGACCACCTTCCAAGGCAGAAGTGCGTTCCAAGGCCAGGCAGTATCTTTTTGATATCTAAACCTCATTGTTAACACAAACTAAATGACAGCCAATTACATCTGATGGGCTTTCGGAGCGTCTGGGGTCAGATGAAAGCCTAAGAAGCAAGAATCGTGCAGAATCATTAGCAACATAGCACCTGACATTGTGGCTGCAGGCTGGGAAAGATACGAGCTGCATGAGGGAAACTGTCAGACCCCTTGGTTATTTCTCTAGACTTTACCTCTCAAAGACAACGAAGGGTGATCTCCATGTGGATTTACATGTGCATGTGTGTGTGTGTGTATAGCATACAGAAGGAAAGGAGAAAGAACAGGTTGTATGGGTGGGGGAAGAAAACCTCTAGTGTTTTGTTGTTGATGAGGCAATTGTAAAAATACCACCTCATTTGGGCCTTGTGGCAGAACCACACAGTGTGAAGGACAACTATGATTATTCTCATTTCAAAAGTGATGAAAGAGGCAGGAGTCCTGTGTGGCTAAATGACTTTAATAGAGCCAAATGACCCATAAATGGTGGATTTGGGATTATATTTCAGATGTTTGGACTGCAAATCCCTCTGAAGTCTTATTCCATTTTGCAGTTATAATGTACCACTCATAAATAAGTATTAAATCTAAAAAGATGCTAATACAGTTTCAAATGGAGATGCTACTGAATATTTTATAACATCCCTCTCTGACAGGAAAGTCTGGTGTCACTTAGATCTGACACACCTTCGCTTTCCTTCTCTCAAAAGACAATTGATTTTTTTTCTCTCTTTCCATAAATTTATTGTACTATATTTATCAGTCTGTGGAATGGATATGATACTGATTGGCTAAAATCATCTTTCACACTTCTGAAAAATCTCAAAAAATACTTCACAATTCCTGCAGGAACCTATTGGTATCATTTGTTGTATATTAACCAATGAAAGTAACACATAGACAAATGACCCTCTTCCATCAATCATTGCCCTTCTCTACTTCAGCATGAAGGATAAAAATGGTTTCTTTGCTCTCCCATGAAGACATGGTCAGGTGCTCCATTTCTGAACCATAAAATACAAGTGGAAAGGCATGTTGCCATCACTGTAATGTTTGGTTCTTCCACAGGGTAAAAGGTCACATTCTTGGAACAGCCCTTTTCTTTTTCTCAGTTAAAATTGTCACAGGGCTAGGAAGGGAGCAGCATCCTGAACCCCAACAGCCACTGTAGGCAGCAGGACACTTTGACATCATTAAACACAGCAATAGCCATGAATTCTGTGTCGGTCTTCTTAGAGAGCAGAGGCTGCAGGATGTTGCAATCTACAGAGTTACATTCCTTCAATAATGGGATAGCCAAGCAAGACTGTATGTTCCCTGAATGTTCTCAATGACTGTAGCATGTAGCACCCTAAACATACAATATGAGTGACATAATTAGACACTGTGAACACGTGCCCTCATTGCTTCCTTCCTCACAGACTGCCCTGGGAACACCCTGATGGCATTCTTCACAACCTGGCCTTCTTTTCAGGTACCTTCCTAACTTAGCGCATCAGATTCCTCTGGCTAATGACTACTGGTTGTCAGAGAAACCCCTCTGCAAAATGATCATCTGCCCCTGTGAAGAGTGTCCTTCCCAGAATCCTCTCTGTTGTGGCACAGTCTGCTGAAATCTAGTAAAAGCTTTCAATTAAACATTACCTACTATTATTGTGGAAGTCGGGCCTGTCACAGTGTGTATGCTGAGACCAGAGGAAAATTAACAGTAACTGGTTCTCTCCTTCAATACATGGGCTCTGGGGATCTGCCTTTGGTTGTCAAGCTTGACTTAAAACCCCCTCACATGATGAGCCACCTTGCCAGCCCATTCTTTTCAAATTAACCTGGAACAATGTTCTTTACATGAAGGCTTGCCTTATTCCTACTCCAAATCTTCTTTTCCTTTTAATACCCTTAGAAAGATTGTCTGCTGATGTGCGTGTGTGTGTGCACACACACATGATTTTAATATCACAAGCTTCATTGTAGTCTCCTCTGTATTCCTTGCAAACTTCTAATCATGACTCCTGGCTGAACCTGCTGCTCCCTGAGAATGGGATGTACCTTTGAGATGTTCGGCTAACCACAGGAACAAGGATGGTCTGGAGGCCCCAGTCACCAGGTCAAAGAGTTGATTTTTCTGCAGAAACTGACTCCCAGCATTATTTTTTTCCCTTTGTGGTTACACAGTACCCTAGAATGTTAGTATAGCCGTAAGCATGGATTTCCTGCTCAGCTTAAGTGTCAGGAAGTTTTCTCTTATGAATGCAGGATGATTTTTCTTTCAGTATAGACACATCAAGAGTTCCCTCTGCTTATCGTTCACAGGTAAAGAAAATACAGCACACAGCTTGATTCCAGCCCTCGGCGGCCATGGTAAAGTGTTTCTAGAACACAGCCATCCTCATTTGTAGAGATTTAGTGGTGCATTTTTATAAATCAGGAGGCTTGTTTAACCCTGGAGGGAGGGTCTTCATTATCAAAGGGAAGCAGGGAGAAAAGATGCTGAAGCTTATTGTGGCCTTAGAGTCAGAGCCCTCCTTACATTGGTATCTCTCACAGGTTGATATAATCCAAGCTAATACTGGAGAAAACATCAGAGAACTCTAGGACCTGCAGTCCACAGTATGGCTGTGTCAAGGCCTCGGTCCACCATTTCATAGAAAACTCTGTGGTTGTCTTATTTTGTTTTATCAGTTTGTTATCCTTGACTAGTTAGGATAACTGAGAAAACAAGTGCTAATACTTATTGATGAGAATTATTTAAACCACTTGTGTTTTATGTAGATTTGTCACAGTGATTATAACATGATTTTAAAGAGTTAAAGAAGATATTTAATCTGCTATGATCTAAAAAGTTAACTAACGTAGTATCTATAAAGGAAAGAGAACTCTTCAGGAGGTTAAGTAATTGAAGCATTTATCAGAGAGGTTTCTGTACTGCCGCTGACTTCTCTCTCCTAAACTGTGTCTTCCTAATTGGCCACTTAATGGTGCCTAGAAATACAACAACTGCTCAAGGAACAATTTTCTTTGTATTAAGGTCAAGAAAAAAAAGCCCAAATATCTTGCAAAGAGGAAGCTATCACGCATTTTATATTTTATGACATTAATTACATCTAATATGTATTTACCCAATGGCCTGGCCTTTTTTTTTAGACAACCTCTAACACATACCTACCACAAATGCAGAGTGAAAAGGCACACAGGATGTGTGATAAACATCATCATTCATCAGTTTTTGCAGAGAATTTAGAGGCCCATAAACCTTTATGGGAGAAGTAGTTTGGTGAGGGCCATTCAGTTGAGAAGGTGTGCCTGCCTCTCTGGTTCTTTTCTTATGATTTTATTTTTAATTATATGTAGATCTCTCTGTGTCTTTCTCTCTGTGTCTCTCTACCTCTGTGTGTGTGTGCATGTGAGTGTGTGTGTGCGTGTGCACATGTGTGCAATGACTGCAGTGTACTTGGAAGCCAGAGGAAGTTGCTGGATCCCTGGAGCTGGAGTTGGAGGTGGTTGTGAACCTCTGTGAGCATGCTGGAAACATAACTCTGTAAGAGCAGCAAGCATTTATCTGCTGGTTCATCCTCTAGCTCTCGTTCATCTGCTTCTGTACCAGTTAGCCACGTTCTTACACATGCAAACGTAGGACCTTATAATTCATAAATACTGCTTAAAAATGATAAGGTATCAATGACATCTTTTAATCTGAGTTACCTGTGACAATTCGCTAAGAACTTGCTAGGAACTCTATAAGCACCAATAATTTTTAGGCCCCAGATTTGTCTCTTTTCAATACATTTTCCATTTCTCTGCATTTCCTGTAATCTTTTGAATAGAAAGCCGATCTGAAATATATTATTGTCTGGGACCTTACATATTCTCCCATAAGGAACAGAAGTTACAGTTAGAACTTGAAGCTTCATTTACCTGCATTCATTATTCAAATAAGGGCAGTCAATATTCCGAAAGTACTGTAGATCTTTAAAATTGAATTTATGAGTACTAGATGAGGTATTTCAAATCTTTACCTTCAAAATTTTATCAGTCCTCCTATGAAACAGCATTCTCATGATTTGGTGGCCTTATTTGTTTAGTAGGCAATACATTTAATTATTAGTTTGGTGGTGTGTAAAGGTGATTTAAGCCAAATTTAGAATTTTTTCATGGCAAAGTGACAAATTATATTTACATGCATTACAAAGAATGAAGAGATGTGCTGACTGTTGATGTAATAAAGAGTGATTCCAGCGAGCTAACATCTGCATGACCTCAAACATGAAAAATAATCTGTGGTGAGGACATGAGAATATCCTTCCCATGATTCTCTACTTACCACGTTACACAGGGCATAACTTCAGAAAAATCCTGCCTGTTCTACTTGAGCGATTATAGAATAGAAAAACAAAGAGAAAACTATTTTTAGGTTGTGTTTACAGTTATTTGAAACATTCAAAACTGAAAAAATATTTTAATAATTACTTATTTTCATAAAACACACTTTTTTACGTTTTAATGAACTACTTTCTTTTTAATTATGTGTGTGTGTGTCTGCATATGATCACCACATGAATACAGCACCCACTAAAGCCAGAAAACTTCTGATTCCATGGAGCTGGAGTAACTGATGGTTGTTGGTTGCCTGACGTGGGCAGTGGGAATGGATTTGAGTCCTCTGAAAGAGCAGTCTGTCTTCTCTCTTAATTGTTGAACCTTCATTTCCACCCCTGAGCACGGGTGTTTACATAGCACCGGCTAGCTTATGACACCATGATAGCTGCTGCAAATGAATTGGAAGACAGTAGACAATATGGTCGCCTGGGAGCCACATGGTGTTTTAAACAAGAACAGGGAATCAGAGGAGGTGCCAGCCTTGTGAAGCAGTCTGTATGTGTTTCATATGTTGCAAATTATAATTATCTCTTTGTGTGTTCTATTTCCTGAAGTACTATATCCCAACCTTCAATGAGTTATTTAATTATGAATTTTACACACGACTACCATGGTTTTGTTTAAATAACTCAACTTCTTCATTCAGTTCTGTAAGGGTTTATCTGATTCTATTTCTGTTGATTTAAGTCACTGTGAGACAAGTAGGCCTGTCCTCTCTTATCCCATGGATGCTGCTCCTGGTCAAATTTTATCTTAATTCTCCTTTTATGTTTCTGAAGTCCTAAAGCTATTTCTGCAATGGAAGCATGAGCCTGACCTCAGAAACATACAATAGGACATTGACTTCATCCAGAAAAATCCAAGTTGTGCCTATAACACTTAGCTGTGGTTTTTGTGAACAACCAGATTAAAAAAACAAAAAACAAAAAATAATGGGCCAGACAGTTCTTTGGCACCGTGTGATAGATGCAAGGTTTCTCATACGTTACCACTGGGATAGTCTCCAAGAGAATGACCCAATCAATGGAGAATAATAAATCTAAACACAGTTGAAGGCTTGCCTATTCTGAACATACTATAGTAGAAAGCCCCGATATTTCACTCTTCTAGAGAAAGAGTTTTACAAACGTTTTCATTAGCTCCCTTTTCTTCTTCCTGGCTTAGACGCCGCAGATAAAAATAAATCTGCTTAAAGATTTTTGAACGGTACTCACTAATAAAATTGTAGGCACGGCGAATAAATTTAATGGGAAATGCCAGTCCAAGGACTGTTTTTGTTTCTCTAAGCGGGAGACAAAGTACATGAAGGTTCCAACTCTATGGATCAGTAATCATGACTCACCTTGCTGTCTTGTCCGTCTGCCCTCACTGACACCTGACTTCAACCTTCTGTAATGATGGGTGCTTCCATAATCCTAAAGAGAGAAGGTTACAGGTCAGTGGCACGATAAAACACAAACTTGCTAGGTACAGGATAAGAAAGCTACTTATTTGTGTACCTGTTACATTTGTGATTGAGGCAAAGTGTTACAGATATCATACAGATAATGATGCACAAACATTAGCCTCCCAAGCACAAAGTTTGAATACAGAAACTGTGGATCCCCTAATTGGAAACTTGGCCCGGGGTGTTTGGGCTGTCACCCAAGTTCTAGAGTGTGTTAGTACTTAGAAAATGAACATTTACTTCCCACTGAAAACATTGGTAAGACAAGAGTCTGTCTCTCTAAGAAGCATCACAGAATAAGTTCTTAATAAAACCTTTAAACATACTGTTTGGTCCGCAGATTGAAGAAAAGTACTTAAACACCATGATCTTTCTCTCTGAGGCAGGGACCCGTTAATACCAAGTGCTTGCCTAGCATATGAAGGACCTTGGCTTCGCCCTCAGGATGACCAAAAGTGTTTTTATTTATAATAAAGTACTTTTGAGTCTAATTATTATGATTTATTTTATTTTTAATTATGTGATGTGTGTGTGTGTGTGTGTGTGTGTGTGTTGGTGGGCCTGTGTGGTGAGTATTCTACCTGAGGATGCCAAAAGAGACTTCTAGCTCTTGGTGTGCCACCACAGGGGTCCTGAGACTGGAGTGTGAGAAGCTCTCTCCAGGTCCTCTATCTGAAAATTTTATCATGTGCCACTATTATCACAATGTCAATTTTTTTTAACAAATTATTTGAAGAAGGAGAAAGAAAATGTTTGTTACAATAAATTGTTGAATCAAGGTACTTTGGCTATTCTTTATTACTATTATTATCATTATTATTTATTATTATTATTATTGGGATATGGTCTTCTCAAAGTTACAGAACCTAACTGAAATCATCATATATCTTATGTAAATATCAGAAATTGTTATAGTGGTGGATGGAAAACCCTGTATTTTGTCTTCAGCACATGACTTTCCCTGTGTATGTGAAAAAAAAAAAAAAAACAGCTAATTCCTAGCTGCTGTAATTACTTACCAGGCTCCTTCACTAAACACAAGTGCTCATCCCGTGAGAACACAACAGGGTTTTCTTTCAAATGAAGGTGGTTTTTGTTGTTGGGCTTTTGTTGAGTTTTAAGCAGTGTACTTAGAACAAGCTAAGGCACAAAAGTTTACTGGCAGCTACTAAGAGAGCAATTTCGTGGCTGGAAGAATTCATTCAAGACATTCCTGAGAGGAAAGTGACCACTTTGCATAGTGCTGTGCATAGTGAATGGCCGCTCCACAGTGCCTGGGTGCTGAGTCATAATGAGGCTTCTTCCAAGTCTCAAAGGCTTTCTGAAGCTGAGAATGTGATGATCGCTCCGCGGAATCATTTTCTGCACACTTCAAGAACACACATCTACTCATTACCTCTTCCTGCTGAGAGAGCTCACACAGGCTGTACCACTTTGAAATTTTGTCTTGCAAAATATTTATGGTATTGTTAGAATATTAAAAAACATTAGAGGTGCAGTAGGGAGAGGCAGGCCTATGCATCTTAAAAACATTCAAGGAATTAAGTATGTGCTTCTATTAAAGATATAATTATTATTTTTATACATTGTATGAAGCAAACAATTCAAATCTTTCCTCAGTGATTACTCATATGTTCTATTACAATACTTGGAATGGCTTTCTTCTTCCTCGCTAAATGTATTTGATGCCTTTTAAAAATATAAATTGAAGTTGACAATAAATACACAAATATTTTTCTCAATTTTTTATCATATCCTAGTGATTCAATATTTATTTCTAAACTTGAATGCTAAAAGTATTCATCCTCTAATTTATAGTATACACAGGAGTACACTTTTGTCTTCTTAGAGTAAGCTCAAGTTTTATATATGATACGAAAACAATACCGATAAGGAAAATGAATTGGAATAATCAAAGATTACTGGCTAAATCTAATAAGATAGCTCACAAAGTGGCTATATGTTTTATACAATGTGGACATGGATGGTAGGAAGGCATTTGTGTGTATTTAAAAACATAAAAATATAAACAACATAATAAAGAAGAGGAAAGTACTTGAAAGGGCACCAGTGATTTTTATATCCTTCCAAGAACAGCTATTTAACGTCTTTAATTATCAAGGAAATGTAAATTATAACGGTAATAAAACATATATATCTGAGAATTACAAATGTAGGAAATAAATAATAAAATAAATTAGAAATATCTCAACATTCTATATTACTGTTGAAAGTACAAAACATTTGAACTACTATAGGAAACATTTTGATACAAAGTTTAATAAAATGTGTCTGCTGTACTATTAGACAATGATACAAATTTAGGAATTTATCAAATGTGAGAAGACTCTTATTTATCAATAAAAGAAATAAAAGTATATTGTATTTTAAATGAAAAAATAAAAAGGTAAATTATTTTAGGTTATCTCTGCTTGAGATAATGCTTATTTAATTAATGTCACATCTTTTTCTTTTGTTTTGTTTTGTTTTTCTGAGAGATGACAATAGCTTTGCATGTTTTCAAACCTTTTAGATACATAGGTCACCAAAAGCCTTGTTTTAAGTAAAATCAGCCAAATTATAGACACAAGCAGCTTCTTTAAGATGTGTCTTCCACAAATGAATATCTATTGCCTTGCAGTTGACTGGTGCTATGTTCTTTCTTTCTTTCTTTCTTTCTTTCTTTCTTTCTTTCTTTCTTTCTTTCTTTTGGCTTATTTAGCTATAGAATTTCTAATCTGTAACCAGAGAATACAAAGAATCATGTGTATCTGTTAGGTTCTTCTTTAATTCTCAGACGCACATGGGATCTATACCAAAACTATTAAAACCCAGGAGAGAATTAGAGACGTTTTAAACCATGGAACGAGAAAAGTAAGAGTGAAGTCAATGCCAATACGATGGCACGTGTGGAAAATGTGTCTATGTGGTCATCCACTGTCCTTGCGTTCTTCCGTGATTGAATTTCGTAGGAAGTCATAGTTAGTTTGATAGGTGAATGTTCATATAATATTGTTTGATTTTTATTTTACAGATGTAACTGTAGCCGTCCTAGTTGTTTTATGTTGCTTTGATAGAATGCTCTAACAAAAGCAACTGTTAGGAAAAAAATGTTTATTTAGCTTGTAGTTCTAGGATGCAGTCCTTCATTGCGGAGAAGTCAAGGCAGGGACTTGAAGCAGTTGGTCATTTCACTTCAACAGCCAAGTACTCACAATTCTGTATTTAAGAGCACAGAGAAGGAGAATGCATACACCCACATTTATTGCTCAGCTCTCTTTTTCCTTCTCTGACTCACAGGACTCCAAGACCAGGGCATAGTGCTATCCACATTCATAATAGGTATTCCCATCACAAGGAACCCAGTTAAGAAAATCCTCACACAGACGTGTATGCAGGTCAACCTGACACAATAATTCATTGAGATGCTCTTTCTAAGTGAGTTTAGACTTTGTCAAATGTGACAATCAACACTGGCCATCACTGATACTGAAGAGATGGCTTAGCGATTAAGAGCATTGGCTCTTCTTGTAGAGGACCAAGATTTGGATCCCAGCACTCTTGTGATGACTCACAGCAATCATAATTGTAGCTCCAAAGGATCTAAAGCTCCTTGTTGACTTCTGGGTACTTGAAATTTGTGGTGCACACTTGTGCATGCAGGAAAAACACTCTTACATGTATAATAAAACCAGGTAAATTAAAAAAAAAAGATTAACAATGAATGTAACAGTCATAGTGGCAGCTGACTTGGGAATTTAATATTGGAATTGCCAATTTTGACAATTCATCAAGTGCTTTATATCTATTTTATAACATTTTGTAAAAAATATATCATATGTGGATAGGGATTATGACATATTGAACTAATTAATTTATAGTGTGTATGTGTCTCACAGCATATCTATCTGCACATGTTAAACTTCCATGTAGTAAGATGCAGTTTTTTTTATTTAGCATTCATTATTCCTCCGTTAAATTGAAATTTTTTCCTTAGCATAGGTAACTGATATTCACTTCTCTGTAGCTCACATCAAAATATAACAATATATTGAATTCATATGAAATTGGCTTTTATAGAAAGTGGAGTTCGTGGGTCCAAACATGAATTTCTATATTCAAAATATCTGTTTTTTCCACAGATAGGGTATCTTGCCAATCCATCCTGACTACAAAGATACTCAATCTTACAGAAAACAGAAGACTCTTGTCACCAAAGTACCACTGGAGTCGCACTCCTGTAATGAAATCTTGCGGAACTATTATTCCGTGTCATGATGTCCATTTATTTTGAAATGATACTGAAAGTACATGCATGATTCAGCAGCAGACTGCTTTTCTGGCTGGCTGTGAGCCTTAGGCTTGTTTGATCTCTCGTACTAAAGCCCCTACCAATAAAAAATGGCATTGTTGACTTCTATTTTTATATCTTGGTTGAGAATTTACGTGAAAATTACTTACTCTCTATTAAATCAAATACTGCCAATCAAATTCTTCAGAAACGTAAAGGTGAACAGCTAGTCTATCTACAATGTTCAAAAATGATTAAATAATTAACAAATTCCTCCCAGAGAATTTGCTAACATAGGAGGCTAGGGTCTTGTTCACATGCAACTATAAATTATGCAGAACATCAAAAGAATATTCTTGAATCCTGAACAGATTCAGGGAAAGACAGGGTAAGGAAGAATCCAGAAGGTTGTTTCTAAGAGCACTAAAAGTTTGGATAGAAATTTGACAAAAGATAAAGCCATCAAATGAAGTATGAAGAGAGATGAAATCAGAACTGACAAACATCAAAAGCCAGAAAAATGGGCAGTGAAGTTGATAACCCTGAAATAACATGGTTTAGCTCCAGTTATAGGAGTTGTGGAAAGGAGAAGGCTCAGGTCCTGGATGCTGTGTCTAAACAGACTGAATTCTATGCCTTTGGCATGGAAAACATTAATGTATTGGTTCCAATATGCACATCAGGAAAATAAAGTATATATTTAAGAACAGGGGTAGATATCCACCCATCACTCAGGGCACAGATGACTGATGAAATGGACCAGCCATCTGAGCTCTACATGACAGAGAAAAAAAGCACAGTACCAGGTAGGACAAGCATTGCAAATTTGGAGTGAAGGAATTGTTCTAGTATGTTAGAAACTTTGAGGACCATAAAACAATAGATTCAAAATTTGTTTGTTTCTCATGCCAAAATCTGTGGTAAAATAAATTTTATTTAATTTGGATTAATTAAAGTTAACATATTAATTGCATGCTCTCTAAAATACAAAATGATCTCTGTGGATAAATAAGCGTCTATCATGGGGGTTAGAGAGATGGCTCATATGTTAAGATTATTGACTCCTCTTCCTGAGGGCCTGAGTTCAATTCCCAGCAACAACATGGTGTCTCACAACCATCTGTAATGAGATCTGATGCCCTATTTTGATGGGCAATAAAAACAGGCAGACAGCATACTCCGTGTATAATAAAAAAAAGTTGAACAATTCTATCATGGACACATGGGCATTCTGTGATTTTTTTTCTTCAGTCTGTCTTCAGGTATTCAAATTATACTTCCAACTACCTCCCAGGTGCTCTGATGAAAATGTTTGAATTACCTTCTTCTAATACTCATGTGTCAGCCATTTTGTTTCAGATCACTGAAAAGCAGCTTTGATATCATTGTTCTTAAACTGTAGCAAGATGAAAAAGAGGTAGAGAAATAAAATAAACAAAGAAAAAATGAAGTCTAAAGGTAGGACATTGGTTTGAAGAGGTTACATCAGAGCAATCTATGACAGTAATGAGTAGGGTGCAGCTTCATTGGCAGTCACTGACAAAGCTAAATCAGTGCTTATTCCTTAAGATGAATCCCAACTTAGGCCCACTGCATATATGTGACAATTGTATAGCTTGGTTTTCTTACAATGGGACCAGAGGCTGTCTCTGACTGTTTTGATGGCTTTGGGGACCCTATTCCTCATACTGGATCTTTAATAAAATGGGGGATGCTTAGTCTTACTATAACTTGATATGCCATACTTTGTCAATATCTATGGGAGGCATGGCCTTTTCTGAATAGAAATGGAAGAAGATTGAAAGGGATAGGGGAAAGGCAGAGGGGAGATAGATAGATAGATGATAGAAGATAGATAGATAGATAGATAGATAGATAGATAGATAGATAATAGATAGATGATAGACAGATAGATAGATAATAAGAAAAAAGAGCAACCCTGAGACACACAAAATGAGAAGACTGCTGAAAAAACAAGGCATATCAAAAGAAAAAGACAAACCAATGTCATGCTGAGAAAATAAGTAAATGAATTGAACTAATGAAACCTGATATTCCAAGACATACCTCATTTATCACATGTAACGATTACTTTTTCTATAATTTTAATTTAATTTTGAAATAAAGATTTAAAGACCTTTCCTTTTAATTTCTTTGATGATTTTAAAGAAAAATACATGAAACCAAGTTTTCTCAGGTTTTAACAACACAATACCAAAAAGCAGTAGATCTTTCTCTTGTTACAGCTCCAGGATCTGACATCAAAGTGTCAGTTTACCATTATGTATTTACCCTTTAGGCACACACCTGTTTACACCTGCACACACACACTCATGCAGTCATGCATATGCTATATGACACCCTCTCGTTTAGAAATAGTGGTACACATATGCACAAGCACTCATTTATGAATACACAAATATGTACATACCTTCCCATACACACTCATACATACTAAACACTCATAAGTCTTCTACAGAAGGTCATACAGATACTCTCATGCATGCATATGCATACACAGACACACAATAATATGAGCACTCTACTCATGCAGCATTTATGATCATAAAGAACAGACTCTGAAATTTTTCCATCTGGTATTAAACCTCCGCAATGGAAAGATATCTGTAACTGGGCATGGTTTAGCCTTTCTCTTCTTTCTTTCCTTACCTAGATACATGAAGTAGACTCAATCCTACATCAGAATTGAGTGAACTGACATGTGTCAATCACCTGAACTATCAGCTAGGAAGGCCATATGAGTGTTAATTGACATTATTTTTGCCACTGATACTATTGCTTTTGTAGGAGATACAGCAGGATGGTGGTATAAAGGCAACATAAGGAAGTCAGGGGTTCACTGGAGAGGACACGACTCCTTTTTAGGTTTTCAGGAATAATCTATGTTCAGTGACATAAGGAAATCACTCAGTGACACAGGATGAGGAGCACAGAGGACAGTGAGAGATTGAAAGACATGCACTTCTATAAACTTAAAAGAAAGGGAACCCAACATCTATCTCCAGGCCATGATAGCAAGATTATGGCTTTGAATAAAATGTCTATCACTTTCTAGGAAGCAAGCTACATGTGGAGACACAGGCTTCAGTTTTTCTTCTGTATTCTCCTGAGATGTCCAGGTCCCAAAGTGTTATGCTTTTTACTGGGGAGATGAAAAACATCTGCTCATTCCAGAGAGTAACACAGCACAAAGAATAATGCCACAGAAGGGCAGTGTGATGAACCCACGAGTTTAATCAGGGTTGTTTCTGAAGACTGGGTGGAGACTTGGTTACCATTTAGAAAAGAGACCATCTCTGTTGTTCACTTTTTGATAATGTCAGCTTTGGGGAGTTACTTTGTCTTAACATAATTTCTTCTTACAGATTCTCCACACTTTCTTCTATATAGAGTAAATTAATGAGGAAATAAATAATGACTAAAACATTTGTCTTTCAAAAACACATTTCATTTGTGTGTGTGTGTGTGTGTTTGTGCACATACATACACACACATGGTTATCTGTATGTGGGGATCCATGGAGGCCAGAATAAAGGATTGGGTTCCCTGGAATTACAGCTACAGGTGGCCATTAGTGACTCAAAGATGGGTGCTAAGAATCAAACATACCTCTCTGTGAGAGCACCAACTGCCCCTAACCATGGATCCACGTCCCCAAAACACTCTTTTAAATCAGTATTTTTACTTTGTGATCATCTGTACTGTTCCTATTTGTAATGATGAACTTTAAGATAAAGCCTTAAGAGCTTCAAACATGTGTTGCTCAAGTGCTAGAAATCACCTCTTCAAATGCACTCGAAATTTACCCCTCCCTTTTTTCTTTCCATTTTAGAAACCACTACTACATCTGCATTGCAGTTAGGAAACTATTTATCTTAATATGCCTAAATAATGTATCAGTGTTTTCCTATTTTGAACAGGTAATCTAAACAAAAAAAATATTATTTGGTTACATCAATCACTGTGAGGGTATTTCTGAGGTAGTATAGGATTTGTTTAAGGTTTTGCAGCCCCTTTCCTTATACCCTTTTAAAATGCTCAACAGCCTTGGCGTGTCCTTCCCTTTCTTATCTAAAACTCTCTTTATTCTCTCCTCCCTTTAGTTTCTCTATCCTCTTAAATTTTTGTGCCACATTATATCAATCCCTTGTTTCTTAAGAGGAGCTCAAATACAATCAACATCCCATAGTTATATGGGGGCAGATGATAAACATGTCCTTCTATTTGTTATCTTAGAGAAAGAAAACTATAAAGAGGGCAAAGGTTACTCTTATGAAACATGTGTATATATAGCTTGGCATAGGCAATCGGTATGTTATTATGGTGGGACATTATTTTGCTACGACAAGTGGAATACAAACTAAGTGAGACAATAGTTATTTCTAAAATTCTTCTATAGGCCCTAATCTTGGGAAAATGTGAGCTTGGCTATATTCCCATCACCCTCCACTTCCTTTGGAGTTATGGCCTGGGTTCAAACAAAATTTTGCGACTCATAACACTGTGTCATTGTCAATAATAAATTAACCATCAAAGCATTACCTGTGAAATCAGTTTTCTGTTAGAAAAGTCTGCCCTGCTGAGTGTGCACAGCCATGCTGTGAGCACAGAAGGTCAGGTGCACATGGATCCAACACAGGAAGGGTGAATGGTTTTGAATGAATTAGCAGTTAGTTGTATAGCAAATAACTTTACTATTGTCATTGCCTTTCAAATATCTCTGTTGTTTTCCTTAGTTGCAGAAATTTTTATGGACTTTTGGCTCTTGAAATACAATGTTGGAAATTTAACTATTTAGATAAAATACACAGAAAAATGTTTAAAATAAGCTCATTCTCCAATCTCTGAGACTGTAGACTCAAATTGGAGATAGAATATTTTTCTAACATGTATTAGGTCTGACATTAATTTTCAAAACTTCAAAATATATATCCAATAAGAAAACCCTGAAGCGTCTTTTACTAATTGTCACTTACTGATTCCTCACACACTCTTAATATTACAAATCATATTTATTATTATTGAGACATAACAACAGTTTTATGTGGCTATAACTAAAATGAGTCAAATCAATAAAACTATTTTGTGGCATTTATGAAATTTTCATTCCCCAGAACTCTGCTTCAAGATTAGCAAACACTATACAATCTAGTGTTTAGATCATTTGTTTTAAATCAAACCATTTTAAAATTTATTAGACTGGCTATATCGCATTATCTTATCTGGAAAATGCGATAAAAAGACATTGAGATATTTTATTGAAATAAAGTGGTTCTATATCAACAATAATAATATATCTTGCAAGTATAACTGAATTTCATTATGCACTGATGACAAAAATTATACTTGATTCAAATATTTTGAAAAAAATTACTATCTACTGAACCTAAATAAATGCCCAATATATGAGCCAGGAATTAAAAACTATAGCACAGGTACAAAAGAAGAAAGTGGGCATAGTCATCCAAAATCTTCAGAGTAGTTTTATTTATGATAAATCAAACTTGAAAGTAGCCAGATTTGTTCGATATGATTATGAAAATAAATTCACTGTTAAAACACTCAAAAAATTAAGGAACATTGATATAAGTATATGGTTTGATATTACCATGTTTACATCAATCAAAATAACACATAAACAGAATTGTATGTTGTAGTGGTATTTCATTTGTATTTTAATAAATAAAGCTTGCCTGAAGATGAGAGAGTAAAACACTGATCCAGCCAAATAGACCATGCTAGCCAGGATTTGAGACAGGCTTTACACTTTCCCTTTACACAGAGACTAGACAACCAATAGTAAATCTATCTCTCTCAGGACTTGATAATTAACTAAATTTTTTCATGATCCCATAATGATAATGTTCCAGACAGCAGTAAATAAATTTAAGAATATGATGCCCACATTCCCAAGAGGTAGGGTGGATAGTTTTGGTCATTCAATGGACTATGGATATTTGTAATTATTTAGGGGTATTGGTTACAAGTTATAATTGGTAATGGTCAGGAAAAAACCTAAACAAAGGAAATTAGATTCATGGTTCTTGTTTTGAAAAGAAAAAAAGGAGAATATAGACATGATAGAATAAAAGGGTAGATAATTAAATCTACTTTGAAAAGATAAAAGGAAGGATATTGATATGATAAGATAAAAAGGTACATCTTTAATCTACTTTTTTAAAAGTTTTACATTGGATCAGACTTTTGTAGATCGTAGACAAATTTTGTTATTGATACAAATTTGAGATTAATTTTGTTAAATAATACTTTATATATGTTTTTAATCTTATTCAAGGTATTTAACAATACAGTTCAATTTAACAGTGGAATACAAATTTCTAGTCTTTGAAAGTTATTATTACCATCTGTTTAGGATAATAAATAAACACAGTAATTAGTTATCTATTATAATCAAACTTGTAGCCACATTAAGTTTGTTTTCAACTTAAACAATGATATATTTTAGATAGACAGGTTATCTCCAACTATTTCAGAGATCTACAGAATATGTCATTTAAGAGGTTTTAATAACATAGGCTGTTTTTTGTTGTTGTTGTTGTTTTTTATGACAATGGACATGTCTGCTCCTGGCAGCACTAATCTATTTCAGAGCAGATAATGGGCACTGAAGAAACTACACATGGAGTTTACTTTCTTTGAGGCAAAAGTAAACCATTGGGCAATAAAAATGCCCTTTCTTCAACTGCTGACATTATGCTGGCCTAATCTGACAAGCAGGACACAAAAGAAAGTGACTGTCAAACATTGTCAAGACAAGGAGGGAAAGTCCTTTGAGTATCCTACTTCATAAAAACGACTGTCAGATATACTAGGCCTGTAGGCCAAAGATAGATGCCCAATGTTGCGGTGGAACTTTTGGGGACTGTCCAAAATGCCAGATGTTTCTGTCTTTTCTCACATTTGTTGGAGTTGCTTGCTTGAACTTCCTTCTAACTCAGTTAATATATTTCCTTCTTAGATATCTGAAGGAGCTGAAGACTAGATAGCTATAGTTTTGCTTGTTACCTGATGCAGAAAGTTATGATAGAAAATAAATTAGGAGGAAGACTTTGGACTTACCAAGAAAGGATAGACATGGAGTGTTTTCTCTGATTTTGTCAAATGCAAATAGACTAGATAGTGTTAATGTGTTTATTGCGTGTATATATTGTATATAGTCTTTGTACTTATTGCATATAGTTTTCTTATGTTAGTTATAGTGGTTTTTATTGTAGACAAAAAGAGAAAATGTAGTGATATTTTATTTTTATTTTAATAAATAAAACTTGCCTGAAGATCAGAGAGTAAAACAGTCCCACTGGTCATCCTTACAGACCAGGCAATGGTGGCACACACCTTTAATCCCAATAGCCACCTAGTTTGCCATAGAAATCAGGCACTAGTGTTGCACACCTTTAATCACAGCCCTAGAGAGGAATATAAGACAGGAGGAGACAGCTCTCAGACACAGTCTCATTCTGAGATTCCTGCAGGCAGAATCACCATTTTGGACTGAGGTAGAGCTAAGAGCCAGTGGCTGGCTGTTTTGCTTCTCTGACCTTTAGGTTGAAACCCAATATCTGTCTCTGGGATTTTATTAATAATGCTACAGCATGTATGTAGGTAAGTATGTGTGCATGTAACTTAAGAACAGACAAAACTATCTATAGAAATAATAGCTAGAATAATATTATGTTTTGGAATGGAATACAAATTCTAGGTCTGTGAAAAATTCTGGTTATAGGAACTTTCATGTCTTGAATAGTACTTTGTTGCTTGTGAGAGTAAGCAGATGAGAATAAGGCAAGCCATCATCCGACTGTACACAAACACACACACAAACACGGGTGGGTGGTAGAGAAGAATGTATGTAGGGTAGATGACAAAGTTCATTAGGTAAGGTTCTGGTTCCCATTCTCACTAACATAAAAATGAAAGCTGATGGAATTATATATAATTTCTTTCTTTGTATATTACCTGGCATATAATGAATGCTCAGAAGAACATAGATATAAAATGAAGATTATGTAAAACATCTGTATACAAAGCTTAAATTAATTCTTAATGAGCATGAAATAGTCACAGAAATATTCATTTTAGCAACTTAGCAATTGGTTCAGTTCTCTTCCAGTCTAGTTTAGGATTCCAGCTGCTCATTAAGAAGTTAGGAAACAACCTAGTTTTAATGCTAAGACATAGCCACATTTCCAAAGTCTAGAAAATTCTAGAGACAAATTAATTTATCAACCACCAGTGAGACATAAGATGGATGATGAAACATTTAATATGTAAAGCCCAAAATTCGATGTGGCTACTGTAATTATCATTATTCTTCATAAAACATTTGGCCCAGTTATAAAATTGAGCTAAATATTCTTGTTATTTTTGACAGTAATAGAAACGAAGTTGAGATGTTCTCTGTGGATCAATGTAATGCATAATTGAATAAGCCAACTTTGACAGATATCCTCTGGTCTATTTTTCCTCCACTGAAACACATACAGGTCTTTCACTGAAAGGGTGTAGTTGGACACCACAGAGAAATAATGAATATTCACTTTGTTTATCCATTCTCCTGTTAACAGTCTCAGATATTATCTTGGTTTATGATTTCACAGTCATTAGTGAATATCATTTTAATTATAGGTTTAGATGAACTGTGTTCCTGGGGCACCATGTTGGTTGTGGGTGGAGCTGTCCATCTGCTCTTTCTTGATTTTTATCAGTTTTGCTGCCAACACATGCTCTGATTCAGCTTTCTATAAAATCCTACCAAGCCAGCTTTCTTCCAGCTTTCCTAGCTCCCTGAGCCAATCATTCGCTTCGGCATCAACATAACCAGAACAAGCTGAGTGTCTGAACACCTATTTTGCCTTTGTGGTTTGTTTTTGTGCTTTGTGATTAATCTCTTGTCCTTCTTAGGTGACTGCTATGTTTCTCTTGGAATTGCAGGATTAGAAAATTAAAAGCTAGGACTGGGTAGCTCCTGGAGTATTCACTTAATGTCAGATCTAGATTTTAAGTTCAGCTTTCAAATGCCAGAGGCGAAGGTCACCTACTTATCTGTTCCCTTTCAGGTTTAGTTTGATAGTTTTTCAAATATGGTTGTGAAAAAAAAAACATTACAGGATGTTTTTGACAGTAACACTGGCTAACAGTGGTCAGATAATCTGACACCTGCTTTTCCACAGCCCCACGTTAACGGCTAAGAGAGTCCAGATAACCTAAGGAGTCTTCTAGAGTCAAAGGTCAACTTTGGCATCCTATAACAGGATCTGCAGACAGAGTTCCTGATAACAGGCTACGTGTTATTTTCCTTTGTGTTTTCATCCTCAAATTGTGTGTCCAAGCAACATGTCAAGACTGCCAATCCCAAATTGAACTACCAAGAAAAAAAGAGGTAAAAGGGAAGAAATCGAATCATGTGTTTTCTACAGAGAAAGTTTAGCTGTGTAAGGGAAATATCTTTAAAAAGACAAAGAAACTGCTTTTATGCCCTTGTAGCCACAGTACCAAACAGTTGTCTTACTACCTGGGAAAGATAGAAAAAGGAGTGGGGAGTCACTTCCTTAGCTGGGCATGCTTACTCAGTCAAAAATAAACACGAGTTTCTTTTCTACAGAAACAGGTTGAGAATTCTGAATCATCAACCCTCTGCCTCAGTTATAACTTAAACCTCTGGGGAGTTACATAGTGTTGTTCAGCGTCTGGTTAATATGGATGTTACTATTTATAATTGATCGAGACTGAGAGTCATATGTGTGTATATGTATATATACATATACACACATTGACCTCTAGGACAGAGTATATCTTAGGCAGACTTCTGTGCAGGGAGAGATTTTTCTCTGTGAATGAACATTAAATGTGAGCAAACAAGGAACATCTCACTGGAGCGTGCAATTTCCTGGGTCACTTCTCCCTGTAGGCTCGCCTCAGCTTTGAGGAAGTTCTCTCACCACTTTTTCTAGTACTGAAATGTGAAAGTTTCCAGGATAAACCCAAAGGACACATACCACAGCGAATAATTAATCTTCATATGCAGACTCCCTGATCTGCATATTAACAGTCTTTTTGGTCTATCTCACTAGACATTTTCTATAGTTAAAAGATACCAACCCTGCAACAACAGGTGAAAGACATCATTTCTCTTTATTTCTCCCCATGTGTGTAATAATATGTACATACAGACAGACATTAATGTATATCATATATCCTAATGTATAATTATGTATAATATATTTTTACATTTTAAAAAATTAAAAATAATTTCTTTCATTTTAAATATAACAATATTACTTCATAATTCCCCCTTCCATTTTCCCCTCAAAAGTTTTCTCACTCTCTTTCAAATTCATGGCTTCTGTTTTTCATTAATATGATTATATGCATATATGTATAAGTAGGTACATAAATATTCCTAAATACACATAAAATCTCACCAACCTGACTGCCTAAACATGAATTGAACAAGAACAATAGCAATAGACATGCATATACACTTTTTCTTTTTATGTGAGCCAAAGTATAGATATTAGATGAAAAATGCTATTATAGAGGGAAATTTCCTGTCTTCTTAAAATGACTGTATAATTAGACAACTGTGAAACATGTGTTTTCAAAGTAAAGTGAAAATCTTTTCAAGTAGAAAAATGTAAAAATTTCTCATGCTCATTTGCATGAGAATTCATCTGAACTTGGGCACGCTGACCTTTAACAAGGTAGAGGACAATTTTAAGATGTCATACAGGCCTTTCCTCACAGGTGTGACACTATTCTCAGTTTTTAATATTAATATTGAATATTTTCAACTTTCCCTGTAGTAAGTAGAATTGAAGAAGACAGAATGTAGAGCCTAGATATGCAATTGTATATGAATCTATAGCACAATGTCTCCATTTTCATTCACCGTGCTTAGGTTTAAGGCCAGCTGTTAGGTTGTGGATACTTTCTAAAGTCACACAATGAAGTTAAAACTAATAAAGACGAAATGTTCCCACTAATTAAAATGAGGTTTTATACTCCCTTAAAGTCAGACTTACTTAAGGCATGTAGATAATGAGGTTAGCTCTACTCCCTGAACAAGTTAGTGATATCAGTATTTGCCATCATTATTTAACAGAAGAGAATAAATCAATGCAAATTATTCAATTTCAATTCAGTGTAATGATTCAATAACACTCCCGTAGTTATAAGTTGCACCTCTGAAGGATATTTTTCTCTTTCAAGGTATTTCAAGACTTTCCTACTCTTAAGTAATAAAGTCCATTATTCAGGATTCTTGTCTAACTTGTTCAAGACTTAACATTATCTATCTCTCCATATACATGTAAATGGATGATGTTGTTGTATGATTTATCATTAAATCTGTTGTATACATCTCTGAGAAAATATGGAGATATTAGACTGGGTATATGCTCCAACACACAGTAGGTATTAAAGTCTAACATACATTGGTAAAATATCAAGGCTTCAAACAATGATAAAGTCATAATCTAACTGACATGATAATGAAAATCTTAGCAATAGTATGCTGGATGTATGCCTTCAAAATCCTAGTCACAGAGCTCATCCAGACATATAAACACATATATTTATACTTCAACAAACCCTTCCCCTCAGGGCTCAGAACTCTATGTCAAAGAGGAGGAGAAAAGAATTTAAGTACCAGGGTTAAAAAATAGCTCTAAGAAAACAGTGTCTTCTGGACACAACGGGACTGATGCACGTATGAGCTCACAGCTACTGTGGCAGTACACACAGGGCCTGCACAGGTTCATGCCAGGTGGGTTCCCAGCACTGAGATGATAATTAGACACTGGCGCCAAACTATTACCAAGAAGTTATCTGCAACTGATAACCACTTGGAAAGGAAAAAATTAATTTTCTGCAATGTGGTCTCACAGGGTATAGTAACTATATTTCAGGATAGGACCCACATCTAAGAGCAGTTGGCCAACAGAACAAACTCAATGGTTCTTTTATAAGTATTTATAGCTTAGTGCTTTGATTGGTCTTTTTTGTATATTTTGAGTTCTGCTTTTGTGCTTTTGGTGTGTGAAGGTTAAGGTATGTTCTTGTTTTGTGTTTGTTTGTTTGTTTTCTTTTTTAAATACACAGAGAAGGGACATGGATTGCTGAGGTAAGGAGCTTGAGTGCTGGTCAAGGATCTGATATAGTGGTTCTCTCCATGCATTCTTTAATAATTCATTACATTTGTGTTTACCATTTGTTTCAATAACTTGATTTTATTTTTGACAATCATTATTTTCTCTCACATTAAGACTATGGTAGATATTTTTATAAGTAGTACCTTTGAGGCTCTTAATTTATGCTAAAGTATTCAAAGCTATTTTCAAAATAAATCTATTTAATTTTAGTAACACAATTAGCACAAGATGAACTGTTAGCATTTTTTAACAGCTTAAAAAAATCAATAGATAGGCCAGTGGGGCTGGCTAAATCTGGTAAAAGCTGCTGGCATGCCAGACAAGCTGAATTTGATACCCATAACTCATATGGTGGACAGGATAATCAACTCCGACAAATTGTCCTCTGACTTCTTCTGTACACCATGGCATATGTGTACTATGCCCCACAAATACAAACATAAAGTTAATTAAAATATAGATGAATTAAAAATAAATGATGATTTAAAATTCTTAAAGTTGCAGAGGTCAGAATTAAAAAAATATCATACAATTAAACCCAGTCGGTCCTGTAAGTTCCAACATGCAAGTTCCCAGGTACTACTATGGTTAGACTGTAAGCAAAGATGCTTGTGACATTAACTAGATTATCATTGGGATTGAGAGATAAATCCATGGAGAAAACATGACATCATGAGCAAACAGAGTGGTAAATAATTTTCATGACTGATTGGTAAGAAGTAAGTGTTGTCCTAGAGCAGACAATACTGCTATACTTGAATCTCAGTGATCACACAGTGATCATCAGAAACACCTCCTCTTACATTAAAGGGAAACTAACACAGAGACCCACAACCTGACAATGGGCAGAGATTGAGAGACTTTGGAATACTCATGCCTAAATGAGATGTCTTCAACAAACCCTTCCCTTCATTTAAAGAGGGATATGATATAGAGATGAATACTTTGCATTGGTATAGATCTTGGTCTATTGATACAAATTTAAGGTCAATTTTGTTACACCATATGTATATATTTCTACTCTTATTTAAGGTATTATATTTATGCAGCTCATTTAAATATGTAATGTACAATTTAAAATTACAGATTAATAGTCATTTATAATAGTCAAACTTGTAGTTATGTTAGTTACGTTTTCAAGATATACAGAGATATATTTCATTTAGATAGATAATCTTCAACAAAAGACATACAGAATATGTTATTTAAAACTTTTTACAAACTTAGACTTTCCTTGACAGTGAGATGTGTCTGCTTCTGGCAGGACCAATTACTTCAGAGAGGTTGATGGACACTGAAGAAATTCTTTATGAAATTTTCCTTCAAAATGACAAGGCTAGGGGAGGATGAGGGAAACTTGGGGAAACAGGATGATTGGGATAAAGGAAGGTTGGATAGGGGAGCACGGAAGCACAATTCTTAGTTAAGGGAGCCACCTTAGGGTTGGCAAGAGACTTGAACCTAGAGTGGCTCCCAGGAGCCCAAGGCGAGGTCCCTAGTTAGTTCCTTGGGCAGCTGAGGATAGGGAACCTGAAATGACCCTATCCTATAGCAATGCTGACGAATATCTTGCATATCACCATAGAACCTTCATCTGGTGATCGATGGAGATAGTCACAGAGACCCACACTGGAGCACCGGACTGAGCTCCCAAGTTCCCAATGAGGAGCGGAAGGAGGGAGAACATGAGCAAGGAAGTCAGGACCACGAGGGGTGCACCCAACCAGTGAGACAGTGTGGCTGATCTATTGGGAGCTCACCAAGGCCAGCTGGACTGTGACGGAAAAAGCATGGGATAAAACCGGACTCTCTGACCATGGCGAACAATGGGGGCTGATGAGAAGCCAAGGACAATGGCCCTGGGTTTTGATCCTACTTCAAGTTCTGGCTTTGTGGGAGCCTAGCCAGTTTGGATGTTCACCTTCCTAGACATGGACGGAGGGGGTAGGACCTTGGACTTTCCACAGGGCAGGGAACCCTGACTGCTCTTTGGACTGGAGAGGGAGGGGGAGAGGAGTGGGGGGAGGAGGAGAAGGGTGGGAGGAGGGGGAGGGAAATGGGAGGCTGGGAGGAGGCGGAAACATTTTTTTTTCTTTTTCTCAATAAAAAGTTTTAAAAAATGACAAGGCTAGCCATTTGGACAAGAAACTGCTCTTGTCTGAACTGCTTGGTTGCATGCTGTATGAATTGGATGTGCGGGACTCACAAAAAAAAGTGACTGAAAACTTTCCAAAAGACTGGCTACTCCTTCAGGGTTCCTGCTTCACAGAGGAAACTGCCAGACATTCTGCAGGACACTGAAGAAAGTGAGTGACAAACTGCCAATATAGGCAAAACAGTCTTTCAAATTTCCAGCTTCATGAAAAAGTTTGCCAGGTACCATGGGCCTGTAGGCTGAAGATGGATGCCCCAACATTACAAGAACTTTGGGTGACTGCCCAGGCAGTGAGATGTTTCTGTCAATTCTAGAGTTTTAGAAGTTGCTTAAAATGCATTTCCTGTTTACGTAGGTAATGTTATATCCTTCTGGTATCTTTGAAGAGTTGAAGACAGATAGTTAAAATTATAGTTTTCCTTAGCCTTGATAAAAGATAAATTAATAATGAAACTTTAGAGTCACAAAGAAATATTGTAACTATAATTCTTGCTTGATGCCTGCTTTGTATATGTAATTTTACTTTGTTAAAGTTAAAACCTTCCTTTTTATTTAGACAGAAAATGGAAGACAATGTGGGATGTCCTTCTCTATATGTGTTGCTTTGATTGGATAATGAATAAAGCTGGTTGAGCCAATGGCTTAGCCAAGTAAAGCCAGGAAAAAAATCTGAACAGAGATATAGACAGAGAGTAGGCAGAGTCAAAGAGATGCCATGTAGCTGCCAAAGGAGGAAGATGTTGGAAATTTACCAATAAGCCATAGCCTCTTACACACAGATTAATAGAAATGGGTTAAAGATGTAAGAGCTAACTAGAAATATGCAAGAACCATTGGCCAAACAGTACTGTAATTAATATAGTTTCTGTGTGATTATTCGGGTCTGGGCTGCCAGAAAACAAATGAGCAGTCTCCATTTACAGTCAGGAGCTACTTCAATTTCAGAAGACATGGAAGAGTGAACATTATCTCTTTCCTTCATGCTGTAAATCTAAAAAAAAAAGAGGCTAATGTCTAATAGCAAGAAAAGCTATCAAACAAAATAATTCTAGGTGAAACAATCTTTCCAGATGACATTTGTAAATGTCATCAAAGAAATTTGTGTTATTATTTAATTATACAATAATTGCTGTGAGATTCTATTTTGAAAAAAAAAACATTTAGAATTACATTTCCAAGTTCACATTCTCTAGTGGGGACAGTTTTGAAAATATGGAGTGCACATGCTGCTCAACATCATGAATATGAACAGTATAAAGTTATTTCTTTTCACACTTTAGAGCTGCAGCTGCTACGAGTCTCACTGTAGAGCAATACTTTATATATATGAGGTTGTGGGTTCAATACCTAATGTGAAAAATGTAAAATATAAATTAACAGTGTGTCATTGGAATAAAATAGTTTTTAATTTAGTTCTTTAATTTATATTTGGTCAGTAGTGATCAGTTGTCACTGAGTTTTGGCAGCTGTATAGTTTGTGGCTAATTACAGACCTGATAGCCCCTTTACATAGTCTTAACTTTTTTTCTGCTACATAATTTTATGCCCAGTTTTGTTTTCGGTACCTGTCTATGATTCTGTGTAGGTTCAACCCAAAGGTGTACAAGATCTCAGCAATAGACTGCTAGATTAAAACCTACATGAAAAGATACAATTAGTCTTTCCTTTCATCTGATCATCTATGAAGTTTACACAATGCCCTTGTGTATCAATGACTACATATCCTTACCTCAACCTACTCTATCTTCTTTTTAATGTATTGCTTTCAGCACAGGTCTTGATTACATCTTCATTTGGAGTCATTCTTCACATTTAATGACTCCAAATCAGTTCTCATTCCTCTGAATCTTCCTGAATTGTGATAACATCTGAGCTGTAACTGCAGGCAAATGGTGTCCCCAGCACACCAGCATAGTCATGAGGCAGTGTGCTGGTGCTCATGTGTCTCCATATGTCAAGGTAAAGTTCAATGTGATCACAGCTTTCACTATTTAAAGCATCGACACAAAATACTCAATGGAAAGTAATGGCTTGAGGCTTTATGAGTCACATATTTTAACCTTTAAGAAAACATTATGAGTAAGAACAATCTTTCTTTTTATTTCTTTGTGTTAGCTCCTTCTTTGAATACTGTTTTCAGTTTGCTTTGCTCAGATGTGACGATGTTTTTGTAGGGACAGGAGGGAAATATGGGGGATAGCAGCTGCCCTGAGAGTGCCATCATACTTCCATATAAGGAAATGGACTCATCTCCTTACTCTACCCAAATATGATGCTTTGCATGAGAATGGTTCCCACAAGCTCACATGTTTGAATGTTTAACTCCCATTAGTAGAACTTTCCCGGAAGGATTAGGAGGTGTGAACTTTGAGAATGGGCTTTCACAGTTTATAAACCCATATCAGGACCAGTATCTCTTTCTCTTCATGCTCCCCATGGATCAAGATGTAAAATTCTCAGCTACTGCTCCAGCATCACGCCTGTCTGCCACTACTCTTTCCACCATGATGATCATGGACAGACCCTTTGAGGCTGTAAGAAAGCACCCAATTAAATGTTTTCTTTTATAAGCTGCCTTAGTGATGGTGTCTCCTCACAGGGGTAGAAGAGTAACTAAGACATATAGAAACTCTATAATCTAATTGTAACATTTCTGTTAAACTTGAAGTCCTGTTGTCATCATCAATTGGGATGGGTATGGTTTCCCAAAGCTCTCCATGTTCTTCAAAAAAGTACCTAACTATTAAGAGAGAGTGGAACAAATAATCCATCTCGCATTCTTCTCATCTCCCTACCCTACTTCCTACAAAAATTTTTAAGAGCTTGTTGAAGTTGTTTTCATACCATATTGACCAATGTTGAGAACGTTTTCTTTGAAAATGAAAGAAGAAGCTTTATAAACTAGCTTTTAATGCTTCTGAAATATCTGCCCCTCTATTTCTCATTCAGATCATGCTTTGGTGACTGTGCAAAGAGGCTGAAATGAAGAAATCTAAATTCTGTCAGTTCTGTTAGGGTTTGCTGCACTGTTGCCTGTGTATCGCACTTCCTTAACAATTTCATTGTGGGTCGGAGATTAAATACGGTCATTGTGGATGGACATGGGCTTCTGCACAGCTGTTGCATCTCTTTCAATCTTTAAATTTAAAAATTACCATAAAACCCATCAATATATTAGCAGCTGATTACAGACATCAAACACAACCTTCATGAAGAGCTTTCTCTTTATTCTTGTCGGTTTCATAATGAAAGTAGGAAGGACATATTGTATTATCCACTTATACACCATAAGGGATTTAATTACCTAGTATTGATTCTAACTGACTACCTTATCTTCTAGAAATGAATTTTATAATTGAAATTTTATAGTAGCTTGAAGTTATACTTCTTAAGCATATATGATACATAAGGATTCATCTTTTCAATTGTTGGGACTACATAACTGTGATTATCATTTCTCTGAAGTTCACAACCATGCAGACTATGATCATCATTAAACATAGAAAATGAATTCTTTTTTCTCTTTCCTTTTTCCTTTTTCTTTTCTTAAATTTGGTTTTGATTTGGGAGGAGGTGGCAAGGGCAGAGGACAGATGGAAGGAAATGGAGGGATAAGTTGGAACAGAATGTGTGATATGAAATCCATAAAGAATCAATGAAAGAAAAAAATAAATGGTGGTTTCCCAGGCATATTGAAAGCACATGTTTTACATTCATTTTACAACTTTAAAAGCTGTAAATGACCTCAGGACAGCCGCTTATTTCATTTCCCAACATTTTCTTGTAGATATTGGAAGATTCTCTGGGTATACCTATGGGAGCTTCGATCATGTGTGTTATCACAGAAAACCTAGACTTCTTTTGGAGTTAGTTGCCAGAATTTTGGTACACATCCTTTAGGCACACTCACTGGTGACACTGTCCCAGCATGTGGGGAAGCGTGCTATGTAATCATGTTTGAAGGTGTCACTTAAAGGACACAGAGGTATCTTCTCGAAGGACTCACCCCCTTCCTACTTATGAGACACTGACTTTTATGTTGAAATAACTTTTCAGTTTTTAATTATGTAGCTATGTATGAGGGTTTGTGCATATCAGTATAGGTCATGCAGAGGCCAGGAGAGGGCGCTGGGTAGCCTGCAGTTGGACTTCCAGTTGTAGTCTATCTGGTATGGGTGCTAGGGATCATGCATGGGTCCTCCACAAGAGCAGTGGGCACTTTTAAGTGCTTGGCCTTTTTTTTCCCAGCCAACACTTTTGCATTTGTCAAACCAGCACAATCTTAGGAGGTTTGTTTGCTTTCTGATATTCTTGTTTGGCATAATTAAAAAGCTGCCTCATTCTGGGCTACCTCTTCAATATGTTCAACTCTTCTTTATCTTTCCCCTAAACTTCCCTGAAGAACTGCTATGGCTTTTCCTTAAAAGGCTGATTCTCTCCCATCTGTCAGGAGCCATTTCAGCCAGTTGGGTGAAGCAGGCTGCTCTTTAAGGAGAATGCTTGCTCCTTAAAGAGAATGCTGAGTATGGGACTGAGCCATTGCAAACTTCAGGGCAAGAAGTTTGGAAGACATATAAACTATGAATGCACACAGCTTTGGAGGTCATAATTACCAGGGGCTGCTGAGGCCTTTGAAGTTGCTTTTCAAGATTATTGACACCTGGAGCTGCTGGACATCAGCCAAAAGGACCCTCCAGGACACAGTCTAGAGAGCAACAGCCACAGGGTGGCTACACCAGACTTTGGGGCCCCTAGCACAGGCCAGAAAATTAGGACAGACTTCTATCCTTTTCATTGCCTATGGCTGAAGTTAATTTTTAAAACAAAAGTGTTTTTTAAAATATTTTTCAGAGTATGGAAAAATTCCACAATTTATCTCGTGGAATACATGGAGTTACAGAGAACGTTGCTTCCTGTCACGGCTAGTGGGGTGCTGTCAGAGTACAAAGGTACAACTTTTCTGGTTTACATACCACATTTTCCTGCAGTGCTAAAACCCCAGAGTCCACATCTGTGCTCAGAATCAGTCTGTCCTGAATTAGAGGCACGGGTCAGGCATGAATATAAAAGGGCCCTGCTTCTCTGCTTTCTGGTATTCTTCATGATATTCTGTCTAATATTCTCATTTATTCTAGTTCACAAGAGTAACACTGGATTTCTTCACATTCATAGAGGCTCACATCAACCAGCCCCAGTCCTCAGACCCACACTCTGGTTGTCTACCTAGAGCTCACCTTTCCACTGTTAATGTCTGCTCAAAGGGCCATTCTACTGAATTTCCAAAATCTATTAATCCGTCAGCTGTGTTGCTTCCTCTAGCTCAGATAAATAGGCGTGCACCATCTCCAATAGGAGAATCTATTGTTGATGAGTTAGAGGTGAGAAAGATTAAGCCAAGACAGGAGGCAGAAGATATGCCATGGTGGAGTGGAAGCTGCTCAGACCATTCATGGTCCGGAGCCAACAATCAATACTGATGTGGGAAATAATTGAAACAGAAGTCCCTTCGTGTTATATGAGAATCACCCTCTTCAACAAAATGCTATAGGACCACGAGAGTGGGGTTATAATGTCTGTTTGTTTTCCTATTGTATTTCAAAAAACCTAAGGAAGTTGGGCATTATAAAAACTTTTCCAGGGAAATGCAATTCCTTGTCCTCTGGAGAATATGGCCCAAGTTAAAGATGAGTTCCTCACCTGCCACACAGAAACACAAATGTTTTCACTGAAGTTGACTTCACAGATGACATGATGGGGAGAGACCCCAGTGTCCTCCCTTCTCATTTCCTAGAGCTTGGGTTGCAAAAACATGACAACATGCCAAGGGTTTTCTGTGAGTCATGGAATTGCAAACTCAGATCCTCTGCACATGAGGCCCAGCTCATCCAGTGCATTCTTGCTCCACATTTGCTGTATGTATTTCTTTGTTTGTTTGTCTTTTCTGAAGATTTGAGATTGTAAGCTCTTTGATTGACAATTCAGGGTGTAAACTCGGTTTTCTTACTGTTTGTACACAACAGAAGTAAACCACTGACCTAAGACCTTCTTTTCACTCCTAAATTCAACCATAGACCATCATTTTACAATGCTTGTGTTTGAGAGAAATACTTTTAAGGATTACACTATCACAGACATTCATTTTTTTGTTATTTTTAAAAATAATGATTTAAAATTTGAGTAACAGTTTTTTTTTCATTTATTCTATATACTAACCAGTTTCCTCTCATTCCTCTCCCTTCATCCCTTCCCCTTTCCCATCTACCCCCTTTACTATCTACCCCTCCTCCATCTCCACTCAGAAAGGAGTAGCCCACTGATAGGCTTGCAGAAACAGTGGCACATCAAGTCAAGCGCTGAGCTTCTGCTCTTACATTGAGTGGACAGAGGTAATCCAGCATGGGGAACTGCTTTCCAAAAGTCAGCTAAATGCCAGGGATAGGCCCTTCTCTCATGTTAGATGCCTTACTCAGGTACCAAGCTACTAGATTGTCACACACATGTAGAGGGCCTATGCAGGGTCGGTTCCAAGCAGGCTCCCTAACTGTTGGCCCAGAGTCCATGAGACCTTGTGAACTCAGGTCAGCTGTCTCTGTGGGTTGTCCCATCATGATTCCCCTGGCTTGTACAAAACCTCTTCCCTTTCTTCCACAAGACTCTGGGAGTTCAGCGAACTAATTTAATGTGCATTGTTTTTTTCCTTGTGTCTCTGAGTAAGCAATACATTCATCATTGATTCCTTTCTAGGACGTAGGAATAAAAGAGCAGAAAAAAATGTATTAGAGCTAATTGGCCCCAAAGGCCTCAAATCTGTGATCTGAGAGGTCCATTAGCTGTGAGTGGATAAACAGGATCATGCAGAAAACAACAGCAAGAATTTCAAGATTTTAATTTGTTGGCTCTGAAAATTGAAGAAGGGCCGAGCCCCAGTTACAGACTTCTTTCATTTCATTTTATTTTATTTTTGCAAAGGTGTTAGCTCTTCTCTATCAAATGATGAGTTAGTATTTGCACAGGTCCGAAGTCTTTACCTCTGTGTGGTGGGCAGGAGGTTGTCAGTTTCCACATGTATAGATTTGAGTAGTTGTATGCATTACCAAAATGAAAGATAAATAACATTTCTGCATACTTCATGAATTTAAGTGATTTATTTCATTAATATTCAGGAGGGAGGGAGAGAGGGACAAGATAGAGAGAGAGCAAATGCGTTATCCACGCACACAGAGGTAGAGAGGTGCAAGCAATACCCTCCCCCATATATCCCAAAGCAAAGCATGGCTTCTGATGTCTTTATTACTCTCCTTCATATTCCCATGATGGGGTCTCTCGCTGAAGCCGTTTTTCTATTCTGTGGGCATGGTTAGTCAACAAGCTTTTAGGATCTTCCTGTCTACTCCCAAATTCTGGGGTTGCAAGCACATGCAACCATGCCTGTGTTTTTATGAATGCAGGATGTGTAAACTCAGGTCATAGTGCTTGCTGAGCAAACATTCTTACCCAGCCCCACCCTCACTTCGTTTGAGTGCATGTTTCACCTGCCTTCCTGCTGATTTGTTCCTAAGCAGTTTGTGCACAATGGATACATTGCGTGGATAAAACGAAAGACTGTATTACATGGCAAAAAATGAATTTTGACATCACTTAATTTTTGCTTCATGAATCGAAACTGCCAAATGTTGCTGTATGTGTTTTCATCAGCTGATTATCAATTGTCTGGAGTTTGTGTGGGAAGACAGCTATGATCAGTATGAAATTTAGTTGTCTAAGTTAAAAACATCAGGCTGTGTGTGAACTTGTGGAGGGGGTAGTAATGGCTATTGGGGAGTGAACAGGAGGAAAGTGTTGTGCAAACACACACACACCCACACGAGTTGTGAAAGAATAATTTTAAAATTGAAACTGAGTGACTTTTTGCCAAGTTCTATACTTGAAATAGATACAATACTAAAATCTCCTCACATTCATGTATTTTAAAAACAAATTAAAAATACAACTCATGGAGAGAGATTTTCTTCATTACCTTGAAAACATAATTGCAAAATTTTATAAAGAATTACTAGGTAATAGGAAAAAATAATTGAGCATTTAGCAAATTAATTATAAGAGAATTGCTTTACATGAAATAAAAGAAAACATTATAGTCATTATTTCAAGTATTTCTTTCACTTTTCTTTCACATTTAATGGATCAAATGATTTTTTCATGTTTTAATCAAAATCTGCAATATAGTTAAATTTTAAGGGTATTTATGTTTGGGAATGAGATTTTCTTTATTAGTCTAAGAAAAAGATTTTTTAAATATATTTCAAATGAGTTAAAATTAGATCACATTACTCCCTTTTGTCCCTCCCTACTTTCCTGATCCTCAAAATTAACTTTCTTGATCCTCAAATTAACTCTTTAAAATAAGCAAGAGGATTTCAAATTGTATATAAAGAATTAAGAGAGAAGGGAGGATTGTCCCATTCACATCTAGTACAAGGATTTGTCTTTCCATCAGTCTTCAAAAGAATACTACTTTCCTCCTGTGATATTTTTGCCCATTGTAAACAATTGAGAAAATGCCACATGAACTAGCATGAGTCTAGAATAACAGGAAGTGATCAAAAAATAATACAGAAATAGAATTAGGCAACCACAACCATGGGAACCAGGAGCAGAAATGTTAGGTTCCCAAGAAGAGGCATTGCTACCTCTAACATTCCCTCCATCCCTGAAAACAACGCCCTTGTGGTTTGGAGGAGTCCCTATCGAAACTCTACAGTAGTAGTAGCTTTAAGTGGGTCCATTCCAATGTGATTCTATATGGGCAAGGAGCGTGACAATCACATTCTGCCCTCACTACCTTCAAAATAAGTAGGCAGGTCTATGCAAGGTTCTGGTAAAAATAAATGCTGGTCTGAGATTCACAGAGGCTGTTTTCTGGATCTAGGCTGTAAATTAGGCTAAATACTGGGCTCCTTTCCAAGGCTGTCTCCAATTATAACTAAGGGGAGCCAAGCAGGAAACACAGTGACCTCATGTGATATCCATCTCTGGCTGTCGTTAAACCCCTATCCACCAATGAATGGCTCACTTATGAGAACCTCTAAGAATCCTTCCCTTTCTGTATTGATCACTTGGGATGTTTCCTCTGTGAACGACAGTTCACCTACGTCTAGGATTGGCTGAGTTCTCTATTTATAACTCAGAAATGAGTGCCATTCGAGAGAGAATGAGTCTCTAGTCACCAGAATTCTCACAGAGTCCATCAAATCCATCACATGACTTCCTTTAATCACCACTATGCACTCCCTTCTCACCTGGTAAAGATATTGAAGTCAGAGATTTAGATAAAAATTCCCCTCAAAGGGAAGTCACCTCAAAATAACTTTAGCATGTCTTTCCCTGTCAGATATATCCCAGAACTATGGGAGTTTTCTCATGATTAGCAGACCATAAAGAATTGATATCTTCTCTATTTCCAGGGTGCCTATCCATCCTGGCTTTCTCAGAAAAGCCATAATGAATAACATAAGCTTCTCCTACTTCATTATCAGTTCAACCTTCTTGGATATTGAAATGATTCCTCACTGCATAAGCTATATATGTGACACCCTTGGGTTGATGGTCCTGGGGTCTGTAAGAAGGCATGTAACCTGAGCAAGTCAACATGGGAGGCAATACTCCTCCAACGCCTCTACTCCTGTTTCTGCCTCCAAGTGGCTTCCCTGAATTCCTGTGAGGTCTTCCCTCGGGGATTTAATAATAAACTGTAAGGGGAAATAAATCCTTTCCTCCCTACTACTCTTAGGCATGGGAATATATCACAGCAACAGAAAACCCAAGTAAGATGGCAGATTTTACATTTCATCATCATGCGGCCACTATCCTTTCAGTGAGGCTATTTGTATTTCTCATCAGGCTTTACATTTTTAGGTAAAATTTATAATTACTTTGTCAAGCAGAAAAGAAATTCCAGCTGGTATATATCACATGTTCACAGCAGAAGACTGGAAAGCACCCCAAGCTCTGTCAGTGGCTGACATGGTCATGTGATACAAAACTCTACAACAGTGAGAAGAGAGACAGCTATGCAACTCAAAACCATAATGAATTCCAAACACGTTGAGTTACAGAGTCCAGGTATGGATTTTGACATTTTAACTGATTTGTAGTTTATGGATCAGGTAAAAAAAATGTTTGGAGTATTAAGTCTCTTATTAATTCTAAGATTCCAGTTATCTTAGAATTTTCTGGTCGATGGTTGCCAATAGCTAGTATTGTTCTTTCTTTTCTTTCCGTAATTTGATTAAGTGCCATAGAAGTTAGAGGATTAGGATTTAATGTGAGCAAAGTATATTATATAAAATTTTAAAGTAATCATTAGAATAGTACATTTTCGAAAGAAATATAATTAAAAGATGTGCATTAAGAAATATGGAAAGAAGGCTTCCCCTGCCTTCCTTTGTAATGTGACTTTGAAAATCTTGCCTAGTCGATCCACCATCTCTTTGTGTCTCTGACCTAGGCTAACTTTCACCTGCAGTCAATGGCAGAAGTGCTTGCTTTTGTTCTCAATACAGGGAGTGATTCTTTTTTATCTTAGCATCTTGCTTAGCTGGCATATGACCTGGGTTTAGGAACAAGAGAGTTCTAACAGATATTAGCACAAAGGTGGTAAAAAAACACCCACTATAGGCCCAGGTAATGATGATGTCTTTAATGATAGGTAGAAGGGATTCAAAACTAATGATAAAGAAACTGGGTTAAAAAAACATTTGAAGTACTTGAAGAAATTTACGATGCATTTTTAGGAGGTGAAATATGGACTTTATAAAGGAATATGCTTATAGATATTATTTTTTCAAAACCAGCTGCATTCAGCATAGGAAATAAAACAACTAGGTGTCGGTAAAAGATAAGAAAAATGTTGCCTGCAAAGAAAGTTTATTTCCCAGGGTGGCCTACCAGTGGGTAGCTTTGCTCACAATGAGTATAATGGTGTATATTTTCATATTCTATTGAACTCTATGCAGCTTCCACGAAGTACACAAGAAACGAACAAGAGCCGAGCTCCAGGTTTTTATTTAATTCAACATTGCATGAATATTAAATGTAAGCAGGGAATTGTAAATGGTAACGCGAGGCCGTGCTTCAGCTAAATTGTGATGAAAACACTGCGGGGAAATTTTGGTCCCAATTTACTACTTAAGAAGAAAATTTATGTGAGTAACAATCGCAGACTTTTCAAAAACCCTTCATTTTAGTGGTTATCTACTGGGCCCTGCTGTTAAAGAGACCTTCAATTTCTTGATTTCTGAGATATTTCATGCTGATTCTGTTCCTAGTGTGGGTCTCTGCTCTATCCCAGAACAACACCTCCATATCCACTAAGAGCAAAGTAGTGCCTTTGCCTATCTCTACCATTCAGGGATTGGCACAGTGCTGGACACAATAAAAGTTAGAATATAAAATACGCTGTTGACAGCTCTCAGCATTCTGATTGAAGAGGGTCCTTCCAACACAGTTTTGCCTTGGTTGTTTATCTTGTGTCTCCTCTACTATGCAACCCAAACTATTCTCTTTCAATCTACCAAACCTTGGTCAAAGGTGCCTTCCTGAAGGGACTCATTTTTTAGTAAATAATCACCTATACCATGTTTCTTGGTGAAAGCTAACTGTTAGCATCTTTGTCTCATTTAACCCGTGTGTTTCTTCTGTGAAGTTATCCAATTAAAGTTATGAATGATACTGTAACTATACTGCCCTGGATATAGGTGTAGCCCTTAAATGCATTTGACATTATATTATTCAATAGCATATTTTCAATGCAATGAAATATTTTGAGGCAAAAATGACATTTTTCAATTTCTTCTGAATATTTTGATAAATATTTATATCTAGAGCAATATGGAAACTACTGTGTGTCTTAGAAAGAATTCCCTGTGAGAGTACATTATGATCCTCTGACCTCTTTTTATTGCCATTTATATGACTCATTCGCCTGCATTTATTTTTCTCAATCATGTCTTCTTACATAGGTTCATCCTCAAATACATGGTATTGTTATGCAAAATGGGTCTTCTGTGCATTTCAACATAAAGTAAAGTAAGGTAGTGTGATAATATATAAACAAAACAATAGGAGAAAACAGTCCTGATTCTAACCAAGCTGCTATTTCTTAACGAGAATCCTGTGAATTTATTGTACAAGGATAGTGAATAAACATACATATTCCAAATGTCACACATACAGGTGGACACAGACACATAAACACACACATGTATACACACAGAGACACATATGAGCATATACACAAACTCACACAGGTATACCCATAAAAGTATAAACAAGCACAACATCCTTACATGTATGTATACTCACTCTCCTTACTGTATACTTAGACATATACACACAGTCATTCAGATACATGCACACTCCATACATACATGTCTACACACATGTAAAGGCACAAACTTGTACACACATAATTCCCCATTCATTCAGCAGTTCTCTATGTCCTTATATAATATTATTAGAACAACTGAGATCATTGTGTTCCTATAAAACATTATCTTTAAATGGAATTCAGTGTCCTGACAAAAATTAATGTCACAATAAGAATGCCTAAACTTATAATAATGAAGTGATTTTTACTAAATCTAAGACTCACATAATGTTGTTCATATGAGCCAGCCAAACATTTTAATGGGCAAGTTTAAAGTAAACTGGATTTTATTAGAAGATGAAGAAATTGATTTTTTCTCTTTTTCTGAACACCTTGCTGATGGTGACCTTTTTCTTTGTGCTGTCACGGTTTCATTAAATACAGGATACACCATTTCCAGGTCTTATCATCTGTAAACTCCATTTCTTTGAAGTTCTTTACCCTTTGAAACCTGATCAGATTTGGCAAGTTACTCAGGCAGGAGCTGGAAGTCGAAATGGTTTTACGTGAGTTTAAAGCAGAAAACTGGACATCGAAAAAAATCAATCACTCTTTAGAGTATATCGTGATGTGTATCACATAAAAGTAGAAGTTAGCACACCAATTCTCCTTAAGGAACAGAAAACAAGTTAAAGACAAACTCTCATCTAGAAGATATGCTATGATGTTTTAGAATGTAAAAAAATCTTATATTCATTTAGTCAGGAACAATAAATTCATTTGCAAAAAGTATAGGTAGAAAACACAATGAAAGATAAATAGAGAGTTATGTTTCTGTGTGTGAGAGAGGTGACAGAGAGAGAGAGAGAGAGAGAGAAAGAGAGAGAGAGAGAGAGAGAGAATCTTGTCTGGCATATGTAAAGCCCTTGGTTATATATGTACTGGGAAAAAACTGAGACTATATTTTAACCTGAAATAACCTTTGATTTACTGTTCTTAATTTCATTTGGGATGCTCTAATCACATTTGATGTTTATATGCAGATTTTTATTTTCACCTCAATCTTAGAAACTGAATTTTTACAATATTATAATCTAAAACACCAAGAAATTCTAAGATTATGATGCCTTGCATAGATATTTTAAAAAACATAGCTTAAAAATCTTTCAATGTTGGATTATTTAAGAATATTCAAAGATCCTAGTAATTAATATATCTGAATGTCAACAAATTCCCCAAGAATTATTTTGGGAAAAAAATTAAAGACATGACACCATGTTCAACATCATACGACCCAGTACCTGGCATGCTTTCCCCCAACAGTATTCTGAGATTGATGAAACCAAAAGGAATTGTGAAGATCAGTTTCTACATGCCCCAAACATGTAGAACATATTTCAACTTTATCTTGAAACCTTGTAACAATAAACTAGAAACTGACCTATCTTGGTAATCATCTTTGGAGGGACAATCATAGGCAGGTGTCTTAACATTCAATATTCTGCTCAGTCCTCAGTACTGACCCTGTAATGGCCCCCATTATCGAACATAAAGGAGTGTCTGGAAAACTAGTTAAGACAAACCCCTGGTTTGCTTAATGTCCAAGAAGTAAGTATCTAACTATCTCACTGTCCCTCCAAGATGTCATCCTTGGTGTGTAATACAGAATTCACTATATTTTAGACATCCTACAGTATCAGTCTGTATATAAGCAAAATAATAACTGAAGTTTATTTCTGTAGAGGTTCATTCTCTCACTGAGTTGTAATACTTCCCTCACAGTATCCCTAGTGAGACCTGTGCAATGATGGAGGTATGTGGTATATTGCTGGTCTGGGAATGAGAAACTAGTCTCCCCAAATGGACTAAATTTCCATTAGATAATAAAACTAATAATTTTCATAGTTGGGATACATTTAATTTTAATGTTTTCTGTTATAGATTATTTTTTGCAATTAGGGACCTCTTTTTCTCCTGTTTGCTTTCCAATCACAATTACCCAAGAAACATGTTAATTCCCTTTTATATGCTGCCCAGTTTTTTAATCCCTATTTATTCTCAGAGTTGTTTCTCATTCCAGGGCTACTGGGTACTCCTATTGGTATATTTTGAAGAAGAAATGAAGGTGTGAGCACAGATAGTCAGAAACTTAACCACTAAAAAGATTTACATCTGATGCATAGATATGTATACATCATGTACTTATGGACATGTGTGTCTGTGTGTGGGTGTACAGGTGTGCATGAGTATGCATGTACGTATGTTCCAATTAGATGCTACTTGTTTACTTTCTTGGTTTTAAATGTCATTATTGCAGATGTTTAATTTTTATCTATTTTTCTGATCTTGTTATTTTAGTAATTTTGTGATATATAATAACTATACATAGCAGCATTAGTAATCAATATATCATAGTTGTGCATATCTATATTTTCTACATCTCTTTCAGTTACTATTTTACTGTGTAAAAGTACTATAGTTTGGTTAGCCATTCTGCCATTGAGGGGCACCTCAGCTATTTCCAAATTTGTGAAATCTTCTGGAAGTACTTGTAGGCAAATTTTAATGTGAACATATTTTCTTATCCCTGGAATAAATGGCCATGAGAATGATTCTGATAATTAGTCTACTCGATATTGCCATTTACTGATTAATATATATATATAGTAACTGTTATTAGTCATGATAGACTTGCTTTCATGTAGGAATAAGGGACTCCACATCCTCACAGCAATAGCTTTTTCTGAGATTAAGCATTATATCTTTGTGTATTGTTGCTTAATGTTTATGGGTGTTTTGCCTGCATAGACAGTGCATGAATGCCTGGTGCCTTCAAAGGTCAGATGAGGGCATAATAACCTCTGGGACTGGCATTGGGGATGGAGCTGCCTTGTGGGTACTAGATATTGAACCTGGGTGTTTTCCAACGGCAGCAAGTACTAAAATCTGAGCCACCTCTCCAGCTCTACTGTTATATTCTTAGGCCCTGAGTCCAAAACAGAATGGGAGTGTAGACAGATAAACATTTTTGCAAAAGACTAATAGTAAATTCTTGAGAATGATGCATTTTTTTTTGTCTTCCACTATGTGCCTCTAAACCATCCCTTCTGGTGTCTGTTACATCAAGGAAGTGTAAACACTGGTTGCATTTCCTTACCTGTGATGGGTGAACTTCCCCCAGAGTTATCAGTGAGATCCTACATGTAGATCCTGGCAGAGGTGCGTTTTGTTGACAAAGTAATCACATGTTATTCCACACAAAACAAGCAAACAAAAACCATCTTTCCTCCAAAGCGCTCTGCAGAAAAGCAGTTCTGTCTATGAGAGCCATGCCATCAGATACTGACACAGAAAATGAAGGATAGCCAAAGATGGACACTCACCACTTCTTCCTTTCTGCTAAAACCCCTACACCATCTTTATTTACTTTCCAAATTCTAGAACCTTGAACTAGAAACAGGACTTACATAGATTTGCATTTTTTTCTTTTTTCTAAAGAATCCAGTCAGAAGTCATTTCTTCTAGCTCAACAAAGCAAATATGATCAAAAGTTGTCAAAGTTAACATAGATAAGTCTAAATGTTACTGGCTTGAGAGCAAGACCAACAGCCAAGAAAACTAAAGAAGAAACAAGCTAAAGGGAAGTAGTTTGTTTCCACTCCCCAAAACAGTAAAGTTCTTCCCAGAAGGGGAACAATCTAAACTCCATAAGATAAATTTGGAAGGTTAGATATACAGAAGGAAAGATAATCAGTCACATATATTTAATTGGAACATAGCATTTAGCCATAAAAGTTACTGTAACATGTTTAAACTGACTAAAATGTGTCTATTTGGAATATTAAGATACGACCATAATTATTAATAAACATGTAATTTCAACCTTTACACAGAGGGAAGAGAATCTTCCCAAAGAATCAGAATGAGTTTTGGCAAATCATTCTGTGTTATAATAGAAAGCCTGGCAGATCACAGAAGCATTCTGTTTAATAAAAATGATTAAATATATACACTGGTCATCTTGGAAGATGTCCAATTTTCAGATGTCAGGAAATTCCATTACGTTTGACCAATAGGCTACAATTAAACAGTTTCATAATAGTCAACAGAGGAAAGAGGCAGAGCCGTAAGTAGAGAGAATAGAGATTGTAGAAGAACAGGGAGGCTAAAGCTGTGTCCAGAATGTAATCAAATCACATGTGCAATAGAAGGAATTAGAGGGCTTAGGAAAGAGTGTTAATGATGAATGTTGGTCTGGACGGAGAATCTAATCACAGCAAAACATTACTTTTTGGGGGGGGGGATGTTTAGATCAATTGGTAGCTACTCTCAGAAATATAAAGAAGTTATTCTTATAATGTCGATGTTTCTTTTAGCACTGTAACTAAACAGAAGCACAATATACAGCCAGTGGCTAACCAAGTTTGTGGCCGCATATGGAAAAAAACTGTAAAAATTAAAACATTTTACTTCTTGGTTCAGTGAGTTAAGTTCATAATATTTCAAACAGTATATTACACACTGGAAGCCAAGCACGCTGCCAACTGCAATGAAGTCAACCATGAAAACATGCTATTTCCGTAATTAGGTACGAATATTAAATTTGAAACAAAATTAGTATTTTGGATGAAGAATTATACAAAATGCTAGTCATGGAAGCTTTTTTTAAGTCCTCATCTTTTAAAAACTTAGTGTCTCAGCATCTTTTATGCATAACTTTGCTTTGGAAACAACACACTTGCTATTGATGGGAGGATTGAGAGTATGTTTGTACATTAAAATCATTTTAAAATGTATGAAGCAATTCATGAGTTTCATAAGCATCTCACTAAAGTTATACTGTGAGAATCTGATTATTATTATATCTAATGAGGACTAGCAGTTTAGTTCCTATACCACGAATTGATGAGGTGATGTACTATAAGACAGAGGTTATCAAAGCAATCAACCCTTAAAGCGGGTTTTATATGCGGCTCTTCCAAAGTGCAATGATCTATTTAAATGACAGTTTTGGAAGCCACTGTGAAGAAGGGCACTGCAGTTCACGAGTTTCATGCAACTTTGACCCACAAATTCATCTGGAAACACTGTCTGTGTAGACAAAATGTGTCTTCCAGTACAAGTGATTTGACAGCGGAGTGGTAGGGCACCTATTTTAGGTCAAAACAATTCAGTTCATTTGAGCCAACGCTTGCACCCTTGACTTGTTTAACACTAAGCATGACAAAGAGGAATGGAGGGGAGTTTCCTCAGGGCCATAATTCTTAGAGAAACATAGCCTCACACATATAAAGTAAAGGATGTACTTATGATTCCAGTGTTGTTAGCACATAAAGTGAAGGTGCTACATTTTTTTGAGTAATTAAAGACAATTTTGTGAAGTAATGTGGCACAGGGATAGGTTTTTGCAAAACAAAACCAAACTCCGAATCTCGAGAGTTTTTAAATTTGTTGTATTATGAAGACCGAAATTCAAGTTTTTCTAGCTGGCCCATATCTCAGGACATTAGACTGGGCTGCAATGATCCAGCATGGTCATTTGAGTCATAGTCACCTGTGCTGGCTAGTTTTATGTCAACTTGATTCAAGCTAGAGACATCTGAGAGGAGGAGAACTCAACGTAAAAGTTGCCTCCAGAAGGTCGGGCTGTAGTTTAGCCTTTTCTTCAATAGTGATTGTTGTGGGTGGGCCAAACCCTTTGTAGATGGTGCCACCCCTGGAGTAGCAGTTCTTTAAGCTACAGGAAAAAAGGGGAACACACCATAAGGAGCAACACAGTAAACAGCAGCTCTCCATGGCCTATGCAACAGCTCCTGCATCCAGACAAGCATGCCATCCCATGTAGTATATCATGAATGCAAGTAGTAACTGTGGGACTTGATAAAATAACCATATCTAAAGGTATAGACAACCTTTACTTGACTTAATGCATGAACATAATGGGTTTGGTCTAATTAATAGAGGATCAACTATTTTACAGCTAATAGTTCTATAGAAAAAAAAGTCTAATCTCTTCATGTGAAGAATGCTGGGAGCCTGAAACCAGGGTCCCTATGTGCAACCTGGTGATTTGAAACAGGAAAATCTCACTGCCATTAACCATTAATCAAGTAATATCCATTCTTTTGATACCATGATACAACTTTGTTATCTTTAAGATGCAAAACTATGTCCATGACAAGTGCATTTAGGACATAGATACAATGTTAGCTTGGCAGACCAAAAGGATATAAGATAGAGTGAAAAATCAAAGATTTCTCCATGTGGATAGCTTTTAGAATATACAAGTGAGAGCATGGGTCAAATAAATGTAGGCAATTGGACAATTTTTGAGGTGAGACATGGTTTGTATGTGGAGATTCTAGGATATATTCTCTTTTTAATAATCATGTCTCTAACAAATGTATTGAGCCAGTTTATACAATCTATAAAAGGTAAGTTTAATTTTACCTGTATCTTGATCCCTTACAATATCCTGCATGGGCCATTTTAGAAGGAAGCTCTTTTCATAATGCTTCAGGAGGTGAAAATCATTTCGATAGAAATGATAAATATTATATGTGCATTTAGTGAGCTAATTCAGGTTCAACCTACCCATGGGTGTTTGCAATGTCACAAGAAGAACAAATAAGCAAAATCTTTAAATATAAGTCTTCACTTCTCAGAGCTCATATGAAAGAAGAAAGTCAAAGGCTCCATTTTTATCTCTTTAGAAAGTTTTGTCTGAAATGTCTGTTTGTGGATTTTCTGTGCCCTGTACCTAGCATATTGAACGGACTCACAGTGCAGATCCAATCTTGGTGTAATGCCCAGAGTCCCCCAGTTCCCATCTTATTGAATTGGGATGCCCCTGGGGTATCTTGACAGTCTCCAAACATGAAACACTGAAAATGAAATCTTTACATGGTCACAAATTTAATAACAAAAACAATAAGAGAGTCTATAGAAAACAACCCACCATATGAATGTTATTCCTTCTATGCAACCAAACGAAATTCCTCAGGCAACAAACCCAACAAGAACAACCTGATAAATCAATTAGGATACATGACACGATAGTTATAACACATGATATATACATAACATGGACCAGAATGGCTGACAATATTTCCAAACAATCCAGTGATTGGATGTTAGCTTTTACTTAGAAAATGGACGTCCTAGTCTTGAACATGAAGGACACACAGGATGAAGGAACTCATGTCAATCCCTCGCATGACTGCAAGGATGATGTGATTAGGCCCTTCTGTCATGAGAACACTTGCTGACCGGGTGCTCACTTGTGAATCATGCTTGAGAACCTCTGCCACCCTCCACTTCAGCATGTGCATGTCCTTGGCACCTCCAAAATCCCATCTTTCTCATTGGTTAGCAGTTCTCAGTAATGCTGCTATACATGCCCACCCACAGACTACTGACAGCTCAGCTTAGAAGAAACTAAAACACAGGATCTGATTACCTCTTAAATGGTAAACATTTCTGTGAAGTTTCCTTAAATGAGGATTTGAACTTTAGAACTCTTCACAGGTTAGAAGTCACTATCCCTAAGAGAACAAATCCTTGAATTATAATTCCTCTTTACAATGCTTTAAAAAATAACAAGCTATTTTAAAAGTTTGTGTTCTGTATCAGTGTCTTTTTATTGTTTTGTTATCTTTTAGAAACATTGATTTATAGGTAAGTTTACGTTGCACTAACAACACATATTATATAATATATAATATATATATATCAATTGACTCTAAGTTCAACAAGATTTTATCTATAATTTCCATTGGATTGTTGGTGTATGTGCATGTGTGTGTGTGCATATGTGTGTGCTTACTACATATGTACTGCCTATCTGTGTGTAGTATATATAAGTACTCAATATATGTAAATAAACGAGATGTTATTATTTCACATCAAAAATTAAATTCTTAGATATATTTTTGAAGTCATTTTAAATTGCCTTGGAGGCATGACAGAGACAAGAGATTCATATTTTAAAGTATTTTAAAGTTCAAAATTCAAAAATAAAGTAACTGATAAGATGATCTCCAGGACAGAAGTCGAGAATATTTCATACTTCACTAAGACACCAGAAATTTATTTTTGTTCCCACTGCAGCATACCCCAGTGGGAATCCAGTAGCAACTCCTAAACATGAAGTCACATGGACAAAACCAGTCATAACCACATTATTACAGCAGAAGGATTCATAGCGCTGAAAGCCTTCGAGTAGTGAGTTCTTTAAACAAATCAATGTGACTTAACTTTTCCTCTTTACCATCTCACTCACATAAATGTTAGCAGTAGCTGCTTACATGTCTTACTTATGGTGACACCTTTGTGGATACATGAAGGAGTGGCTTATTTTGCACCTTATTCTCACAACAAAATATTCCTAAGGCTGTTAATGGCAGTCATCAGTCACATCCCAGAATGCTCTTCTTTGCAAGAGCTAAGAACCATGCACAGGCGTCTACATGTATTCTTTCATGGAGCAGCAGTTCATACTCCGCCTTATGTTCTATGCATTATACTCTTCGTGACATGGTTTCTAACCTTTTACAATGACTGAGAAAAATCAATTAACCCTCTAAAGATTTTAATGTGCTATTCATTTAAGTCAATATTAGTGAAACAAATATGTTGATTCTATTCGTATCCCTTTTCCAAATTGTGAAATAGCTAAAAAGAATAGGTAATTTTTCAAAATTAAAAATAATGTTTCCAGAATCTATAAATCTGAGCAAAATGATGTCATCATATCTGACACTACACTTGCATGTGTAAAACTTTTACTGAGTCAGACAGACAGTAGAATAAAAACATATCTCTGCTCTCAGACATGTAACAGAAAAGTTATTTTAATTGAGTCATCAGGTTTGAAAATAAACTATTTCAAGGTGTGTTCTTATTAATCTAGACTTTTCCTTGAATTTTATTTTACATGGCTTAAACTAACAATACACTCATCCTTGATTTATTGTGAACACTCAAAATGTTACTGTTAATTCCAAACATGGATATGACTTCCTGTCTTCTTGTTTATGTGAATAAGAACAATATAAAAATTACATCTGAGTAGAAGAAAGAGATGTTTAGGACAAATTGGGTTTGAAGCATAGGTGTGGGTTATTTGCATCAGGAGAGGGATGGAAAATGGTTCATCACACAGACGGAAACTAAATACGTTGATTCCAAGATGCGGTTAGGACACTGGCCTCATTTCTCAGTTTGCTCACTATTTTTGTCATTTTAAGGGGTGTTGCTTTGCATTCAGCCTCTGGGTTGGTGTAGTCTCTTTTCTTTCTATGCTATACAACAGTATGATCAGAAGGGTTGTTTACTGCTCTTAAGGTTGGTATAATCCAGCTATGAATACATTTGATTCTGAGATTTTATTTGCTAAGAAATTATGTAATTGTTCTGATCTCATTGCTTATTCATAATCTTTTCAAGTGTTCTATGTCCTCTTTGCTTGAGATTGGTAGGTGTATGTGTCTAGAAATTTATTTATTTATTCCATGTTTTTTTATTCATGGAAATATAGATTTTTCCAAATATCTCCTAACCATTCTCTTGTACCATTCGAATTATTTTTCCCTCTTCTTTCTGATTTTAGTCTATGATCTGATATTCTGCTCTGTATACTGTGAATATGTTTTATTGTCATTGGTTAATAAAGAAGCTGCTTTTGGCCAATGACTAAACAGAGTAAAGCCAGGCAGAAAATTCAAACTGAGCTGGAGAGAGAGAGAGTAAGCAGAGTCTAAGTGCAGCCATATAGCTCCCAGACGCTTGCCCACTGGAACCTTACCAGTGCTAAAATACAAAATAATATAAATGAGTCAATTTAAGATGTAAGAGCTAGCTAGAAACACACATCAGCTATTGGCCAAACAGTATTGCAATTAATATAATTTCTGTGTGATTATTTTGGGTCTAGGTAGCCAAGAGATAAACAGTCTCTGCTTACAGGTCTATTAACTTTGGTCAGTTTGACTAATACACTATTGTTTTACACTCCTAAACTATAAAGAAGTTTCCGTGTCATTCCTGATTAATTTGTTTCAGTTCTGATTTTTAGCATTTAAATGTTGAGTACAATTTGTTCTTATTTTTCAAAGACAGTGAAGTGTATCATTAGGCTATTTAGAAAATATGACTTTGTTTTAAAATTTATTTTATTATTCCCACCCCTGTGTGTGTGTGTGTATGCGTTCACGCGTGTGTGGGCAGGTGGGCGTGCATGTGTGCATGTACCTTTGTATTTGTATGAGCATGTGTGCAGGTCCTCAGAGACCAGAAGAGTTCCTGATATCCTGGAGTTTTTTCTATAACTGTAAAATGTCTTTATTGCTTCTAAAACAACCCACTGATTACTCAAAAGCATTATTCAACTTTGGGAGCTCAGCCCAATGATCTGCTGTGGTTTCTCTGCATTGGCTTCCATCAGTTGCTAGATGTAGATTCTATGATAACATTTAAGACTACAGGGCAAGGCTAGTTCAGACACCCTCTCCACTATTTCTTAGGTTCTCAGTTGGGGTCATTTGTGGATTCCTGGTAACTTCTCTAATGCTATGTTTCTTGCTAGTCTCATAGGGGCTCCCAATTTTCTCAGGAGATCTTTTCTATTTCCTTGGGAAGCCTTACTCTCTCTGAGGAGTGAATGGGGGGTGGAAGGTAGGGAGGGGGGAAGGTAGAGAGAGCAGAACAAGGGGAGGGAGTGGGAAATGGATTTGGCATATAAAATGAGAAAAGATAGTTTTTTAAAAATAAAGTTTTAAAAAAGAAATTTAATAAAAGCATTACTAAAATTTCATAGTTCTGTGTTATTGGTCTGCCCTCTTACTATAGATTGCTGTTTAATTTCATTGTTATCACAAGTTCCTCTTTTCCCTCTGAAGAGTTATTTATGTACTGAACTACTATCTGCTTGGAAGAAAGTTCCATGGGCTATTTCTCTAAATGTTATAATTCCTACCTAGCAGCAACAGAAAGGGAGAACTCAGCCAGATCTCTAAATATAGTAAAGGAAATCTGGAAGCAACAGCTACATCCAGTAAGGACCAAAGGGAGAGGAGAGAGATATGTAGACTAAATAGGGAGCTTATAAATTATAAATATAACATATGAGAAGTAAAGTGATAATAAAAGAGGGGAGAAGTAAAAAAGTGAATGAATTTGATAGGAGAGAGGGAGGGTGAAAGATCAGGAGATTAGGATATAGGTGCAAAAGCAAGGAATAAAACAATTCAAATATAACACAAAGAGCATAAAAACACAGACATACACACACCGTAATACACATACACACATACAGAGAAACACACACATATTATGTAAACACACACACAGAGAAATAAATATAGGCACACAAAGTCATATGCATACACAAACTCATGCATACACACACAAATACACAAACATACACATACACTAAAAAAGACACAGAAACACATACATACACAGACATACACACATAGACACACACAAGAACATAAACAACGGCACACATACATATACATGCACATGCAAATATGCACATGCAAATATGCACACATACACAGACACACAGACAAACAACACATACAAACTCAAACAAACACAGATACAAATGTATACACACACACACCAGTTTCTTCCCCCTTTCTCTTCTAATTTTAAAGGTCAAGTCGTGAAGGGGACTCTGAGATGGTTTCTCTCCTAGGAGCACTTCAAACAGATAGGGCCTTAGAGAGGCTGAGTCTGCTAGCTGGGGAGCTTGTCTAGGCTCTGATATTCACCGACTCTCTATACTAAAAGCTAGTTCACCAGGGCACTGGACTGGGCCATTAAAGCACATGAGAATAATCAACACTTTCTAGTAAATAAATAAAAATATAGGGAGCTATGGTCTCAGATTCACGGAAGCCTTTGACTAGCACAGGTGTTCTGGGTTCAAGTCTCAGCACTTCAAAAAGTGATTTGTTGAGCTGTTTAATGGAAAACCAGCATTTTCATTTGTTAACTCAAAAAGTAATTTTATCGTCAAAACTTACTAATTATTGTACATGAATAAACAAATTAGAAAAGGAGATGCTTTAAACTATTCATTTCCAAGTTGTTGGTTTTGATGGCTGCCAAGAAATTTGTATAAATGGGAGTGGGGTGGGAATGCTATTTCCATACCTCCACATCCTTTGCTTTGTTTTGAACATTTCATAGTGAAAATGCATGTATGCATTTCTTTCCTAAAAATAACAATGAACATTAGTTTCAAAGCTGCTACTTTAGAACCCCTGGTGTGCCCATGACTTTAAGACTTTCAATCTATAAGTTGCTGAGGTTAAGTCTAATATATGGCTGGCATGAGGTTTGCTGACTAAAACCTGATGGTGTCTGGATACAAACCAAGATTCATTTATGAAAGAGCAGATTTCATAAAGACTAGAGACCAAGGTCTAACTTTTCCTCTCTACTGTTGCTAGGAAAAAAAGAAAAAAAAAGAAGTGAATTAGGAAACAGAAAAGGCTTTTGCCAATGGGAAGAAAATTATTCTCTGATGCCTGTCATGAAGGGTAGACACCTTTCTTCTCTAAGTAGGGACATCCGTTGTTCTTTTTAAAAGATAAAGAGGTATGGCAGTGAACTAGAGTATGCATTCAAGAGTGCTCCGTGCAACTTGCTAACTTCAGGATCAGATACTTTACCATTTAATTAATAGGGGGAATACTGGGTCACACGATCTGCATTTGCATTTTTTGGCTCTCAGCAAATATGGAGACAGGCACTGGGAAGGAAATGGGTCATTTTAATTGTCAGGTTCATCCGCAACCTCACCCCTGGCTCATGAGCAAGGACTGTGCAAATCTGGCTGGCTACTTTGGCTCGGGCTTCTGCTCTATTTAGTTGCTCCAGGTTTGTCTAAAGCTCCGACCTCCTTTGAAAGACTGAGCTCTCTCTGCCCTATCTAACTTCTTCTCCAGCAGAGACACAACTTTTAATTCACTAATACTGTGGAAATGAACTAAGTCTCTCCTTTTATATTTTTTCCTGGATAAATGCCATTAAAAAAAAAAAACACCTTTCTCCAAAGATGTTTTGACAGTCTTAGTGAAATAGAGTCTACTCTACATGACGGAGGGGATCTTTCAGATAGTGTCATTAAGGGGAGTGCATCATGTCTTGCTACAGGTGAGCTGTGCTCATTCTCCAGAAACAGAGAACAAAAGTAAGCCATGAGTGTGGAGAAGGAACTGTGCCTTTGCTACGAAAACCACTCCTAAATAAAAGCTGCATCATCCACAAGAAGGGGAATTAATAGCTATCTGGAAACTTATGCCAAGCACTTAGGACACTCAACAGAATGGCTCTGAATCTCTCAATCTGTCAGGGAAAATAAATAAATAAAATGGCGGTCAAAAACGGAACCCAAGCCACTCACGTATAATCCTCTATAAGTGTGATTAAATTGAAATTAATACCTTAAAAATTCTCATGCTGCCTGTCATGAGAACTCTCAGCACAGCTCAGAAGTTGAATATTTTTAATATTTTTCTTTATTTTCAAACAATAATCCCAACTACGAAGCAGTAGGCAGCATAGAGAAGGGTGAGTAAGAAGCTGAAAGAGGACATTTCAGGCTTCTCCTGCCTCCCTCTCTGTGGATTGACTTCCCTATTCATATTCTACCCTTCAAAGCATAGCACATCATATCCTCTAAGATTTAGCTCAATGTTTCTATATTCTTCCCTCCATTAAATACTCTCAACACATCTTCACTGTGGTTCTTCACAACACCTGATTCAACTGCTGTGCAGTTCTGCATCCCCTGTGAGTCTATCAAACTCCAAACAAGGAGAAAGGAATTTGATTCTCCATTTCACAAGCCCCAGCCAAATATCATAAAGTATCTAGAGACACCATCTTCAACATTGTATAAAAATTACAAGACAATGCCCTGAGCATTGTACATGTACGTTAGTTTCAACATGTTCTAAGTTCGCTACATTATCAATTAGAAAAACAATTCTAAAATAATCTTGTTTTTAAAAATGCACACCTTAAGTGACTGGCATTTCATGTACACACACATACAACATGCACACACACACACACACACACCAAATATTAGAAAGTAAAAATGTGCAAATAGCAAGCATGTGTTTCATTTGGGAAACATGCATTGCTATTACTGGCTGCATTTGTTGTATCAGGATTACACAGGAGGCAGCCCCAAAACGCCTTTCAGCTTACCTGTAAAACTGAAATGGAAAGAGAATATTAAGATCCACAAACTAAATGTTTATGGTTGGACATACTCATATTCCAGACCATGAGAATGGGGCTACTTTGAATGAACTTCATGGCTGCTGTGTGATTGCACATTTTCAGAATAAACTGTGTCCCCCAACTTCTGATACCCATATGTGCTTGTCTGTGTGCTAAATGTATGTTCTATCTCTATCTGCAGTCTCTAACTCCCTAATGTTATGTATGAGATACATCTCAATACCCAAGTTGGATCTGAAGCCCATGGCTATCAAATCAGAGGGTAAAGAAACTGTAGGTTTAAAAACTCTATGATTCCACAGTTGGCTTAAAATGCTTCCTTAATATTGCCTCTCTTTGTTTGATGATCTCATATATGCATACAACATGTTTAAAAAAATCCCCTCCAACTCTGTCCAAAAGCCCTACAAATTTCATATTATTTTTTAAAGAAATTCTGAGTCCAGATAACGTGGCCCATGTGCAGTGCCTTCTTCTGTAGAAGGGAAAGTCTGGCTGGGGACCACAGTCCAGAGAATGCAACCCATGTGCAGCGCCCTCTTCTGGAGAATGGGAAGTCTGGCTGGGACCACATCACTGAGGAGGAGAACTGTCCCCCTCTTCCAGTAGTCATGGATTGCACTAGCTCCTTGGCTAGGGGGTGGGTTTCATTGCCCTTTTTTACCCACTCGTGCTGACATTTTCTCTGGTTTAATCTTGCTCATGCTTTGTGCAAGCTGTCAATTACCACTGTCTCTATTTAAAGGATCTGTAGAGTTGTCCATTTTTCTTTTCAGTCCACAGATTTGCTTGAAAGACATGTTTTTAAAATCTCTTATCTGTGTGCTGTTTGTCTGGTTGGGAGATCATTCTGAACATCTAATCTGTCACAGGACCTGTCATTGCTATTCTCCCTGACTATATATTTCCCAGTTTGACTGACAGCTACTGCCCTGATAGCTCACTGACAATCAATGAACAAGAGAAGAAGAAGAACTCAGAGAGAAGTTTATTTGCCACCCAGTGGGTCTTTTCTAAGGTAGTTTCTGATGTGTTCATATGAAATGTTAAATGATCACAGTATCTAAAAGGACAACTCCTAAAAAAAAAAAAAACAGCTCTGTGCTGTGTTATGTTTAAAAAGAGGGGATTATTCTGAATCTCTCCACCTGCCCACATTCCTCACTTTAGGTAAGTTAGAAACATTATGCAATAGGCGTATCAATATTCATTTAAAGGCTTGTATTTCTTTCTACCTTAATATCCATTCATTCTGAAATATCTCACAGAGGAGAATCCAAAGAAGGTGCAAAGAATTGTGAGCCGCTCTGAAAATCTGTCCTGCGTTGTCAGAAATTTGGAAAATCAGATAATAGATTGTTGAAAATGGCTAACTTGTTTGGTCTTGGTAATGCTCTCTCAGGCATACTAGGATGCAGAAATTCTCAAGTGGAAGTTTAGAAATGATCTTCTTCTCTGATGCAGGAGAATTGTCTCCTGGTTTGTCTCTGCCTGCAGATTTCCACTCTATTCTTCTCATGAGCCAGGTATTATAAGGCACCACAGTCTCAAGTTCAGATAAGGGATGCGACACCACCTCATAAAGGGTCTCTTAGGGGACAAGATGCTGTGTTTTATGTAGAGGTAACATCTTTCCAGGAAATGCCTGTTCTGATAGAATTTCCCAACCTTCTCAGCTTCTCTGGTCTTGCCATTCCCTACCACATCTCTAGGAGGAGTAACTACTGAGAGAAATCTAATAGTGATATTACCTCCTTTTGATTTTCGTTTTAAAGATGGTATTCTATGTGAATGTGTGCAAGGATATCACTTCATGTGTGGGAGAGGGTATTCTTAAAAATTTCTTGTACTCATAATGTTTATATACATATTACTTTAACATTGTTATTGCTGTACTGATGCACAATCCCCCCCATTTCCATGGCATTTTTGTTTTTAGATATGATATTTTTTAATTTGCCCATGAGCATCATGTGCTGATGTAACGTCAATTTCTGTTCATACAGATGTGGGTGACTGCTTTCATAAATAAAGAACCGAATACCAAATAAGATGGCACATTCATCTAAAATGGATAAAAGTTCCCCATTTGAATGCCTTTAATTTGATGTGTCTGCATATATGAGCTTTGAAAGAACATTTCTAAGTAAATTGACAAGATAAATTAGAATTCACACAGAATTGGAAAAATAGAATATTGAGGGCGCTTCTTTTTCACCTTCTTCTGTGTCCGTGTGAAAGACCTATACCAAAACATTAGAATTCCTGTCAGCTTGAGAACTAGTGTGAGCTCTCCTGATAGCATGGGAGCCTGAGGCAAGCCCGCACTCTAAACAGTTCCCTTTTTATATTCCACTTAACACTCCATTTATATGCACAAACTCATTTTAGTCTGCAGAGTTAACATTCTAGAACTTGCCTTTTCTAGATAACGAGTTTGGAGCAAAGTTGGGCATCGAAGTTTAATACAGATGTGAGGCATTCTGCCTATCAACCCTGAAAATAAACTTCTTTTAAGAACTAGGGTTAGTGCTTTGTGCCCTGAGGCTATGGAAGTAGAGGCCTGTTAAATTCTTGCAACTTCCTTCGGAGAGCACCACAGGTTCACAGACCCACCATAGTTGGTAGTAAAATACTTCAGTGGAGAAGAAAGAATAGGAAAGGAACACAGCCCATTCCATAGACACAACTTCTCTTCTTCTGTTGGAGGGATGTGACTGGAGCCTTCCATTTCCTTGCCTCTGGATAGAACTTTCAGGTGTGGGTTACTATTCTCACGGATTCTTAAATTCTCATTTCCTAACTGCTTTTAGAAACAACCTATGCAACTAAATGCATTCCTCGCTTGGAGGGCTTCATGCTTGCTCCCCGCTCTTAGCCTGCTAGCCCGAAATTTTGTAGCTAGCACACTTGTGCTATTTACTGTACCAGTTGATTTTATTTGTTTGCCTGTTTTAGAAAGATATTACAAAACATACATTGAAAACACATATTTCCTGTTAGCTGTAAGTTGAAAGATAGAAAAGGATGAAGGACAGAGAGAGCCTTTGAGCAACTATACTGAGATTCTCATGATCTCTGACATTTCTCCCATCCATGTGACCCGAACATATGCTCTTCACAGCTACTGCCCAAGACTCGGGGTTTCTACAATGCAAAGTTTAATTGAGATGGTTTGATGTTCTGACCATTGGACTATTTTCCAAAAATTAAGCTAAATGATCATTCACCCCCTAATTTCCCATAAAACAATAAAATGTGTCAATATTTTGCTTATATTAGTTAATTATTTATGCTTTATTTTTTTTAAAAATTCAAATAGAACATATTTTCTATAAAAGACAGACAAGGCAGAGAAACCTAATGGGAGAAATTCATCAGACAATACCAATGTTCCATGGTCCAGAGAGTATCAACTAGCTGATCTATTGAGTTCTGTGGTCAAAGTTCACATATAAGTGGCTTCTGATGATACCTCACAGGCCATATTATGAAAATAATACCTAAGAGGAATGTGGCAATTCCGTTTCTACCATGGTAATAAAGGCACAATACTTTTAACAGAATACAATTTCCACGTTGATAAAGTCGAGCAAGGCAAACTAACCTCAAGGAACTAAAGCTAAGATTTACTTTATCATTCCTTGGTTAAATTCACATTTATAAATTATCCTTTCAGGACCTCCTCAGGGTTCTGCTTCAATTCAAAATTAAACCATGTAGCATCAAATATTAATGAGAAAAGTTAGATCCATTTATATTTTATGCTGAAACGTAGCCAATTCTTCCACACTGATAACACAATTAGTGAACTAATTTTGAAGTGCGTAATGGATTTTTAAAAGTTAACTTAGCCATAACAGGCTATAGGCAAATATTAAAGAAGAAATGTGTGGTGGTTACCTTGTACTGCATTTGAAAAAAACTGAGGGGAAATCTGAGAGAGTCTAATGCTAACACACATGTACACGCACACACACACACACACGCCCCACACAATATACATGCACACACAATCCATTCTTCCAATTTAAAAAATTCTCCAATATCTCAATCATAGTCTTATTTCTTGTCCTAAACTACTTGGAAGTTGCTCATGATTTAGAGACTGCTTGGTGGTGAAAAGAAAATGTGCAATACAACATCAGGAAAAAATATAATAAACCACAGGTTTATCTTTCCTTTTCCCCTACTGCCCTGTTATTATATTATATTATATTATATTATATTATATTATATTATAATATTGCTGCATATTATCCCTTCATTCCAGAAACCTCTTTCAATAAAGTGACATTCCTCCTTTCAGTAACTCAAGCCTGGAGTCCAGGCTCATCCCTTTAGGTCTTCCCCTTGTTCTTCCTTTCTCTAACACTTAACCCAGCACTCTAAAGACGTTTAAAGCTCACCCACTTATCCACGCTTAACCACACACTCCTCACCCCACAGCAGCTGAGCAGGATGAGACAATCACCTTGTTAGATCCCAGAAGCCTTTCCTTGCTCATTGTCTTAGTTGCTCCTGCTTGTTATCCTCTGCAGAATACTCTATTTGCTAAATGAAGGGTTTTATTTCTGTTTTTCTTCACAACGTTTTTCTTTCATAGAATGTCTTTGCCATTCTAAATATTTCAATTATCACCAATATACGACCTTATGGTTCTTACTTCATGGCCTGGGAGGTAGAATAAGATATAAGAAACAGAGAAAAGTAATTCATAACTATTCTTTGTCAAAGTTAGCAACACAAATATAATTGATACAATTGTATTTGGATTTGCATTACTACCATATCTGATCAGTTACATATGCAAATCATGAGAAACATCTTCATAAATTATTTTGTGTAATATTTCAGTACAAAGTTGGAGTTTTGACTTTGAATTTCCATAAATTTATCTTTTGAAACCCAGAGGTTCCTAAGGGCATACTTGGGTCACAGTAAAATCCCACAAATCTCACTCAGTATAGGTTGTTCTCCGTGGCTTTCTGATCAAAACATTTAGCTCTTTCATGAGATGAACTTCTCCAATCTGAGATACAAAGGCGAAAGGTCCTAGAGATTACTTCTAAAGCTTCCAGGGGAGCAGTTCAAGACAGCCATGCAGTGGTCGGGTGAACTGTAGACAGACAGGACGCTTGATTTCCCTTTGAAAGTTACACATTGAGAGGGAATTCTCAGCAGGAAATAAAGACAAATTTTGCCATGAGCAGTGGCCATTCCCAATTTTTTTCCCCAAAGAGATTCATCGAGAAGAAACGAAAGAGACACAGAGAGAGAAGAAACACATCACTCAGAATCTCTGATGTGTTTTCAAAAGAATGAGTTGTGATCCTGAGGGCAGGGTTCATGCAGGAACTCCGAGTAAAGTGATTTTATGCTTTTGACCTCTGGAAGGCTCTTCTACCTATTGTTTTTCTGTTTCCCATGGTATTCCGGTTGTCCAAGCCTGCCAGTCACCCACTCCATCTTTACCGTAGGAAAGTACTTAGGTCATTCCCCTGGAGTATTTTCATCTCTGAAATGCCTTTTAATTTTAGATTTTAATGCTCCTGTTTTCCTTGGCACATCCCAAGTCAATTAGCTGCCTTTTGGTCAGGAAAGCAGGAAAGATAATTATTATGTGCTAACAAAGCAGTCTAGAAATGGAGTCCAAAGGACTTGTGGTATTTCTTTAGGGACGTTATGTGGTTCAACATTTAGGTTTTCCTTAATATTCACTGAGAATTAGCATTTAGAAAACAGAAAAGAAATGGTTGGTAGAGGATTCAGACAACAATTCTCTTAGCATTGGGGAAAATAGGGGCAAGGTGGTTCCTTCAAGCATTAATTCAGAGCAAATTAAGCATCAGATTAATTTACTAATTCCCTTAATATTTCAATAATTCATATACCTTTCCCATACTTAGCTATTGACTTTAGGTACAGATTTATAGTGACCAAATACTAAAAGCTAATAGAGAGATGACTAAACAGTATTTTAATATACAGGGCACATATAATGCTTTAATTTTTTCATACTGTTCTTCAACATGCATTCATTTTTATTTCATACATTATGGGCATATTTTATGCCAAGTAACACCTTTACAACATAATTTTAAAATAATTCTTTAACTGCCAATGTGCCATCGTATTTAACAACCTTTTGTTGTTGCAGGGTGTTTTTGGTCTTCTTGCTTCTTAAACTTATGCACACTACCTGTATTCAATTTTTGCTTGCTAATTACTATTACTTCCTTATACATTTGTGTAGCAGAGATTCCTGGGTAAAAGGAGGTGCAATGTGACATATATAACAGACTAGTAAATATTTACAGAAGAAAAACGTTTTTAATGAGCAAACTAACATCAGTGATATCCTCCAAGGCTACCATCTCCAGCCTCTAAACAGTGAATGGCAATGGGGAAGCCACACACAAAGCAAAAATTATTTCAGGATGGGAGGGGCCTGGGGCAGAAGGGTAAGCCATGCAGCCTGGGGAACTGCGGCTTACTATCTTTATGGAAGACTGGAAAGCAACTGTCTGAGTCAAACAGCTTCAGTGACCGAAGAGGCTTTTGTGAAACATGTATTGACAGATACATGTGAGACTTGGGGCAGTGTTCTTATGTATTGTCTCCTTTTCTGCATTATCAAAAGCTTCGGAAGACAATAGCAGGGAAGATGAATTCCGCTTTATGAACATGATAATCTGAATAACCACAGGACTCTCTTAAAATCAACAACAGACATCCTGGCTTTATTTTAACCTTTGACTCTTTATTTATGGATTAATATAGTACTGAAATGAAGCACTTCATTGAAAATGATTGCAGGAAAATCCTATCATGACTCGATTGCAGCTTCCAAAATGGAGTGTTCCTTAGATAATCATTAAGTCCAGTAATTATTATCTGTTCTTTTTCACACTATTGAACAAGGGAAGTGATGCCATTATCCCTCTATGCTTTCCTGCTTGCTTTCTGTATGGAGTTAACTTTCCATAGAAAAGACAGACGTGTTGGTTTCTGAAACGATCACTCACGGGTTTCCCTTTCAGTATAATTCTTCCATTCACTAGATATTTATTGTCTGCTCTGCGGGTATTTCTACAGTCACCATGAGTGCTAGGATACATTAAGAAGGGAAATTTGCAAGCTGTTGCTTACAGAGTAGAATTTTCAAACCCTACCTAGACAGAGGCCAAAGCAAGCTTCCCTTCGTCCTCTGGTGAACTGACTGATCCGTCACACTCCAGATTTTTACGTTCATTCTTTTTATGGAAAAGTGAGATGCAGCCCATTTCCCCATCTACGATGGAGAATAGTTCTCCCTGCTTCCTCCTACTCTCCCAAGTTTCATCACATATTTCTTATCATCCATTTGTATGAACCAAGTACAGATTTAATAGGCTTACTATTTCAGGATCCATTTGTTAAACCTTCATTTTTCCTTTAAGGTCTCAGATCATTCCCACCATTTAAAACTAGCCCTATCATTACTTCCTTAGTATTTGCCTAAAATAGTGCATTCATTTATTTCATATTTGGAACTGGAAGGCATTTTTTTTCTCCTTTAGTAGAGATGCATGGTGCTAATGTATAAAAGCTATTGACTAGAACATTTTATCTCACAGTGTGAAATGGGAGACTGTCTTCTTGGAGAAAAGAGGCTTCACTTAATCTCTGTTCGAAGTTGAGTCAGCAAGTCTTTGCTCCGTTGGCTTCATAGACAATTAATGTAAAATGTGTTTGCACATGTATAAGAGCTCTTTGGTGTGTGCATCTGTGTATGCATATTGATATTTAGTAAATATTACATGCTGGATGATGATGGAAGAAGCCATTAGATCGCCAGATTCACAGTGTTTGGTATATGAACTAATAAACACCACCAGCAACATGTAATATTTGTGTTCTGGATGATGGCTAAGGAAACAAATTTGTTAAGACTATATTTGTAGGCAAGTGGAATTCCCAACTCAGTAAAGTACTTAGCCTGCAAATAGAGGGACCTGACCCAAATCTTTAGACTCGACATAGAAATTTCTAGAATGATAGAATATACTGGTAATCATAGCTCTGAAGAGGTGAAAGCAGGTAGATTCCTTGAGTTCACTGTCCAGCCAGCCTAGCCTACGTGGTGGGATAGAGTCTAGAGAGAGATGTTGTCTTAAAGACAGAAAGAGCCTCAGCAATGACAATCCATGTTGACCTCTGGACTTCACATGTAATCACATACATATACCTTCACACAAGTATGTACTACAGAAACACACACCTGCACATGAACACACATACACTCACACTACTATATTTGAAGAATTTGAAAATATGAAAGAAATTTTGGGCTTTAAATACAAGGTGGAAATGTTAACCTTAACTAGCTAACTTTTTATTTTATTATAGAGAATGCTTAGGTTGGAGTTTGTCAAAAGTTGAAATGATATTCTTTTAGAACTTTAATTAATTGTCCTTGGGGGAGGTGAGCAGGTCTGTGAAAAGCATGTGCCCAGCATGTGGGGAGTCCTGCAGGCCAATCTGAGCATTAAACAAATGCAATTAAAATAAAACAGTAATATTAGACCTTTCCTCCATTTCCAATAAGATTATTTTAAAGTATTAGGGTTTTTTTTATGTAAGCTGCTATCCTGAATTCTAGAGGTTGACACTCCTCACACTTCTGTAAATTAGGACTGGTGCAAGAATGGTCAAAACAGAGTTACCCAAAACACATCCAACTCTAGGATCTCTCTCCCTTTTACACGGATAGATATTGAGCTGATATTTTGCAGGACATGGATCCATTTCAGTTTGCTGAGTAAAACCAGAGATGTGAGAAATAGAATTGCTGAAGAGATATAAAAAGACTAGGTATGCAAAAATATTGAAAAAAAAGTCCAATCCTTTTACTTTTCCATGGGGCAGGCCAGTGACAAGCCCTTTACCTAAACATAGTTTGAATGTATCTGTTCTCTCTTATTTTGACAGACTGGTGTTGGAATGTATATTCTTACATTCTTAAGTCTTATTTCCATAGAATTCTATTTTAAGTAAAATGGAAAAGTAACTCTTTTAAAAGATGTGCACAACATGTATTATGACACATTTGTCAGGGTTTTCCCCCACACCCTCGCTCCAGACACCAACAGTACCTTCAACAATTTAATACTAATGAACAAGAGATCCCACATAGTAAGCATACAGAGGTTTAGGGCACGTTCTTTCAGCCACATCTTGGACAACAGTCAAAGTCCAGAGTGTCACCTGAATTTCTGATCAACCAACCCACGAAAGTCTGGGTTCCCCATACATAGTTGCTTTAGTCTCATAGTTAACTACAGCAGCTCACGAACTCTAGGGATTGCTTTACTGTAGATGGTCAGTTCTCACTGCACAACAGGGCAGCAGTGAGAGGGAAAAGGAACACAGGACAAGGATAGGATGAGGACCATGAACAATGTGGGGGTGACCAGTCCTCTCAGGGATGTCTCACTACCCACTCTCTACTGTCATACACTCATTAACCTTCATCTTATAGGGACCACATAGGAAAATTGGTCAACTCATTGGCTCCTGGTGACTGACACAAGGATTCAGTCCCTCCTAACCTCCCTGACTGAAAGTCGGAACTCTCTTACCACACAGTTGGTCACTCTGCTCACCATCCTACACTCTGCAGGTTTTCTCTCAGTTAATTCAGAAATGGCTATCTGGGTTCACCGTGAACAGCATATTGTATTCCTTTTACTATATTAGTTCAGAAATGAAAAGGCATTGAATAAATATTCTATCAGGAACCACAAACTAATATAAAGAAAAGGGTGTCCTATTGGTCTAATTATTCAGGAAAGTACAATATTTGGAACGTCTTCTCAAAGGACATGAGACTAGAGGCCACACAAAAGCATCTAAACATTTATTTACTTTAATTCTTTTATCCAGAAATGGAGCTGATTTTTAATTTAGATTTCAAAATTAATACATATTTTTATTTCCATAGAATTTCATGGATTTTGAGCAAACATCCTACTCAAATGAGGTATTAATTTATCATCCTCAATAATCATCAAGACTGTCTCTTGGAAATACTCTGAGATCCTATGCTCTGTGTAGATCCTCAACTGACCAATGATTCTTATTGTGGTGGGAAAAGATGAGCAAATCTGGGCTGTGGCACCTATACTCTAAAAAAAGAGAAGAAATTTCTTTATTTTTAAGGTATAATGAAGAGATGATGTGGGTTGTGCTTCTGCATATGTGTTGATTTTATTGGGTAATAAATAAAGCTATTTTGGCCTATGGAAAGGTAGAATATATCCAGACTGGAGGGATATATAGAGTAGGCAGAGTCAGAAAGAAGACATGTAGCTGCCGAAGGAGGCAGACACCATGTAACTGCCCAAGAAACAAGAGGTAACAAATCACAAGCTTCGTGGTAAAATATAAAATAATAAAAATGAGTAAATTTAAGATGTAAAAGTTACTTAATAAGAATCCTGAGCAAATAGGCAAACTAGTGTTGTAATTAATATAGTTTTTGTCTGATTATTCAGGTCTGGGTGGCTGGGAATGAAAGAGCAGTCTCCACCTACAGAGACAATGTTGGTAGGACCACAGATGGTGCAGAATGCTAGGAAACTCAGCTCCACTGTGCACTTAAGCATAAAGTCTAACACCAATGTAAGTGGTTGCAATGCATAATCAATCTTTAGCCTAGCTTAGACATTTTATAATTTATTCCTAACGTTAAAATAGACAGTTGTAGCCAGGCAGTGGTGGTGCATGTCTTTAATCACAGCTCTTGGGAAGCAGAGACAGGTGGATCTCTGTGAGTTAGAGACCAGCCTGGTCTGCAAATGTTAGTTCCAGAACAGCTGGGGCTGTTACCCAGAGAAACCCTGTCTCAAGATAGATAGATAGATAGATAGATAGATAGATAGATAGATAGATAGA
>JABTXL010006571.1:9737178-9769274 GCA_025134845.1 Neodon shergylaensis | reverse complement strand
AGATAGATAGATAGATAGATAGATAGATAGATAGATAGATAGATAGATAGATATCAGACAGTTGTTTCTTCCTGATGAACTAAGATCTTAAATAAACCCTTCATTTCTTGGAGAAATAGAAACAATATACAAACACTTGGTCTCCTTGGTGAAGAATAAACAAATTGATAGCTTGAAACACAATTAATGTACCCTGCCATGTGGTTTTAACTTACACGTTTTACTTGTGAATCTGCAGATGAGTGAGAGAAAATTTCAACCTAACCTCTGTCTTATGCCTCTCTCCTCAAATTGAACCCATGGGAACTGATGTCCTTCTTAATGTGAATCAATGTGCTGAGCTCCTGGCTAGCAGGACAGTGGGTGGGCAGGTAATTAGAGGTGCTACAGAGAGGAATCCTGGAGTTCTGCATTTGCTGGTAGAATCTTTATCTGACAGTAATTGGAATTGCATTAGCAGATTCCTACCCTTTGTCAAATCTCTGAGATTCCTTACTGTTCTAAAGGAAGAAGCTATCACCCTGGTGGCCTTATCATAATGATGGAGCTCAGATCTGGGTAGAACTCTGTGGAGAAGAGCAGGTCTGAGGATGCTCCCTAATCTTAGCAAGACTTGAATTTAGGCCAAACTAACTGGCAACGGGTAAGGGCACTGTCAAGCCTTTCACAGGAAGAATTGTTTGCACAAAATGTACCCTGAGAACTTAAGTCATGATATTGAATAGTTAACGATACGTCACAGGCATAATGGAGAGTCTGAGTCATCCAATCCAGTTACAAAATCACAATATTTTGCATGTAGATGAATGCCTGCTAACCCATTACATATCAACAAATTCCATAGTTATGTTTCTTCATGATATGTTTTAAACTTTATTATTACTTTGAACATTTCTTTGGCATCAATTTTTTATGCAAAAGTCTGGGATTATATTTAAAATATCTTGGCCTTCTAGTTACAATTAAACTTGCAGTTGCCTCTGAAATATTTTGTTATAGCCAATGAAATTGCAACCTAGAATGGGCACACTTCTCTATCCAAAAGTATGTTTTTTTTTAGCATATGCAGTATGATCCAAGAGTCTTCTAGATAAAATCAATCTTTACCAGAGAACAACATTTTATCTGATGAGTATGGAGAATACACACAATGAAAGTGCAGAGTTCTAAGCGTAGGCCCTTCATAAACAACTTGGACACTAACATCCAGATAATAACCTGATTTTATCATCAAACTGCCTAAGTCTAGGGTTCATTTAAGTTTGATATTAGAGTGCTCATAAGCTTGCCCTCTCAATGGTAATCCATTGTTTGGTGATGCCAACCACAGACGTGATGTGTAAGACGCAATCACCAAAGGAATGCACCCAGAACATACTGTTAAAGTCCAATACAGGAGGGAATATCTGTGTCTTGTTTTCTGTCAGGCAATATACTTAGTGCAAGTCACAGAAAAAGTCACTACAATGAAGATGTGTAATCTAATTTTGTAAGACAGTGGCCAATGATTTTCCAAAATGGTAACATTACATGATATTCCCAAAAGCCACCTTTAAGCAAGTTGCCTTGTCTGCATCCTTGCCAGGGTTCAGAGTTAATGGTTACTCATCTTGGGTTTTCTTAGACTGGTGATAAAAGTTTAATTATAACTTTAACTGTATTACCTTTTAAAATATCAATGGAGTTTGACAAATTTCACCTGCACAGTAGCCTAGCTTTTCAAAAAAGTGCCTGTTACTATCTTTCTCCCATGTTCTAACACAATTTTATTTTTTCTTTTTTATTATTATTTAAATCTTATCCATACAATATATTTTTCTCAGATTCTTTACTTCTACCTCACACCTCCCAGTTCCTCCCCATCTCCCCATAGCATCATTTTCCCCTCTCTTTCTGAAAAACAAGCAAATCAAACCAAAAATAAAAAGCAATAAAACAAAAGAAATTAAAACCAAAAGAAAAGCAAAATAATGCAGAAAACATTCATGATGCTGGAGGAGGAAAATGGTAATCTATCTAGGTGTGAACATTCAGAATACACTGGTGTGATAGTGGCATACATATTACAGGAATAACCCACCAATTTAAGGCCCATTGATGAAATGGAACCCATGCTTGACTCTGCTAAAGTGACCAAGAATCTGAGACTATATGGGTCATGGGCTTAGGGAAAAATGTAATACTATAATTCTGCTAAAGGAATATAGCAATAAGATTACCTTTAATGACATATCACTATACCCATCATCAGAGAAGTTTTCTCCTGATGAGAAACTAATACAGATAATCGCTAACAAGAGACACCCAACTGAACAATGTGTAGAAAGTAGAGGCTTTGGAGAACTCAGTTCTAAATGCAATGTCTTCAACAAAACTCTCCTCTCAGGGCTCTGGAAGCTATGTGGAAGAGAAGGCAGAAAGATTGTAAGAACTAAAATTAGTACATAACACCAAAGATTGTTTTTACTGTTTAATATTCAGAAATATTTTATAAGATGTTAGCATTCAGGGTGATACTAAGATTTAGAAACATTTTCTCATAATCTGTTACTTTTTCCTTTCTTCTTTTATTTAACAGAATCGTCTGTACAGCAAAGATTTTATTTAACTCATGTGTGTGGGTTTTACATGAGTGTGTGTATGCACATCACATTCATGTCATCCGGAGCAGGTCAGCAGAGGGCATTGGATCTTTTGTGACTGGAATTGTTGAGAGTTGTGAGCTGCCATGTGAGTGCTGGAAACTGAGTGGGAGTCCCGGGGAAAGAACAATCAGTTCCATAGCTGCCAATTCACCTATTCAGCCCCCAGAGCAAAGGTTTTCCATCTTGACGAACTCCAAAATTTAACCTTTCTTTCACATATTTGTCTTTAAAAAGATTTTATCACACTCACTTTTTGTGCATGGATGTTTTGTCAACATGTATGTCTGTGATCGAAGGCATGCAGTGTCCTTGGAAGCATGTAGAAGGCATCAAATCCCGTGGGGATCGATTTACATTCGTATGCTGCCAATTTCACCCCTTCAGGGTCCAACAAAACGTCTGGCACAGGAGCCCCAATGAGCATGAACCAGTTTGATCCATTTCCATTCCCTGCACACCAACCTTGGATAAGGCACTGTGGCTCTCAGAACACCAATATCCCGTTCACACGGTGATGAAGCACTCTCGGGGAGAAGCATCAGCAACCCTACAATGTACTTCGAGACTTCTACTAGAGTGCTCTGAAACTTGTCAGTTATGCCCACATCCTTCCTTTAGATGAACACCACCATTGTCAAAAAACACTATATCCGCTACTCCTAATAGTGGGCATAATAAGGGATATCTTTTAATATTTCTGAAATCTTGTTAATAAACAAGTTTACAAACTTGTATAATATTAAATGTGAATAACAGAACAAACTAATTAGGCAACAATGGAAACAAAATTTATCAGTGGCTAAAATTGGGATGGAATTTCCTAAAAGAATAACCCTAATTCAAAGGACCAACCCTGCCCTTCAATATCATATTTCAGTTGACTATGACATAACACATTATTTTGTTCTAAAATATTACTTTTCCAAAAAAATCCTGTTAGTGGTTTCTATATTCATCACAATTCTAGAAATTAAGGAATGTGCTTGGCAAATAAGCCAGGAGAAGTTCTCATTGAGAAATAGACTCTGAAAATATATGTAAGGGCAATAAAAATGCGAGTTGCCAAGTTTGGGATATTCTATAAAGCTAATAACATCAAGACCTCAGAAAAATATCTTACCATTTAATACCAATTACCAAATGTTAAGCATCTCAGCACATAAGAGGACAGAAACCTCAGCACACAAGCAAGATCTCATGTGCAGATCCTTTCAGGGACATTTTCAAGGATGAGTGGCAGAAGGCAATGTGGCCGTAGGAGCACAGTGGATAAAAACAACAGCAAAAGGAAGAAAGACACTTTCAACAGGGATGAAGAAAGTGGAGACAGCTGAATACATGCCGGGGAAACAGTGAGAGGCAAGGAGAAATATTCACTATGCATACTTAGAAATAATATTTACCTCTTAGCATCCTAAAGCAAAAGGCAAAATAATGCTAATATTGGGTTTTCTCAGTTTAGGGAATTAAGGACATTATACTCCTTTATTGAAAAAAATAGTGACTAAATATAAATAGCATATATAAAATGTTTATGTGTAATTCAAACTATGCAAATCCACTCTTTAAAATATCTGTCGTTTGTACTATGAAGTTTATTTTTAGATTTTTATATTCTTGCTGAAATATCAGATATTTATGAATTTATATAAGGCTGTTTCGTATTTAAAATTCCTTGTTCATTCTCAGTAAATATGTACTGTAAACTAAATAAACTACGCTTATTTCTCTGAGACTATAAAATTCCTAGTATTAAAAGTGATATATTGTTATCATTATAGTCTATAATAATGAAAACACAAAGAATTACAGAAAAAATAGCAATGCTGTGAGTTTAAAAATATCTAAATAGAAATAAGTTTGTTTCTAAATAACTAAAAGATTGCTTTAAACTATTTATTTATTTATTTTTTAATTAAAGATTTCTGTCTCTTCCCCACCTCCGCCTCCCGTTTCCCTTCCCCTCCCCCGATCAAGTCCCCCTCCCTAGTAAGCCCAAAGAGCAGTCAGGGTTCCCTGCCCTGTGGGAAGTCCAGGGACCACCCACCTCCATCCAGGTCTAGTAAGGTGATCATCCAAACTGCCTAGGCTCCCACAAAGCCTATAGGTGCAGTAGGATCAAAAACCCATTGCCATTGTTCTTGAGGTCTCAGTAGTCCTCATTGTCCGCTATGTTCAGCGAGACCAGTTTTATCCCAGGCTTTTTCAGACCCAGGCCAGCTGGCCTTGGTGAGTTCCCAATAGAACATCCCCATTGTCTCAGTGTGTGGGTGCACCCCTCGCGGTCCTGAGTTCCTTGTTCGTGCTCTCTCTCCTTCTGCTCCTGCTTTGGACCTTGAGATTTCAGTCCGGTGCTCCAGTGTGGGTCTCTGTCTCTGTCTCTGTCTCCTTTCATCGCCTGATGAAGGACTTCTTGAAGTTTGCAGGCAAATGAAAGGAAATAGAAAACACTATCCTGAGTGAGGTAAGCCAGACCCAAAAAGAGGAACATGGGATGTACTCACTCATATTTGGTTTCTAGCCATAAATAAAGGACATAGAGCCTATAACTCAGGTTCTTAGAGAAGCTAAATAAGAAGGAGAACCCAAAGAAAAACATATAGGCATCCTCCTGAATATTAACCTTCATCAGGCTTTAAACTATTTATAAAAATTTTATTTAATAACTGTGTCACCTGCTCTGAGCTATGGTTTATATTAGACCCTGCTTTATAAAGTGCATTAGAAGTAAGAATAATTTTAAACAACTAGCATTATCTCAGTATGTCAGAACATAATTGGCTACGTCAAATTAATTTTAATAAATAAAGCACGACTGAGCAGATTATACTGAGAATGAATCTGATTAAATGTAAAAAGAATAAAGCAATTATATCCTGTGCATGGCTTTGCTTATTTCTGTTTTGCTGTCTTTGGCAGAAGATTTCATATAGCTCAGGCTGTCACTGAGCTTGCTTTAAAGCTGAACATGACTTTCAACTTATTATCCACCTACCTCTGCTTGCTTTGAGTTAGGATTTCGGGTGTACACTAATCACTTGGTTTTATAATATCCTGGGGATTGAACTCGGGACCTCATGCATGCTAGACAATCACTTTATCAACTAAGCTATGACTCCATCTTTTTATCCATGAGGTTGATGGGACCTATGTAAGCACTGTGTTTGATGAACCATATCTCCTATAGGTTCATATATTTGAACATATGATTCACGGTTGGACTGTTTGGGATGATCTTGGAGCTTTAGGAGGTGGAGACTTGTCAGAGGAAGTACATCAGGGTGAGGGAGGCATTATGATTTTATACTCTAATTGCATTTCCTATTGTGTTTTTTTGGTTCTATGTGGATACAAATATGAACAGTTAGTTTCCTGTTCCTACTGCCATGCCTTCCTAGCTCTGACAGAGTCTATCATCTCTATCTCTCTGGAACCATAAACTTTGTAAGTGAAGCTGCTTTTGGTCATAGCATTTTATCACAGTAACAGAAAAAAAGACAGAAGTTGTTCCCAGGAAAAAAGAGATAGTTGCTTTGAGAAAACATGACCATGCTGGTTTCTTTTTGTTTGTTTGTTTGTTTGTTTGTTTGAGGAATTCAGACGTCTGTAGAATTTAGCCCTAAAAAAGCCATTGAATACTGTTAGAAGCACTTAGCCATTTGTTCTGGTAGGAGCAAGGACAGCTATAATGCTGCAGGTAATGCAGACAGTGGAGGCTTGGTCCAAGACATTTTAGATGCGAAGACATACACTGTTAGCAGCGGGATGCAGCAATTCATTGGATGCTTTAAAAAGGTGATCTGGCTATATTCTGCTCCCGTCCTGATAATTTATGTAAGGCTAAATTAGAAAGACTTGGATAAATTTATTTGGCAGGATGATCAACTATTTTCTTCAGGAAACATGACTCAGCATTCATGAGTGGATGGATAGTAGTTGAGCATAAAAGGACAGCTATGGAGCAATCAATTTGTAGTTTCTGTCAGTGGAGCCCTGACGCCATTTCTACTTCTATACCTGCTACGCAGCAGGTTGGGCATGAGAGAAAAAGATATGCTGTATGGTGAAAACCAGGATACTGAAAAGGGAAGACCATAGTGTGGGAACACATGTTATTGGTGGGTCTTTCTCCGAATTGGGATCACAGTGTCAACATCTGATAAGTATCTTTTATTATACTGCAAGGTGTGTTGATTACTGCCCCCTTCAGGTTATCCTGCGGTGATGCTCATTGCAGTGCATGGGTGTCATGGCAGCGTAGGACTCTTGGTTGTTGATCTCCTTTGGACCTTTGCATGTTCCCTTCTGGTGCCATTAAAATTAGTCTCCAGAAAGGAGGCTTTCAGGTCAAAGGACTCTGGGCCTTGTGTCTGAAATACATTCGGGCTTTAGCAATAGGGGCATGCCTTCCAACGTTGGAAGACACACAAGGGCAACAGCATGGCTTTTCAGGCTTTGCTACATAAAGTCAGAACCTTCCCCACTCACACACACATACACACTTTGATTTTCAAAAATCTTTATAAATGACACAAGTAAACTATTTATGTAATGCTGTTTTCAACACACTTTGGCCTGTGTTCTGTTCAATTCCAATCCAATAGCACACTGCTAGTTTGACTTTAGGGTGTACTTGAAAAGGAGTCTCCCGGAGTTTGGTCACCCCAGCACAGTGTTGACAATGGTTCCATCTAGTGGGGTTTTATTATGTGTTCCTTGGTAACATAAATGCAACCCCATGCCTGTTTAGGTTCTAAAATTAATTCTAAGATATTCTAATGAGACAGTTTCTCTAGGTATTTGCCTCACAAAAACAGAAGTTCAAGGTAAGCTATTCAGTTTTAATCCATCAGCCTGGTTTAACACACACACACACACACACAGCATAGCTCAGCATCAAGAGACATGAGGGACTGTACATCAGCAGTACCTCCTGTACACTGATATTATTTACCTTGTTTTTTTTATATGTGTGAGTATTTTGCCTTCATTAATGTCATGTACCTAGACATATGTATGCCTACTATCTTCAGAGACCAGAAAACAGCATCAGATTCCCTAGGACTGGAGTTACGGATAGTTGTAAGCCACCATTTTGGCTGTAGAAATTGAATCTTGGTGCCCAAAAGAACAGTAGTGTTTATTCAACATATTCATACTTTGCATCTGTGTTTTGGTTCCTAGAAAAAGGAAACACATGTGAAGTCATAAATTAGAGATGGGTTTTGGTTCCTACAGGACAGAGAATTGCTTGGAATACATGGAACTATGCTTTGGTCTTTGTGTCAGTTTAAACATCTATTAGAACTTCCTACATCTTGGTTATTATTTGAAATCAGAGATATTAACATAACATGTTGCTCATAACAATATTAAAAAGTGAAAAGGTACAAATATATTTTTAAATATTTCTAAGTTGCATATTTGCAATTCTGGCAAGATTCAATAAATAATAGCTACGTAGGTTATCATTTACATAGTTTAATTCTCATCTCAGCCTTTTCCATAGCATTCAAATCAAAAACACATCTCACTGCCTTCTAAATCTTCTAAGTATATTTCATTTTCCTCACCACATAAATCATCTCTCCTCAAAACTTTCTTAGCTTTGCTTAGGATATAACAGCCAACCTCATCAAGGTCTTCATCAAATGGGAGCCCCACTGACAGCAGTAATGATAACACAGGGGAAGGAAGAGGAGAAAAATCAAAGACGTTCTCCCTAATTTCAACATCTTTGAAGGAGGATTACCTTTTTTTTTTAGAAATAAGTATTTGAGAAATTAAAGCTCTAAGATGTGTTCCAGGTGGTTCTGCAAAGAAATGTTAACACACATTCTCACCATGACCAATGTAAAAAATGCTTCCACAGTAGCGATGAACAGCAACTCAATATTTAACATTCTTTTTCTCTTCTCCTTTGGGTTATTTCTTGTCAATAATCTGTAACTACTAATGTACCTTTTCAGAAGTTCTAAATGATTTAACTTTAAAGAGCTTCATAAATTATGCATGACTGTTTTGAAATAAAATGCAGTGGGACCTGTTTGGGTAGACATCATTTGCTGTTGTCCAGAATTGGCAACTGTAATCAGTATATATTGTATAAGAAAAGAACCTATTTTTTTATATAAAATGGGGGAATTAGAAGAAAAACATGTCATAGAGTTTCCAAACTAAAAGCTAAAAAGACCAACAGGAGAATTGAAAGGGGTAGGCTCAGTAAGGCTCAGTGTTTGCCAATCTTTGCTGAAGAAAAGGATGAGTAACTGCAAAGTGTAGCAAATTCAGACCAAGTGCAAACTTTTCACTCAGTACACCAAGGAATAGAAACACATGTGTGATAAACTCAACTGCATGCTTGTGGGGGGACCTTGTTCAAACTTTAAAACCAGTGGTAACTCTTAGGAAACCTTTTTGAAACACCATATCACTCCAGAAACTTCAGAAGAGAATATGAGTATGGAGAAGGGAAAACCAAGGGGGAGGTTGAACAAGCGACTGGCTCAAAAGCTGCAGATCTCTCGGTCACTGATTTAGTGTGTAGCAATATTTTATCCCTCATCCCTAAGGCATGTACCTAAGAGAAAAGTTGGAGATAACTTTGAAAATAGAAAGCAATAGGGACAAATGGCAAAATGAATTTTAGAAAAATAGCTTGTTATACAAATTATCTTACATAATAGATTCAACTGTCATCATTTCCAATTTCCCCTCCAGCGATGCATAAACAGCAAAATGTATCTTGGTACCTGCTTCATGATTTAGACCTACAAGAGGAGGATCAGGAGGAGGAGGAAGAGGAGGAGGAGGAGGAGGGAGGAAGGGAGGCAGGTAGACAGTCAAACATGTGTTTCCAAACTGAAGAAAGTTTCAGGAAACTCCTTTTCTACAAGCTGCAAGCATTTGGGCAAAGACTTTCCCAAGGAGAAGTGAAGAAAAACTTTTTAAAAATTTATGCTAGGACAAACTAATTCATACTATATGAATTAATGGCCTCGACTTAAAACTAAGAACAGACCCATCTGTGATGGGCTAAAATACTAAACATGAAACACAAAGCAATATAAATTTAAAGCTACTCTATGATATGTAGCTGGATCTTAGAGTATGAAAATAATTTTTACAGTATTTGTAAAAAAATCCCTACTAACAATAAAATACTATATTTATACTACATTTACAGCCAAGCCTGTTATTTTTCAAATGATGACAAAATTGAGAGCATTAAAAATGAAAATACAAGGTTTCAAAGGAAGTTATGCAACACACATGTGACTGGCAAATCCCTATTTCAAGAAAATTAAGATTCTTCAGATCAATAAGAACAAGAAAGAACATTGAAAACAGTCAAGTTAATTGGTAAAGCATTTCACTGTTACAGTGTGTGAATCTTCAATAATAAATATATTGAATGTGACTCGCCTCATTAATAGCCAATGAAATAAAACCAAGACCATAATTAAATGCCACCACACGCGAAAAGTAAAAAACTGGTCCATTAATATAGTCTGTGACAACTGTATGCTTCCAGTCGCATCAGAAAATAGTCAATCATTCTCCAGGAAAGTTGGACATACACATTAACCAAGCCTAGTCATTGTTCTCCCAGATATATGCCCAACAAAGATATACACTAATGATGACCAAAAAATATGAATGATACAAGTCTCCAGTATGTGATAATTCAACTACCAATAAAAGTACCAGGAGTAAATTAAATGGAGATTTCTTATATAATGTAAAGATATGTTGGAAGTCACTTAAGAAAAACAGACGATAAATATTAGCAAGGCTAAATACTACAAAAGCATGAAAGAACAGACAATATGCAAAATAGTATCTTCTATGTGCTTCTATATATGGATTGTGGGAGGAAGAAATACTAAAAAGGCATGCTCAGTTTTTAAGTAGAAAATATAAACAAGGGTCTTTTCTTTCCCCACAGAATTTAAGGAACCCGTGTTCCTTAGAGGAAAGGAGACAACAACTGAGAAATAGAAGGAGGTGCTTAGAGAGCAAGGCACTGCAAGGCCACCACGTTCTTCTCTATAGGATGTTGAACTCCAAATACCTGGTTTGTGTGATTGTTCTATTTACATTCTGTTTGAAAATGAGAAAAGACATAAAAATATAATGTCGTGAATCTTGCTGCCCCTGTCTCTTGATGTAGCAAGCAGTACTGTATGTCTCGAAATAGATGGTTCTCAAGCTATGGGTCCTAACATCTTTGGGAGTCAGAGGACATTTCACAGGGGTCGCATATCAAATATCTTGCATATCATATATTTACATTATAAATTATAAAAAGTTACAATCTACAGTTATCAAACAGCATTGAAAATAATTTTATGGTTTTGGTGTATCCATAACATGAGGAACGATAGTAAAGGTCTACAGTATTAGGAGGGTTGAAAACCATTGCTCAAGTAATGTTAGTGGCATCTGCTCAGCTAAAGCCAACTTTGGAATGTAAAGCATTATCATACAAAGTGGTCTATTAATAATTTTAGGGATGGGGCTGGAGAGATGGCTCCACACTCAATGGCACTTGATTCACTTACAGAGGACCTGGATTGGTTTCCAGCACCCACATGACAGCTCAGAAACATTTGAAACTCCAGATCCAGGATTTCTGATGCCCTCTTTTATTCTCCTTTGGGCGCCGAATGTATGTAGCATTGCATTCGGAAGAAACAATCATACACATAATATAAAAATATAATACTTTAACTTATTTAAATAGTTTTATAGATTGCAGAAAAAGAAAAGCATGAAATAATACATCACTTTATTTGATGTTTGATTTCAAAATTGACACAAAGTAATTGATCAGTATTTCCTAATAAAAACTTTAGTATCTCATTTCTGTCATAAGTAGTTTTATGCTCAGAAATCCCAGTGATACAGGATTATATTGAGTAAGTTTAAATTTTAAGGACATTGATTCCTTCAACATTTTAAAAGATGGTATTCTTTGGTGTGGTGGAAGGTTGCTGAGATGGATCAGTGAGTAAGAGAATTTGCTGCATAAGTATTAACTAAAAACCAGGAATGTTGCAACCCTACAGTGTATGATGCTAAGACTGAAGGATCTCCAGGGACTGATGACCATCAGCCTAGCTCCAGATTCAATGGGAGACACTGGAATCCTGGGTTAGGATGGGTTAGGAGATGAACATACTGTTCTGGACTCCCTGCATACGCGTGCACATGAGCACACACACACACACACAAACACACAGTGGCAATGCATAACTAGGCAGATAAACATGGGCATCAAACATCAAATGCTTTGTATAGAGTACACGCAGAATAGAGTACAAGCTTAACCTTCCACCAAAGTCTTAGTAAAAGAGGAAGGAGTAAAGGAAATAACAAGTATTTTGGTTTGGATCCAACATGTCTGCTAAAAGCACACAGCTGAATTCCTGTTTCTCAGGGCAGCCGAAGTCATAGGTAGGACTTTGTTCAATATTGAAATAGTCCTTGATCTCCTCAGGAAGTATTTTTAGTAGTATAAACAGGTATGAAAACACAAATGTTTGTGACTGATACCTTGTCTAGCCAAGATGTGAGAGAGAGAGAGAGAGAGAGAGAGAGAGAGAGAGAGAGAGAGAGAGAGGAAAGACATGTAGAGAAATAACTAGCTGCCAAGTATCATTGTATCTAGGAAACAAATAGAGGAGAGATCACTAAGTCATTTGCAGCAAAAGGCTGCTTTTCTCTATTCATATCTGTTACTTTATGATGATATGGGAAACTGGGGAACATAAAAGCCTCACAGAGGTCTATCATAATTACAGAATTTCACTCCACGATGCAATTGTTAATCAAATATAATTAAATAGAAATATGGAATAACCACATATGTGTCTGTAAAACACGACAGAGAGAGAGAGAGAGAGAGAGAGAGAGAGAGAAAGAGAGAGAGAGAGAATGAGAATCTGGCAGTAATCTTGGAGTAACTTAATACATGGATCTTTCATAATGCAGTTTTTATTTTACACAGTGTTTCTTTCCACGGTCTCACACTTCATTTCTCTTTAATCAGATCTCTCAACTATGCTAAATTAGAACTCTACACATTTGAAAAACAACAGCAAATCTCCTTATCCATTCATATGTTAGTCATTATGCTTATTAAAACCTCAAGAGTTAACAGCAAAGGGCCTTTAATAGCTAATCATTTGAGGCTTTTGCACTTGATATTAGTATTCAAGGTTCCTCAAAGGGCAAAAATGTAAAAAATAAGCTTTTGTTTGCTTAAGAAGCAGTGGGTGTCTGCCTCACCTCTGGCATTATTATAAGGTTTCTCTGATGAAATCTGCACACACTGAGTTACTTTAACAAACAGAACAGTGCCCACAAGACACTTCACAAGAAAGCACGGAGTTTTCCAGCAGTAGTCACTGATCTTATTCTTTTCTTGATGAGATAAATGATCCAGTTGCCTTTTAGACCTCGTGCATGTGTTTCCACTAAGCGCTAAAGAGAGTCAATATGGTTAAACCATTACCCATTATTTAGAAGTTGTGGCTTTTAGCCCTGGGCAGTGACACACACTCTAGTACCAGCATCCAGGACCGTGAGGCAGAAGGATCAAGAGTTCAAGTTTATCCCAAGCTAAAATGTGACTCCTAGGTCAACCTCAAATATATGAGATCCCTGATACAATTTTTTTAAATCTCAAATGAAATAAAAAAGAAATAATTACAGCTATTGTATTACATGGAAATTGGATAGTTCAGTGCAATTGCAGTGGAAATGACAATATCTCCCTGAAAATAATCTCAGAACATTTAGACATTGCACATATGTGTCTCATCCACACAGTGTGACAAAAGAGAGCAAAGAAACTTCTACTTTGGGGCCAGAAGACCAAGTAAGCTAACAAGTGAGGCTACTTAAGGATTTTCATGAATCCAACCTGACAATTTTCTCAACTTCAGTCTTGTTGGGTTTTGAGCTGCTGGATATTCTGCATGGGCTCAGGAGTTGTGAAGTAGGAAACCTCTTCTCCATCCTGTTATACCTTTCAGTGTTAATTATGCCTTTAGTTCCCTGCCCCCTCAATTCAGGACAGAGAGCAATGCTTGAGAAATCCCTCTTCAGCTATGAGAAAAACTGAAGCAAAGACATTTGCAGAAAAATGGATGCAAATGACAGTGAGATAAGCCAGACCGGAAGATTACTAAACACCACACATTCTTTCTCATGAGTGGAATCTAAATTTAGCTGTGTGTATATGATTAAATATACATACTTATATATATTTTCATGCACATATATGTGTGTATATGTATATGTGTGCATCATGAAGGTAAATAGGAGATTATGACCATAATATGTTTTAAGGAAGAAGGTATAAAAGGGTGATGAACAATATGAGACAGGAAAGCAGAACAGGGAGATGATTTGGGAGGCATGTAGGTGATTATAGGGAAGGGGGCCTATAAATGGGGACAGTAGACAATAGAGATGTCAGTATAGGAGGGGAACAAAGGAGAGAAAGGTATAATAAGAATATTCATGCAAATGCCTTAATGTAATCATCTCCAAGATTTTATCAAGTAAGTTTAATAAGGGAAAGATTCTTTGCTCAAAGGGAAAATGGTAGCCATGTCCAGACATTTCTGCATCTGTTGTCTGTCTCTGCATCTTCTACAAAATTAGTTTTTAAACTTCCTTTGGCTGAATCAGGACATCATTATTATCATCTCCAGACAGTAATTTGCCAAAATACAGCTTACATGATTCAGAGTAATATTTTGGGCTATTTCCTACTGATGAATTTAGCATTTGCAGGTAGCATGAACCATCTGTCATGGATCTTTCTCAGACATAACTTCCTTTTCCAAAGTAGACCAACCCTTATCCTAACCAATTTACTTGAATATTTAAACATTTCATAAGTTACTCTAATTTTACTGAAAAAATAAGAAATAGGGCTTTTTTAAAAAAGAAAAGGGAAAATGTATGTATCTGCACATGGGCAAACCTCCTTTCCTCTCATACATCCTCAAATTAAGAAGTCAGCTTTGGAACTCCTGACAGGGGATAAGTTAATGGGAACTAAGAATCTGTAAAGATGGAGACTGAACAAGGGGCCCGTTGATGCAAGTCCCCAAGGTAGATCTCTGTGAGTTCAAGGCCATCCTGATTCTACTCAGTGAGCTATAGGACAGGCAGGTCTACAGTGAAAGCTATAACAGAAACATAAAAGGAAAGAAAAAAACAAACAGAATCAATTACTTGTAAGTAACAGAAGGGTCTGTAAGTTATTTAGCAGACATGACTATTTTACTTGCTGTTCATCTAACTAATATGGGATTTTGATCAATGGGAGCAGTAATAAGGGAAAGAGAGGGTTTTTTTTAAAAAGCAAACATCTTTATTTTGCTGTTCATTAATATTTTTCTCTTCTCTTATTGACTTAAATATAAACGTGTTACTTTAATAATTAAGCTAAATCCAGATATCAAATAAAACACTTTTAATCTAAAATTGGAAGGTTCACACAAGTTAATGTTTGGGAAATGGTAGGTCTCAGTCCCAGTAAGGAACACAATAGACTGAAGTCAGTGACTCTGATGTTGTAACCACAGGTTCTTAATGGTCTGGGAGGGTTGAGCATGACAGACAGGAGACATTCTTAACTGAACCAAGAAGAGACACAGACAAATAATAGAGCAATTACCCTGCTTTTAATATATAAAATACTCTGCTTAATAGTTGATAATAGAACTCATTTATTAAAGACCATGTGCCCACTAATTATTCAATTACCAATGAAATTAGAACATTGTGAACTTTCGCTTGTCAAGAAATAACATCATGAGAACGCATAATGGGATTGATGTAAGTTTGGAAGGAATAGAGGCTGCAGACAACATCTAAGCTCAGTTTTACTTTTGCAAAGCAAGAGTCAGTCGATAGCTTCTGAGACTCCAGGGACCAATAACAAGCACCACAGAAATAAGTTTCCAGGAAATAATTAATCAAGAACCACTAGCCAAATCAGAGCATCACATATTTCAAAAAAGTGCAGAATGAGATAAACTAAATATGAAGATCCATCCAGTTTTTGGTAAATAAACAGTATTATCAGCTTATAGTATATGCTATTGAGAAGAGACAGAAAAGGGAAAATCAAAGAAAACACATAGGATTTTGATTTCAAGAAAAACATACACAATAATCAGGAATCAGAAGGAGTCTTCATGAACTGAGCAGAGTCAGTTTGACTGTTGATACTATTGTGAAACGATGGTCATGTCCTAAATTTGTGGAGTCATTGCTTTATTCTCTCCATATATATAATGCTTTCTAAAGTTTTAAAAATAAGAGGAAATGATACTGCTATCTAGATGAGGATGAAGCTAGAGTTGTCTAAAACTGTAACTCTTTTGGGTCACAATTTCAATCGGGTTGAAAACTTATATTACAATTTCTCTAAGTATTTTCTTTCTTTGAAAGATAAGTTACTTTTTTAAGAAACAAAACTAAAGAAAATCATAATAGGAACTCAATGACAAAGCTTCTCCAGCCTTCCAACAGAGGTATTCTGAAAGGTAACTAAAGGCAAAAGCTTGGATTTCTCATGGAATGTTCTAAGCAAACCCTTTGGACAAGAGAATTTGCTGTCTTTAACATTGTAATTTTACTTTAATCTTTTTGTTATTTAAAATTCTTTTTATGAAAATTAATACTTGTGTCTTTGGACTATCTGATATGTTCAGCTCAGAGAATAGGTTCTTTCAGGGTACAGGAGTGGGGTAGGTGTGTGACCTTGTAACTAGCATTGTTTCCTTTCATTAATGGGTGGAGAGGTTGGAAGAGGTAATAGAAGAGGCGAACAAATACTAAGAAAATATGGTGACACACATGTAAGAAAAATGCAATAAGGAAACTCAATAATTTTTATGCTAATTTTAAAAACTTATTAGAAAGAGAAAAATGAAAAAAAATTTGAACAACACTGATGATTGGAGCTATAATTACTCTATCAATATCATACTTAATGCTTTATTTTGGAAAAGAATAGGGAGCCTCAACACAGGGTTTTGAATTTCTAATTTCCCCCAAATCTTTGAAACCCTTGATATGCCAACACCTAAAAGAATTTAAAATTACTTATGTACTTTAGCTTAATTATAACTCAGAGTGAAGCCATCTAAAGAAAAGATTTACAGGGAAAACATCCTTGGCACAAAAGTGGTAGAGGATAAGTTCAGTGTACATGAAACAATTTTAAATATAAGTTCTCATGAGACGCCCCCCTCCCCGAGACTCCCATGGTGCAAACCAAACATTGTTCAAGCCTTGTAACCTGCAAAAGTAGAACAGAAAAGGAGTCTGAGGAACTCAAGAAACTGCCACCATACACATTTAGAATGCAGGAACTTGATCTCAGAATTCTTGAAAGTGGGCCATCTCATCCAAGAAACCGTCTGTTGATTTGGGAACTGAGAAAGAAATCTGGGAGTGAGAGTCAAGGATGAAAACACAGAATGAACACTTTTAAGTTTCAAGCCCTCAGATTATGTACTGAAGAACAAAAGGATGATAAAGACGGCAACTAGTGAGAAGAGCTCAAGCTATGTGAGCCACACTACCGGGTGCCCCAGAAACCTCCCTTTTGTGCAGGCAGGAAAGGTGGAATTGGCTAGGCAGTGGTGGCACCCTTTAATCCTTTAATCCCAGCCTCCTGAGGCAGAGGCAGGCTGATCTCTGTGAGTTTGAGGTTTGCCTGTTCTACAGAGTGAGTTCCAGGACAGCCAGAGCTATACACAAAGACCAAAAATAATAATAAAAAGTGGAAGCATCCTTTATCCTTTCCTTCTCAAAGAAGACAAAGGTCAGTTACAGAGGAAGAAGATAAAAGAAATGCATAAAGGGAAATGCACAGTTTCAAGGCAGTGCCCCACTCTGCCCCATTTTCAAAACGATTACCTGTCAGAGGACAAGGTGATGAATGGGACTCAGGGTGAGCACGGTTAAATTGCTCTCCAGGGGCACCAGTGGGCATCAGAAGCCATAGCTAGAGGAAGAACTGAAACAGCAAAGGTAGAAGAAATATTTCTGCCTCTCCAGTTCAAGTCTTTTCATCTGACTACCTAGAGGAGAGCCAAGGTGTGGCAGAGAAAGACCGGAGAGTGACTAAATGGAAGCCTCGATGCGGCACTTGGAGGAAGTCGGGCAAAGCCAAGGGGAGCAGAAGGAGGACACAGCCAGGCTACAGATAAAGGTGAAACACAGAGCAAATCCAAATGGGCAAGTACCTAGGGTGGAGGGGAAATCAAGAGACGTGCCTTAGACTGTGCTCTTGTCTCTGAAGTTCTCTCCTGGATTCCACTGTTAAACCCAGCTGTGAGCTGCAGGTCCCACTTGGCAGTAGAAGCTGCTTTCCTGATCACACCAGGCACAAAGAGAACCTTTTCTCCAGAGTCACCCACTGCTGGGTGGAAGTAAGCCTGACAGCTTTAGATGCCATTTTTTGAAGATCTTTATCATACCTTTTTAAAGCTAATAATGAGACTCAACTCATTGAGGTCTCAATTAAACTACTTGCAATTATTTCTTTCAAACATCAATTAACCCTTTCCTATTGATCTTAACTCGGTAGAATTGCATGTGTTTGTTCCAGCACAATCTAATTCCTCTTCACCTTATCCACTCTCCTTTTTTACACATTTATTTTAAATAGAAAATAAAGGTAGTTGAATCCTGGGGAGGGCAAGGCAGAGAATAGGCACATTGTTAGTCACATGCCATCATACATTGACACTGATCACTGATCAGGGTTAATATCTAATACTTTCATTATTAATATCATGAACTATATGACAGATAAGAAGTCTATTTAGGTCATTTAACCTCTGTGCCATGAATTCTATCTGCCACCTTATACTGAATTGTTCCTGCAGGTGATTTTCTGTTGCCCCATTCTATATTTTCTGATACCCACCAAGGACAGACATGGAAGGGTCACTCACAATTTCATCCTGGTTTCAACTTGTGCACAGAATAGTCAGTGGCCTCCATTAGAGCTGATCCTGGTTGTTGGTTAGGCTGTCAAATGGTGTGTTGTCAAGGATAAGGGACAGAAAGAGAAAGATTAGGAGCCGGGGGAAGGAGAAGCAGAGAGTGCCAGTGCATAGTTACTCTGCTCAGATCTATGACAGAAAAGAATATTAATAAGACAGAGCTGTTTTTGCTGGAAGCTTGGGGGTAGAGTCCATCATTGCAGGTGACACTCTGCAGATGGCTGGCCACAGTGTGTCTGCCATCAGGAAGGTGGGAGAGCTGTGGTGCTCAGCACAGTTTCCCCCTTCATTTAGTTAGTGTTCTAAAGCCTATGGCATAGTACAGCTAAATTCAGGGCAAGTCTGTCTTTTTCAGTTAAACCTTTCTAGAAAAGTTCTCACAGATACACCCAGAGGCAGGTTCCCTGGGTCATTCCAAATCGAGTCAAGTTGACTCAGTTAACTGTCAAAAATCTACTCCCTGTCAGCCTGACACCTACTTCTTGTCACCGTGATACCCAATGATACCCAGGTACGTTTCTGTTAAATCCTTACATCAAGGCTCCCAAACACAGGAAGCAGAAAATATATTTGAAAATATGATTGCTTTCTGACTAGAAGACCTTTCCAGAAATAAAAAAAAAAAAAAAACAAGAAGAAAACCTCATTCCACAGCATTTCCTCCTTTTAGTGACACATACTCATAGCAAGGTGATGTTGGCCATCACACAGTGATAATTGCTGGTAAAGACCTGTGATAATCAGAAATTTTAGAGAGGTATTTCTAGGTAAATCAAAGGGAAAACATTAATAACTAGAAAGTCTGGAGAGAGACAAAGATGCAAAAAAGAGTTTCTTATAGTTATCCAGGCCAATTTCCAAAGAAAATTACCAAGCAAACTTATTTCGTCTTTAAGAGTAAATGGAAAGAATTTTAGAATACACCTGTACTTCAGAGGTAATCTCTCACACCTGCAAGAGGAGATAACTCATAATCCAGTCCTGGTGAGTTTATATCAATATAATTAAGAGTCATGTGATATGCTTAATTATAAGAACTTTCCAGACCCTCACACCCAAATTGAATTTGGGGCTGAACTATGGAGTGATAACTGTTTTTGTTGACATAGGTATGAAAAATTTGAAGTACTTTTTCTTTTCTGGAATAGAGATTTTCAACGTGAGTACTACTCAGTTTTAGTCAATATATTTCTTTACTGTAGAAAAGCAGCTTGCGAACTCTATACTGAAGTAAGTACTACATCATGGTATTTTATTCTTCTGGTAAACAACAGAAGGATGCTCTTCTCCCATTATGGATCAAGTGAGAATTATCAGACCTCCATCTACAACAGCATAGAAAGTTTCATTCTGGAATGGTATTCCTAAACCTGTACAGAAGTCATCCTTACCCCTAAAGACAAACACATGATTGTACACACACCGGACACTAAATTCAATGCAGTGTACTACCCAGATCCTATTCTTTTCCTAGAATGTCAGAAGAGCATGGCTGTCTCTGACAGTTTCTCCTGACTGTTAAGGTTTCATTAGCAGCAGATTCTCTCATGTCACAGGGAACTTGTGGAGAGGCAGATGATCTCCTACTAATCTCGCCTTAGTTTTAGGGATCTCAGTAACTAGTCCTTAAAACAGGAACTATTTCCCTCTCTGCGGCTTAGCTGCGAATCCAACTGTTGGTTCTCTGATTGCTGGAAACAGTCCAATAGCAGTGCTCAAAGGGACATTTCCACAATGTCAGGCACCGTTTGAGGAAGAATTCAATTGATATCAGGTGGTTTGTGATAAAATATGTCATTTTACATAACCAATACAACAAACAAAAAGTCTCAGAGATTAATAATAATAAATATCATTTAGGATGATAAAGCAAAAAGTAAGACAGTCAAAAAGCTGGGTTAAGGAAGAAATGATGCTGTAGATGGAGTTGGGGGAGCAAACATGCAGAGAGGAGGCTCATCCTTAACTCTAAAGGGTGCACCAAGCTAGGAGGAATGACACCAGACTCAAGAATGGAAAACTCTTCTCTACTGAGCTCAAAATGATGTGGAAATCATTTCTTGCTTTGTTTTGTTTTGTCTGTTTTTCAAGAAAGAGTATCTCTGTATAGCCTTGACTGTTCAGAAACTTGCTCTGTAGATCAGGTCAGCCTTGAACAAGTACTAGGTAATAGACTATAGAAAGACAAACCTTGAATGGCAGGGGGACTGCTGTACATTCCAAGAGTGGAACATAAATAAAGTCCTTAAAAGGGAGGCTCTGTTTGGGTCTTACATTGCTGTGTCTGTAGAGCTTAGAACAATGTCTGGTACATAGCAGAGAGTCCCCAAATACATACTGAATAAGTGAGAAAACATAAATAAACACACAAACTAAGTGTTTATCATGTAAAAGAAGAAGAAAAGAGGGAGGAGGGGGAGGAGGAGGAGGAGGAGGAGGAGGAGGAGGAGGAAGAAGAGGAGAAGAAGAAGGAGGAGGAAAAAGAGGAGGAGGAGAGGAGAAGAAGAAGAAAAGAAGACTGTACTCTGACTTTGGGCTACACTGGTGTGTCAGAGAATTCTTTTTTAAATGTAGTAGCATAGGACCTAGCTGTATTACTTCTGTCACACATCCAAAGGATGATGTATTCTACCCCAGGAGTGTTTCCCTTTGTATCCTGTGGAAGTGCAGGTCTATGACTCCTACCATCGAGGGTGTGACCCCAGCCTTCCGTATTTTTCTTTTAGTGCCTTAAGATGAAATAATTTATGGAGAATGAGGGTTTGATGACTCTGGATGCAAACGGAGTTTTCTCTGCTCTTCACAGTATTGCGAGGACCTGAGCCTTTGTCCTGCAGGCCAATGGTGGAGATGAACTGTGAGACTCAGATCTGTGTTCTAGGAAGCTGGAGCCTCTGTAGCACAGGGCAGGGCTTATAATCTGATTTCCAAAGCTTCATTTAGGAATATGAAAACTAAATCCACAGGATGCCTGGGTTCCAGCAGGTGGGATCAAAGTAATTCCCAATGCCAGTTAGCAAGCACTCGACAAAGGAACATCCGAGGATCTCCTTGGAACTTTACACATTCCAGGCAGTCAGACTTGGCAGGTAAGTAACAGAATTTGACATCAGATCCAGCTTGGAGAAAGAAAGTTTTGTAAACATATTTAGTGCAAAATATAAAATTTAAAGATATTTTTTGTTCAGTCAAGTGGAAATGTATATGACGTCTGCAACTCTGGAAAACAGGAATGTATTTATCTTATCTAACATAGAATTTTACTACTCAGCTCACTGACTTTCTCTTCACAGAATAAATTGTTTATATTTGTGGTGTGTGTGTGTGTGAACATATGCGTGTACACATATGTATGCATGATTTAGTTGATGTGTTCCTGGGAATTGAAACTAGACCTTCATGCATGCAGTGTAAGGTCTCTACCACCTGAGCTACATGCCTATGCCCTAGATAAAACATCATTTTTTTTGTTTACTGAAGCTTCTGTCTGATCTATCCATCTGTGTTTTCATACCTCTTCTTCTAGCTCCCATGGTAAAATGACATTTCTAGTTTATTTTCCAAACATATCTGTCAAGACTGTTGTAGTTGTCAGTTCAAAATGCTGAAAGAGCTCAGCTTGATTCATCTAATCTATTTTGAGAGAAATCACATTCTTCAAGTTCTGGGTCACTAAACAATATGTCAATTGGCAGGTGGTGTAGTAAGTATCTAACCCTGATCAACTTACATTGGCAGAAGACAGAAGTCAGGGATTTACATAGATTAAACAATACTCACTCATGCAATTTGGAAAACAAGCATTGAATTCACAATATTTTTCAATTGAATTCTTACTATAGTTGCCAAAAAAAAAAAAAAAGAAACAAAGTCTACAGCTCATGAATCCTATATGGGAAACTATACAAAAGTCTGCACTAAATGGAGTACATATTTGAATTTTGTACGATAATGGTCGTACAGAAAATGTAGCATGCTGACAGACAAGGTAGGTCTGTAATTTTAAGTATGGTGGACAAGTGGTTATTTATCACAAAAATCATATGCAAACATTTTTAAGAATAAGCAAGCAAGCCACATTGAAACCAAATTGAAAAGGCTTCCAGAGAAAGAGAAGGTGAATCTGGGGCTTCCAGAAAAAGAGAAGATGAATCTGGTTTCTGTCAATAGAGGTCTGTCAACGTTCCAGGAACATCACGCAGTCCATTGAGGTCAGAGAGAAAAGAGCCTGGCCATGATGGCAGATGATCCGGGTTGTGTAAATCATCTTGTTGATTGTGGCTTTTAATTAGTGGCATGGTTAGCCAGGGTTTCCTTAATAAAAAAGACATAATTTCACTTGTGGATTAATATGCTTTTACTCTAGATACTATGAATAAAACAGCTTCAGAGAAAAGTAAAGAAAAGAATTAGGTTATAATTCTACTCTGGGTGGGTGCTTACTGTAACTAGGAATACAGAATGAGAGAGGTCATTATATTCTGAAGCCAGGCTTCCTGCATTTTGTTGATAGAGTATGTGCTATAAAAAAAGATAGTCAAGGATCCAACAGGAAAGATTGTGTCTCTTCTACAACTACCCGAAAAGAAAAGCATTGCTTTAAACCCAGGCAGCAGAGATGTAAGAGAAACATCTCGAAAGGTCTCTTTATGAGCACCTAAGTTCTGATGAAACTGTGCATATGATGCTCAATCACAGAATTTGGGAGGTGACAATAAACTTTAAGCAATGTACCTATGCCAGTAAGAAGATTTAAGTGTAATTAGAGACTGAGTTAAATTGTATGTGACTGAAATATATCATAAAGGGAACATTTACAAAAGACAAGGGTACAAATCCTCTTCCTAGGTGTTCTTGAACAGAGGGTGAAAGTGTTTTGCTCTATCTTGAAGGTTGTGAGGCAGTGGATTCCCGGTGGTATCACAAGGGTGACATAAACACACCAGTAATCACACCATTGGTATATTAACATTCTTTTCTCCTTTGGAAGATTTATATAAAAACCTTAGATCAGCATTTAGCTCACACTAAAAGCCTGGAAAAGAGATTGAAGATTCCCTTAATACATCTGTCTGTTACATTTTACCCAAGTGGCCTATTTCTAGGCATCATTTATCCACAGTCTTTTATTAATATCTAAGGAAATATCATCTACTCACCCTCATTCCTTTTTTGTGTGCTATCCAAAAATTGCTGAGAATTCACCTTTCTTTTAAGAGCCTAGTCTCTTTTGTTCCCAGTGTCTTTATTGTTATTGTACAACATTCTCTTAATTTTTCCCACTCATTTTGTTATCATGACCTGCTGAGATACTCTATTTTTTTCATGACTAATGATCCCTTTGAAAAGACTAAGCTCCTCTTTCCACCTTTAGACCTCTGTTCCTCTTTTTCTTCTTGCAAATGTGTAATATACAAGGGGGTGATTATGAACTTCTTGATCCTCTCTTTTGTGATGAGAAACTTATATTTTCTGCTGCTGTGATAAATATCTGACAAAAGGAACTCAGGGAAGGAAAGGCTCATTCTTGCTTAAAACTCAAAGCACATTCTACCACAGTGGAGAACACACGGCATCAGGAGTTGGACGAGCCTGGACACACTACATCCACAATGTAAGCCAAGAGCGATCCAATCAATGCTGGTGCTTGGTTCACTTTCTCCTTTGAATTCAGTCAGAAACTGGTGCTGCCCACATATAGGATAGATCTTCTTTCCTTTCCTAACCTGATCTATATACTCACAGCCACACCCAGAGATTTGTTCCCATGGTGATTCTAAATTTCAAATCATATGAAAGCTATGAGAAATTACCTTGGTAGTGTAATTCTCAGTTCTAACACTGTGCATTTTAACCATGGTTACATTTCCTGTATTTGAATTTTAAGGAAAACCACACATAGTATTGATTTTCTCACTATTTTCAAGCAAATGAACAATATAAATCAGTGTTTTATCATATTCAACACTGCAATTATTTTGATGGTCAAATTTTTCTCCTTTTGTCCAACGTGGCATGAATATACATACAAGGGGCTTAAATTCTCTTGATAAAATTCTTTAGTAATTATGTATAAATACAGTACTGTACGTAATCTATTATAAATATTTACTTTGAAGATTGAAGAACCCCGAACCTAGTTTTGACTAGGCGAGCCGTATATCATTGAGTTATGTCTTCAGCTACTTCTGGTTTGGTTTTTGCTTGTTTTATTTGAATATGGTTTGACTAAGTTTCCCAGGTTGGTCACTAACTCATTCTGTATCCTAGACCAGCCTTGAAATTTGCAAACTTCCAACTTTACCCTTCTCAGTAATTAGGATAGCAAGTTTGAATTTCCGGGCCTGGCTAAAACATATTTTAAAATGTTAAATCTTTGCCTACAAACATCTCTTATCTGTACCTTTGGAAATCTTACAAACGAATGACAGGAACAAGATCTGTGTAATTATATTTGAGATTATTATAGAGTTTCAGATATACAAGAACAGATGTATGGTCTCCCTTAGAGAAAAATACATCAAAGGGATGTTTAAGATGAATATGGATTATTTAGGTGGATAAGAAAGGAATGCAGGAAACAGCTTGTGTAATTCCCCAAGGCAGGAAACTGAGTTACACATGCAGGGATGAGCTGTTTCATTTCATATTGCTGATTTAGAAATTCTTCTCATGCCTGCTCCATTTTCAGGCACCAGACAACTCAATTCAAAACTTTTAGATAATATCAAGTAACTATCACTATGGTAGGTATTGAAAAACCATTATCAGCTGTGTGGGGCTTCCGTTCAAGTAATATCAACTGACATCTTATTTAAGTCATAAGGTTAGTCAAGTTAGAAGCTAAATCTGCTGTAATACAAATTAAGGATGGACATAGGGCTATAGAAAAAAATAGAATTATGAATCTAAATTAAATATACACACACTATTCAGTATTGTTTTAGTACAATAAGTTATGAACTGCAGTTATCAAACCAGATTCTTAAACTCTCAGTTTCGCTTTCACTTCGTATTCTTGACATTTGGAAGAGCTGTCAATATTATATTAATATATGTGAGGATTAAGGAAAGCTGTAGATTTACGTAGATGGTTTTATTCATGTGAAGGGCAGCTTGAATTGAAATAGCTACTAAAAGTTATGGAAAAGTCCACAAAGTTGACTTTAAACAAAATGAAAGTTAATATAATCACCCATGAAGGATGAAAAGTAGCAGCTTGAGAGATGAAATCAAGAATAGTCAATTAGGGGCTGGAGGGATAGTGCAGCAGCTAAGAGAACTGGCTGCTCTCACAGAGGACCTGGGTTTGGTACCCACCACCCATACCACAGCTCACAACCTTCTGTAATTCAACTTCCAGGAGATCTACTCTGCCCATCTGACCTCTGAAGGCACCAGGCACACATATGATTTACTTGCCTAAAGCAGGCAAACATTCATACACATAAAATGAAAACAAGTAAATTTTAAAAATTAGAAATTTATAGAAAATGACATTTAAGGATAGAATAAAAAACATAAAGAAAAACCATAGGGGAAAATCACAATAGAATAAATTCAGCATTGAATTGAGTTTCTATATATTATAATACTATTATAACATTTTTATTTCACTAAAATCATAAAGACAGTTGGCTAAGAGAGCAGAAACTTTAATGTACATTTTGAAAAAAAGCTAAGTCTCAGAGGATATAATTTTCTTTTTCATAGTGCAATTTTTGTTGTGTAATGAAAGAAAAACTCTCTTCTATTCCATACCATATTCAAAATGTGGTATTGTATTATTAGATAAATTCACCTTCAATAAAGAATTTCATTAACTTGTTAGGGAAAATTTAATTTGCTTGCATGGAGTAATTAATTTACATCAAAGTCGTGTCCATCCTAGTGGCTAGTGATGGGCCGCTCCCTGCATGCAGTAAATGCACCTTGCTGTTTGGAGAGGCGCATTCTATTCGCAGCTCTCATCCTGCCATCAATCATAGTGCTCCATAAAATGAAGGTGAACCACTCCACTATGGGAATAACTCCATAATACCTCTTTAAAGCCCCAAGACAGAGTTGAACGATGGCAATCTCCACACTCTGTTGTCAGTCTTGAACTCTATAAATCAGAGCCATATCACTGTAGACAGATTTTAGCTGTAATTCATACTACTTTCAAAACTCAGGGTCACAAAAAAATCAAGTGGTGAATTGTGTGTGATTCTCTGGTCTTGTGAAGGCATTGTATTTTTCACCAAAACTTTATTTTGCCTGTGTATGTGTTTTGTAATTTCTTCCACAGTCTGGCAATGAAACATTCATGTTTGGAGAAGATGTTTTTAAAGCTATAGATAAATTCATATAAAAATAATTGTGTTTTATTATACTAGATAACTTATATTAATGTGGTAAACAGTTTATACCTACATTTGGTTGTTGTGGAAACACTATACCATCTACCACAATGAATGTATAAATAGATACTAATAAAGATACCATGAAAGTGATGACTCACACAGTGTAACTGTTATGTTACCCTTAACAACCTGTATGAGACCAATAACATGGCTCAGCGGGTAAACCCACCTGCAGCCAGCCAAGCCTGATGACTTGAGTTAGATACCTGGAACCCATATGGTAGAATAATAGAAAGATTCTAAATGTATCTTTTGGTCTCTTGCCAGTAAAAAAGTACCTTCTTGCTTTTCTAGGAGTATGAGACGGGCATGAACTCTATTGTACAGAGGCACATATATGGGTAGATATAACCTGGCATTTGTGCTGAGGTAAAGGGGTAGAGCAGAGGCTCCAGGAGAAGTTGGCACATTATAGAGACAAGTGCTATTAAAGCTGAGAGCGCAGTGGGAGTATTATTATATGAAATGGAGGAAGGTTTCTTGAGAAAATTCAAAGGTGTGCAGTATGATGTGGCGGTCCTTCAAAGGTGCACAGTACATGAGGAGTTAGCTTACTCTTCAAACTGAGAGAAATCACCTTCACCATTAGCATCATTGTTGTTACAGTCCTTCAAACTTATAAACTAATGACATAAAATATTTTCATGGTTTGGCTAATTATGTTGTCCACAAACACATGCACAATTCTTCAGCATTCTCGATACTTTTTCAGAATAAATTTGATGGTTTACTTCAGTGATGCTGTTGCTGGCATTAAACTGTCTGATCGAACCACCTTAAATTACTAGCTGAATGGAAAGGTCTTGTGTACAAAAGGCAATTAATTTATATCTGATTACTACATTGCTAAAATTCTATCCATACTACTGAAATGACTGAATTTCTCACTGAAATTATTTAAAGATATTTATCCAAATCTCTGTCAGCTTTGGAAATGTGTGTGTGTGTGTGTGTGTGTGTGTGTGTGTTAAGTGTAGTACATGAGCAAATGTATACATGCCTGAGGAGGTCAGAGGTTGGTACTGGGGGTCTTTTTCAGCCATTCCCCATCTTCTTTTTAAAGGTAGGGTATCTGATGATTTTGAAGCTCATTCCTTGGTCTAGGCTGACTGACCTGTGACCTTCAAGCTTCACCTGTCTCCATCTCCCCAGCACTAGGTTTACAGATGCGCATAGCCAAGCCCTGAAATTTACAAGGGTTCCAGGAGCCTACACTTATGTCCCTGAGCATGAATTTTACTGACTTAGCCATCTCTTCAGTTTCTCAAAATATTTTTTAATAAATATTTTATGAATTGAATATCAAGATGTTGTATTTCTTTAATTCACAACAGTTAGGTGTGTGTTTTCTACACAAGATCACAATACCAAACATTGCACAATGTTAATGTAAGTCTACATTAAGGCAAGGAGTTAGAGTGCCTCTTCAAATTACTGACAATGTAGAAATACGATTGACTCCACTAAAGTCAAAACAGCATTTAAAGAAGGTTTAAAATACTATAATGAATATTTATATAATAAATATGCTTATAGAAACAGATAAGTGCTTTTATTTCCCTGTCTATTCCATTATATGCCTTACAGCACTGTAGACATACATGTTTTAAAACTTAATTCAGGTTAAAAACATTTAAATACAATCCTTAATTATAGCAGTCACCTTTAAAATGTTTAATAGGTTTGTTTGCTTCATGATCATTTAATTAGCACATAATACCATATTGTTATATTGAAAAAAGAGGGAGTTGATGGTTCTTGTCTAGTTATTTGTGTATGAAATAATACAAAATGCATTTTTCCATTCTTTCATTCATCCCAATAGAAATAAAATGATCAAGACCTCCATGCCAACCTGACACTGGACTTTGCATCTAATGACTGACTGGAAATAAGTTAACACACATATAATATTGTATAATATACCACATTTGAAATCTAAAATAGTTAAGTGGTATTAAATAACATAGAAAACACATTAGGCAGACTATGTGATGAAACATGAAAAGCTTAGCATGAATAGAATGCTAAGTTAAAAAAAAAAACTCTGAAAAAATCTAGAAAAAAATCATTTAATGGGAATGCAAAAGATAAACTAATGAAAGAAATTTCACATTTGAATCAAAGCAAAGTCCCAGGCAAGCTGCATCAGGGACCAGATTCTGTCCATTTTCTGCCTCTAGAGTTGATCATGGTTTGGGACTGTATTTTGGAATGTGATAGACAGACAAAAATGGTAAGTTCTGTGTACGATGGGTGTGACTTCATGTGATACATATATGCTAATATCAATTTGATGTTTGTGAGGATAGTAGAAAATGATGGATGCAAGAATGGAGGCAAGAAACTTGACAGCTTCCTGGTCAAATGTGTAGATAAGGTGGCCTTTTCGGTCCGTATGAAAGCCAAGAAAGAGAAAGGGTAGAAAGACACGTCTTTCGTATTTTGTTTTGTCTCTTCGGGGTTCATGCACTAACACAATGCCCCAAGATTTACGTTAGAGTGAACTGTTTATTTTGCTGATCCTTGAAAGCCCAGGCCCTTTGAGAGTTGCTGAGGCCCTCCAGCACTGCCCATTCATTGCAAAGCCTGTGTCCACAGCTGAAAATTCAACACTGAAAGAAAACTAAAGAGGGCTTTTCATGACTTTTCCCAACAAAATGTTTTCCAGTCACATAGATAAAAAGGATTCCTCTCATGCTTTGGCCAATGACGATTTTTCTTTTGTCAATTAGAACATGATGCTTTTTGGTACTCTTTCTTGCAAAGATAAACTAGATTTATCTGTTTCCCCCAATATTTATTATTTATTCTCTCTCTCTCTATCTCTCTCTCTCTCTGTGTGTGTGTGTGTGTGTATGTTAAAATTTACAGATGTTGAGGGATATGGATAAACCAGAGAAATCGTGGACTTGGGTAGAATAGTCAGCAATGGTGCATGAGAGGGAATAGGATAAGGTTAGAATAAAAGAACCAGAAGATGGGAAGAGTGCTGTAATGGGTTATCTTCTGTACATGGCATGGCTGTTATACACTTCAACTTACAATAGCAGTAGTTTCTTGCACAAAATCAAGCCAGTTAAAAATCCAGCAAGGATAGGAGGAGGGCTACCCAGACCACATCACTAAGGAGCACTGTAGATCGACATTTCTAAACCACCCAGTCCCACAGCCATTCAGTACCAAATAAATAGACAGGTACTTACATTAATTATGAACTGTTTGGTTTATTGCTCAGGCTTATTACTAACTAGCTCTTACAAATGAAATGAATCCATAATTTTTATCTCTGTTTAGCCACATGGCTTGGTACTTTTTCTAAGTAAGGCATTGTCATCTGGCTAGCGAATGTGTCTCTGCCTTTCCTCTTCCCAGGATTCTCCTATTCTGGTCATCCCACCAATACTTCCTGTCTAGCTACTGGTCCATCAGCATTTTATTAGACCAATAAGAGTGACAATGTTTTACAGAGTACAAGAGCATTATCACACAGCAGAGTGCTTGGCAGTTGATAGCTGCTGGACGATGGAGAGGATGGCTCCACACCCAGGCACATCTGGGAAACACAAATTGGACTCAGTCGTTCATGAACGCACACAAACAGAAACATGAAATATACATACTATAAAGTTGGCCAAGAGATGTATTATGGTATGCCAGGAAAAACTGAAGGGATGTATATGATTAAGATAATTTTGCATATGTGACATTTTCAAAGAATTAATAAAAAATACTATAAAGAAAGAATAGTGAGAAATGGGTCAGTAGTGAATAGAAGTGGCTGTTCTAGAGCACCCAGCATTGATTCCCAGAATCTACATGACAGCTCACAATCATGTGTAAGGCAGTTCTAGGAAACCCAATGAAATCTTTGGACTCTCTTGGCACCTGGTACACAAATACACCTGCATGTAAAATGCCCCTACACATAAAATGATAGAATACAAAACATTTTTAAAAGAGAAAGAAATTGGACTCTAGGGTGGCAAATCACCTCAGTTTGTCTTGACTGGGTTAGCGTTGAAGTTTCTGAATTCCAGAAAACATTAAAACATTTCACACCTACAGGATTCCCGAGGGCTTCTTATCCTCTGTCTATCAAAGAAACAATGAGAAAATCTAAGAACCAAGTTTGAGACAGCGGACTTTGTTTTTACTGTTTGTAAATTAATGCCAAAATCAATCATCTTCATTCAAACAAGTTGCTGGAAAATGGGCAGTATATTTAAAAGACATTTCAATAAATTATTGCACAGTTGAGATTGAAGCCCATAAATATGTCCAATGATATTAATTATCATAGAAATGCTAATTAAGTCCCTTATAGGATTTTACAATTTTAATGTTAATATTACTTTATAATATTGATCATAATAAATTTTGGTGCCAATAAAAAATTGAATGAAGGAATAAAATTGGTGTCAGGAATATAAAATGGTATGGTTGCATCTCAGTTTCCTATTAAATTAAAACTTGTCCATGGCAAAGCAATTTTTCTTAAGAGATATCCCAGTGAAAAAGAAACATCTGCAGAGAAGAAAAAATCCTAAATTGGTAAGAACAAAAGCCAAGCACTCAATACAAATTCCCTTTAATTGTCAAATAAACAGAAATCCAAGGCACGTTTATATGATGAAATACGCTCAGTGAGATGTGGAGTTAAATTATACACTGATTTGCCATATCAGGGACAAATTATAAAAACTCACAATCCAAGTAAACAATTCAGACAGAGGGTGAGGATGAAACAATGGTTCCTCCAAGTCAATTACAGTTAGAGGCTCCACTGTAAGAGAAACTGCAGGAGTGGTGCCCAGTTTTAGAAGAAAGGACAAGAAAAGAAGCTATTGTGACAGTCTTCTGCATTTTGATTGGCTATCTCATATTACAAGTATAAAAATAAATAAATACATAAATAGATAAGTAAAAAGCATTATACACCCAAGTCATATGAGATAGATAGATAGATAGATAGATAGATAGATAGATAGATAGAT
>JABTXL010006571.1:9695546-9737168 GCA_025134845.1 Neodon shergylaensis | reverse complement strand
ATAGATAGATAGATAGATAGATAGATAGATAGATAGATAGATAGATAAAAAGCATTATACACCCAAGTCATGTTCAGTCAGCACTCTGTTAATTTCGCCTAATGATTCAGTATAATTTTACCCACATCAGATATAATCTGACCTTTCTACCATTTAAGATGGATTTAGAAATGACTAACTGGTCACAATTTATCCAAAACTCCAATAATAACTAGAGGAGATTGTAGTGATATTTCATTGTATTTTAATAAAGAAAGCTTGCCTGAAGTTCAGAGAGTAAAACAGCTGTGCTGCTCAGCCTTACAGACCAGGCAGTGGTGACACACACCTTTAATCCCAGTAGACATACTAGTTTGCCATAGAAACCGGGAGGTTGTGATGCACCTTTAATCTCAGCACTAGAGAGTAAACGAAGATAGGAGGAGACAGTACTCAGACACAGTCTCATTCTGAGATTCCTGGGGGTATGATGGCCATTTCAGACTGAGAAAGAAGTAAGATCCAGTGGCTGGCTGTTTTGCTTATCTGACCTACAGGTTTAACCCCAATTTCTGCCTCTGGGTTTTTATTAATTGTGCTGCAGTAGACTGGTGTGCTGTTACATCCAGACATTATTAGAGAATAAAGATTTCTTGCCTCAGATATACTGTATCACAGCAGGTTTATGGACTTAGAAACGACAGCACTCTAGTACTTGAGTGTCAGGTGTTTTGTAATGGTGCTGCTCTATTGGCCTCTGCTTATTAATTTATGCAATTTCAAATCTTGAGGTCCATGAGCCCCTGGCTTCCCTTTCTCCCTTCACCATTGCTTATTTGTGCAACAGTTAAATGCATCTTTCCATGAACACTGCGTAACTACTAAAGCGTTGCTTGGCGGAGACAAATGGATCAATTATTTCAAAATATTCTCCAAACAGAAGACTTGTTGAAAAAATTCAAAACAAATTTGACCAAATTTAGCCACTTTTCTGTGTTATAAACTTAAACTTAAATCTTTATACATATGACAAATAGGCTCATTTTGTTCATTTTAACTAAGAATATGTAACCATGGAAACTGTAATGCTTTAATAATGTGACAAACTTTCTCGGTAGCTTCTTAAATTATTTAAGTAGGCTCTGTAAAAGTAGAGAACCTGTGTTTACCATCAATAGTATTTTCCCGTCTATCAGTATGTATATTTGGCTGTGCATATTTTAATTTTAGTGACATTTCAAAGTGTTTCACAGCTGGGTCTAGCAGGGGGTTGAATTCTGGATTTCCTGTTTTTAAATGCAAATGTGTATTTGTCTAAAGATAATCATACATATTATGTCCAGTTTAGCTAATCAGATTACAGCCTCCCAACCTCAGTCTATATATAGCAAATGAAATAACTGCTTAGAAAGCTATTCATAACCATTTCCGTTCAAACTAATCAATGCAAAGACAGCACCCTGGTGAAGGCAGGAGTGGTCTATTATACTCAAATCTTACTGCTTTCTGGAAGTTTGCCTTGAATTCCATAAAGCTGTGCAGAGTAAGTGAAGAATAAACTGTAAACCCAAAGTTAATAATTCAGATTTACATAACCTATCTCTTCAAAGATCTTCTCTTTTTATCAAAGCATAAAATAATAGAAGGAACACTTCTCAAGTACAGAATACATGGTAATAACAGCAAGAGAGGTGGCCAGCACTATCAAATTAATAATAAGACAGCTAATAGAATTAATAATAGAACATTTAATATAAAATCCATTAAAAGCGAAAACCTACCTGCATATCTATGGACAAGTCCTTGAAGAGTATAACAAAGTACAGTTAGGAAATGTACACACATACATATGTAAAAGCTAGCTGGTAAGAAGTTAGAGCTAATAAGCCAAGCAGTGATTTAATTAATACAGCTTTTGTTTGGTTATTTTGGGAGTCTGGGCAGCTGGGAACCAACAAGCAGCCTCCTTACTACATACCTTGGTGTAGTATGACATTGAATGTGGGCTTGCATTTATTATTCTTTAAAAAGAATTCTCAAATTTACAAATACTTAAATATTCAAACCACAGAACACAATTCCCTTTGAAGTGAGAGTAGTCGTCATAATTCTTATACCATCTCAACCTAGACCTCCTCTACTCTAGTAAATATTGTATCTTAGGGGAGAAATTACAATGGGAATACATAGACTACATAAGAGTTACAGTCAGGAGTCTCATTCCTTCTTATCACTTTTGTGGAAGTGATGTAATCTAATTATCTATATTTAAGACAGAGTCCTGACAACTATCCCATTAAACACATTTCCTTTTGTGATAGTGAATAGACTAACTTACTTAATATAAAAAATGAACTATATCACTCAAAACTAACATACAATATAGCACTTAGCTTTAATGCATTTCACTTTCAACAAATCAAAAACTCTGTAGACCCAATGAAGTCCTCAGAGCATATTATCATTTTGCAAAATATAATACAGGACATCCCAAATGTGAGGACAGGTTCTAGAAATTCTGAGACAAAGAGGAATTTTCTGATAGCCTCACAGTTCAGTGGAAAGAGAAACTTACAACCAACACTGCATTCCATTAGAGTAGTGCATTGTGCCATCTGTTTGAAAGAAATAATTTGGTTTCCTCTGCAGGGGACCTAGGCATGCCTGAATAGAAAAGATGCTCAGGAAGATTCAAATGTGTTTATCTAGATGGTAGCATCTTGCAGAAATACATCACAATATCACAGTGAGGAAACTGACATGGATTTAGGAACCACTACCTTTACATTAATATATGTATGTGTATATACATGCGTAATTTATATATATATATACATATATATATGAATGTATGTATGCATGCTTCTGTGAATGTGTTTATATGTATATCTATTCCTGGGTAAGCATATGTGTTCATATGTTTATGCATATGTGTGTAGATAGATAGGTAGATAGATATATAGTAGGTAGGTAGGTAGATAGGCAGACAGACAGACAGACAGACAGATAGTAGATATAGTGTGTGTTTGTATGTCTGTGGGTATGCTTGAATCCATGTCAACTCTCAAGTGACAAGGCACAAGTGTGTCATCACAAGCATCCTAATTGCTCCTTTTGCTCCTTGGTTGCCACTGTCAAATCATGATAGAAAGCTTAGTGCCCGTACAGCTACTAGAATCCTCACAGTTTCCTTACAGAGGCACCTAATGAAGTTTGGTACACTCCCATACTCCCACAGTATCACTTGTGTAAGCTGAAGACAGATGCTTCAAAACAGGAGACAATCAATTATTTCATACTGCACAAGCAATCCAACTCAATATTTACATTCTGTTGTGAGAAACTGATCATTAGTTACAACAGTGACCAAGCAGGTCCCTGATCGTGGTCCTTTTACAGTGAGGCTCTGGCATGAACTCTTTCCTTATAGTATATATGTGGTACTTTTTCTAAGGGAGTAAGGGGCAAGAGCTAACCACTGGTACTTCTATTGCCTCTTCCCTCCTGGGATATTGGGGACGTGTAGATGTGATGTGTGTAAAGTCACTTCTTTCTGTCATTGTTCACTTCGATTGTAAGGTTTACCTTCCTTCTCTTTCTGTCTATATTTCTGGAATTTCAGTAGTTTGCCTTTAAATCTACATGTGAATGGTTTCCACTACTCAAAGCAAAGAAGAACTTTATAATTGATTTCAGCTGTAGAAAACTCAAGGAGTAGAAAGCATTCAAAAGCGGAGTAGATCAGAGTTCTCCATGAGAGCATCATAAGCAGCAGGCTATTATAAGTTTACTGTAGGCTGAAGACAATAAATTCATTTTGAGAAGGACCATGATATTTTTACTTGTTTTTTTTTTTCATTTGATTTTGGCTTATTTATGTGAGAATCTAAGAAATCTGGTCCATCCCAGCTTCTTGGTCTCCTGATCAGATATTTTAATACAATTTATGTATTTATGTCCTCAAAATGCAGTTTGCAAGAGAATAATTCAAGTGAAAAAGTTCTTTGATTTGCTGCTACTAGTGCATTTACCCCAACAAATAAATATTACTTAAATCTTAGATTTTCTTCTCTTACCCTTTCTTTCTATATATGTATACTGCAGGAAATCCTTCAACCAGTAGCCTTTAAGTTGCCCTCCCACTTGGGCAAGACCTTTACTATAAAGGCCAATGTAAAGCACATATCTGGCCTCCTGTCCAGCTTTGGGATTTGGTTGCTGTTCCCCATTTGAGCAGAGGACTGTAATCTGTGGAGTCTACCCCTAAATAAATAACCCTCTATTATACTCAATTCAGCGCTAGTGTGGCATTTCTTTTAAGCGTCCGTCTTCATATGTATGTATATGTATACATTCAGTGTTCTATATAACAATACTACTTTGTATAGTATAATATACTTTAGAATTGACATCATAGAGCCTTCAGTGAAAAAGGATGAGATCACAGTGTTAACCCTGGCCCTTTTATTTTCATGGGCAGACATTATTTCTCCCTAATAGTTTTTTGTAATCAACAATGGCAAGAAATATTTTTGAGCGATTAAATATGTATCTGCATTGAACTTTTTTTAGCATATACACACATATAATAAACACACATGAACTTAGTGTGGATTCTTTGCAATAAAAAACCTAACCCACTATATTTATAAAATCCTGCATTTGATGTCCATAAAAGTAATCCTAAGTCACTCTGGATGCCTGCCTTTCTGAGTGGCCTTGAAATGGGATGACATTTCTGTCTGACAACCATGTCTTCAGAGCAGACATCTGAAGCTCCTGAAATGCCCCTTGTGTTCTAAAATATACCACAAGCCCCCAAGAGACACCTGCCATCATTTATAATTTGCAGGATGAATGGCTAATAACATGTATGGGTTGAACAGTTCAAAAATAACACCAATCGTCTACATAGTAAGATTCAATGGGTATTGGCTGAAAGCCCCATAATGATGCATTTTCCTCTGCAATGAATAACTCCCAGAAACTATCACTATTTCATCTTTGAGTCATCTGAGGATCCCATCAAGTGCTTTACGGAAACCACATCCATGCATCATCTCTGTGTCTGCAGACAACGTCAGGTTGTGGAGGAGATTGTGCCGAGGTGTGTAATTGACGAAGGAGACACATGATTTTATTCTTTAGTTGTAAAAGTAAATTCTATCTATAAAGCCATGAATTACTCATGATGCAGCTTGATGTGTCCTGCCCTACCTTGCTGGAGGAATAGGTATCCTTGGCAACACTCGGAAAGCACCAGTCAATCTCTCTGCTTATGCTCAGCATTACTTCGCATTCTGACATTACACAGTACCAGAGCTTACCATTGCTGATTAACTCAAATGAGTAACTGATATTGACATGGGGAGCTCAGACTTCCTGAAGGCTACACTGTCAGGATGCAAGCGACGTGGGATACCCCTCTGTATTCTGTGAATATGTTTTATTACCATTGGATAATAAAGACGCTGCTTTAGCCTATGACAGGATAGAATATAACCAGGCGAGAAATTCAAGTAGAGATAGAGAAAGAAGGCTCAGTTGAAGGAAGCATGAACAGCCACAGGAGAAGCAAGATGTGAGGTAACAATCTATGAACCTCAGGGCAAAATATAGACTAATAGAAATAGTTTAATTTAAGTTGTAAGAGCTAGTTAATAATAAGTTTGAGCTAATAGGTTGAACAGTTTGTAATTAATATAAGTTTCTGTGTGATTACTAAGTACTGGACAGATTGGTAATGAAAACACAGTTTACAGTTATATGCAAGCATTTCAATTATCATTTGGAATTGCTTATATAATACTAAATAAATACTATCCTACTCACTTTTTAGAATAATTTTGCCTTTATCCCGATTCTCTAAAATAACTAATTCAAAGAAAATCTAAAGATGTTATGGGCCTTTCTGGGTATGAGCCTGCCTAACAGAAATCAATCAATTGAATGTGTGCTGTCTACCTATGTTAGGCAAAAGCACATGTTACAGTACATAAAAGGAGGAAAATATGCTTGATCACGCAGGTGAAGCCTTCTAGGAGTGACAGTAGAAAAATTAAACAGCTCTCCAATGATAACAACAAATATCAATATACATAATATCCACAGACATTCGCTGGAAACATCACCTATCTGCGCCAGAAGTCTTAATGATTACTGTACCTACACTATACATTAATTTTTCAATCCCTGTTTGTGAGGGATCACTTATCTAAAAGCAGAAAGCACTTGGGCTTCTTCCACAGGGCTTTGAAGTCTCATAATTCAGCCTTTTATTTACTCAGCAGATAACCAATCTAATTGATCATGCAACTGAATGCAACCTTGAGAGGAATGGAGAGTGATAGTTGTTTGTAAGCAGGGATCATTCTGTGGCAAGGACTCATGATAAACCCAGTTAGCCTGACCCTGTCTTTGGCAAGGAAAAAAAGTAGTGAAGTATGTTGAGGGTTTAAAAACTGTCAAGGGAATTTGACCAAACTATATGACACAATAGTCTTCTGTTGGCTTATTTTCTTTTTGAGAAATAATTTCAGTATGCAATTGGTCTAGATTTGTCTTTGCTCTGTGGCATACAATGGCCCCAAACTCAAGATCCTCCTGCATCATTTGAGTGATTCCCTTGTGCGTCTCCATGCCTGGCTTCTAAGACCTAAATGCAAAGGATCTGATGAAAAGCATGGTGAACAGATTTTGTTCAGTGTTTAATATTTTTAAGGGATTGATACCTATTTTTGACGAACTTTTCTAAATAAAAATTGCTTCATTTTATTTCTAAATAAAAATTTAGAAACCAGGTTTTCCATGTACATTGGGCTTTCTGTTGTGGTGTTATTTTTAATTATTTTCCATTTATTGATTGTGCTTGTTAGTGAGTACACACTGATTCAGTGCATTTGCAATCTCACGATTTATGAGATCCTGTTTTCTTCTTTGACCTCGTGAATTCCAGGGATTGAACTCAGATAGTCAGGTGTGGCTGCTAGAACCTATACACACCGACCATTTTCCTGGACCTTCCATTGTGTTTTTAAGATAAACAAGGGGGCCACCAGGCCTTCAAGTAATCAGTAAATTACACAGAGCAGATGGGAACTGTTTACAGGCAAATGTGCAGGCTGGCAAGCAGAAAACACAATAAAACAGCATGCAGTGAGCCACCCAGACTGGGTTTTAAAAGGCGCATCCACATGTGATTACTGACTACAGACTGCAACAAAAGTAAAACCTCCCCATTGACAAGGGCTGGTACACTCTGGTTACTTTAACTTAATTGCTAATTATGCCTTTTTCTTTCTGGTATTTTGTGTTCTTTTTTTGACAGCCACATTGAAAATGTTCCTTTTCGTGGTTTACAGGAACAAAGACATCTGAGTCACCTTTGCTAGGCGGATCATTACCAACTTTGCAGCCTGCTGATGTAAAGAGAGGTGCAATCTTAATTACAAAATTTCTAACAAATTGCTTCTGAGTTTCAGATTTACTGTCCTTTCAACTCACTTACTTTTCTCCCCCTGTCTGTTGCCTTTGGTCTATTTTGAAATAGAGCAGGAGTTTTGCTTTTAACGCATTCTAGAGCACAGCTTCAATCTTCAGCGGCTGATCAGGTCTACTCACGTCCCTCATTGTGCTTCTGGTCCACTCAGTCCTGATGCCATCTACACGACAGCGAACATTTCATCCCCCCGCCTCCTCCCCCTGAATTAGTGGGCTGTGAATTCTCATCAGGTTACATGTACAAAATGTCTTGATCTTTAATATTAGTAAACATGGAACTAAAAGGTAGTTCCAGTAAAAGGTTGTGACCAAAATCAAAGGGTGCAGCCTGGAAATCCACCTCATTTGGTATGGAAACCAGAGTAGAGAGGCTCCCCAGGAAAGTTAAATCCTACAGATTTCAATTTAGTACTTTTATGGGACTCCTGAATCAATTTATGAGGGGTCTCTGATTCTTGTGTTTTCTATGACGGGCTCTTTTACTTTTCTGTTGGCTTGCCTCGTTGAATTTCAACATTATGGGTTTGTTTTATCTTATTATATCTCATTTTGTTATGTTTGGTTGTCATATCCTAGAAGTCTGTTCTTTTCTAATAAGAAACAGAAAATGAGTAGATATGAATGGGAGAAAAGGGGGCTATCTGGGAGGAGGAGAGGGAGGGAAAACTGTATTAATATTTTATTGGATGAGAAAGGAAATTTTGTTCAATAAAAAGGGATTTTTTTTTTAAGTTAAGGTCTAGAGAGCTACTCCAGTGGGTAGTTGCTTGCCGTTTAAATATGGGGCCCAGAGTTCTATACCCAACATCTATATAAAATTCTAGGCCTGGTGATCCCACTTGTGATTCCAGAGACAGGGAGGAAGAGACCAGAGATCTCTTCTGTTCTCTAGCCAGTAAGCCTATCCCAATCTTTTAGGTCCCTGTTACAATGAGAAACTCAGTGACATAAAACAAGGTATATGGCTCATAAAGATCAATAATAGTTGACCTCGGGTCAAAACACATGTATTCACAGTGTAAATGTATGCCACCGCCACACATTCAAAGTGAAGCTAGAAGTATCACATGACCCTGATTTGCTTCTGCTAAACATATATAGCTGAATGCTCTGCAAGATACCAGAACACAAAGTCTCAGGAATGCCTATGACTTTCCTGGCTATTGCAGCACAATTCATAGTATCTAAGCTGCATAATCTCCATAATCTGCCTAGGTCTTTGTCAAAGATGAATAGTTTAAAGAAAATGTGGATAATGTAAGCAATGGAATTTTTTTTCAACATAAAGAAGAAATTGTGCCACTCGCTAGAAGATAGAAGAAAAATAAACCTTCATGTCAAGTGAAACATTCCAGGCATAAAAAGGAAGATATAAAGTTTCCTTGTAAATGGAGAATGCTCTTTCATTTCCCAGCAGCCCAGACAGGAATAATCACACAGATACTATATTAATTATAACACTGCTTGACCTATTAGCTCAGGCTTCTTATTAACTAACTCTTACATCTTAAATCAATCCATTTTGATTAATCTGTGTATCAATGTAAGGCTGTAGCTTACTGATAAGGGTCTGATGTCTATCTCTTTTGGCAGCTACATAAGGTCTCCCTGACTCCACCTACTCTCTTTCTATACCTGTTCCTGCCTGACTATATTCTGCCCTGCTGTAGGCTGCAGCAGCTTCTTTATTAACTTCTTATTTGTTAGTCATAAAATTCTTTATAGATGCATACAAAATATAAATACAGACATATGTACACAAGTACATATGTGTGCAAGTGTTCAAATGACATGAATGTAGAAATGATATTAGCAGAAGGAAAAATACTAATGGGGTATTGGAAAACCAAGGGGAAACAGAACTGGGTGAATATGGTCAAAATTCATGACATATATGGAAAAACTATCTTTATAAAACCCAGTGGTATACAGAATACATGCATAACAATAATAAATTTAAATTTTTGAAGTCACAATTTGGGGTATAGTTTGGCCAGTAAAGTAGTTTGGGGTAATCTGGTATGTTCAATCACCAATACCACTAAACTAGTGTAAAATATAAAGCCACATTGAGGCGAAACTTTAATTTGGGTGTGTGTGAAAAGACAACTGTGCATGGATTAATTCTCTGAGGGTAAAGTCAGGTTTAATGTTCCATGAGCGACAGCTTTGACATTGTTCTAAGAGTTTTATCACAACATTGGAAACCTAGGCATGTGAAATCAAATTTATGAACATTTGGAGATACAGATCAGAATCTAGGGAAATACAGACTTCACAGACAAGCTGAGCGTATAGTATACTATGTGATCCTGTGGACTCACAGACAGCAATTGACCCTACCAGGGTTACTGCCATCGCTCAGGCAAGATGCTGTGCCACAGGCTGGTGGAGGGCTGTGCATTGACTTTTCGAAGTCTTCCATGTAATTCCCAACCATGCTGAAGAATTATGACCAAATGTGGATGTGCAGTTTCCATTCTAAATTCATGGGAGAAGCTCTTTAAAATTACTTACTATATTCCAATTTAATTTCTTTAGGGACTATGTAGATAAAAGTTGCAAGAAACGAGAATAATTAGTATGTATAATAAACATTTAAAGTCCTAAATTGTCCTAAATAGGACTTGTATTGTTCAGCTTTAAAGAGATTTAGACAGAATAACAATGCACTGTTTGCAAGGCAAGGGGATTTAAATAATATTCTATTAGCTATTGAAATTAAATGAACTCATACAGCCTATTATTAGGTAAAATAATAATAATGTATCAGTCTATTCTTCTCCCACTTGATCTTCATAACAAGCCTTATCTAGAGCAGGCATGGAGCTCACTTTCAGCTATATAAACAAATGTGATAACATAGTCAAGATTGCACATCTCAGAAATTATGGGATACCTGGGACACATTCATTATCTTTTTTCAATTGTTCCTCTTGTCATCCCCCACTCAGCTTATCTACAGGTGGTATAAGGAAAGTAGTGCCTTTTTCGTTTCATAGAAAATATTAATTGTTCAATTTATATAAATAACAAGGCTGCATGATCACTTAAAAATCAGAGATCCAGAAGAAGTTCCGAGGAGGATTAAACACAGTGATGAAGACTTAGGTGTATAAAAGGGTGTCTCTGAAGAGGCTGTGAGCATTGCTAGTAAAATCTGTTCCAGGGAAATTAGCTCTGAATGAACCCAGTGAAGGAAGGGCTTTTAAGTGGATTGTTAGGATACTAGAACCCGAGTCAGGATCCAGTCAAACAACTGTGTCCTACTTATGTGCAGGTGGCTTCAGACTCTTCAACCTCACCTCTTGTTTCACCAGAGGTTAAGGCTACTGTAGAGTAAGTTTCAGCCAATTTAGGACTTGCTGAAGAAATGCCAGCATTTGCAGGGTAGATATTTTTCAAAGAGAGACCATGCATACATTTCTTTGTAGTTACTTAATCATCTTGCTAGAACTGGCCTTCAAATACTGTTTTACAGTGTTAAATATGTATATAAATTTTCCTGCATTGGCTCCTATCACCATATGGTTGTGTGTTTTCAAAGTGTTGGCAGTGTTTTGGGAAGCTGTGAAACCTTTCTTTGCTGGGACCTAGCTGAAGGAAGTAGGCCATAGGGGAATCAGACTTTGAGGGGTGTGGTCTATTTACACTTTCTGCCCCAGCTTTGCTTCCAGACCTGCGGAAATGGGCATCAGAAGCTGCTTAACATCCACTGCCCAGCAGCCATTCTTGGCAATGAATTCCTCAGTTGTGGAAGCAGAGATAAGCCTGTCATGTAAGTTACTTCTTGTGAGTCTTTTGGTACAGGGGTAAAAAAATTTATGAATACATTTTGCTTCTCCAAAGCATGCCAAATCTTCTCTATTTCAGAATGAGACAGTATAAAAAACAGAAGGAGAGAGAACATTCTTTAGTAAATGAAAGCTATGTGATAGACCACGACATACTTTTAAGTTGTTCCTTTGAGTCTAGTACACACTAAACATTAGGATCTGAACAATAAGGATGGAGAGGTGGCTCAGTGGTTAAAGGCACTGGCTGTTTATCCAGAGGACCAGTGTTCAATTTCTAGCACCCACATGACACGGCATGGCTGTGTCCAGTTCCAGGGGTTGTAATGTCCTCTACTGGTCCCTATAGGCACCACATGTATGTGCTGCAAAGACATACAAATAGGCAGAACACTATAAAATTTTTTTAGAAAAAAAAGTCCCAAACATTCATGAAATAAAAGTGGGTGAATGGCTTAAAACTTATTAATCCGTTCTTGCTATGACATTTGTTAGCCACAATGTTTACTTACTTTAAAAGAATGAAAAGAATGTATCAATTTGAAAATTTTAAAATTTACTGGTACAAAATACAATATTTGTGTTTTATTAATATTGCAATATATAAATAACTGTAGCATTTTATAAATATGTTTGGCAAGAATTTATTATGAGGCAAGTACAGTTCTCTAGGTTTGATTTCTGTTAAAAGCTTTGCTAGCATCATAGAGAAAAACAAACAAAAGACAAAACATCGAAATCACACCAAACTCAGTTTCACATTGATCTTCAATTATTAATTAATTTAAAATCATCTTATGTATTGCACATATATGATAGAGGTGTTTGAACATTTAACTTCAGTTAAATTTAACAACAGAGTAACTTTTGCATTCATTCCATTCTTTCACAGAGTCAGAAATACAGAAAGTTTATACTACATATTTGTATGTATCACATGTAAAATATAAAACCCAAGACTCAATATAATGGGCTAGCAATAGCCAATCATGTTTTTCATGTCAGAGACACAAAGTCAAGCAGTGCACAACAGCCAGTCCTCAGTGTAGGAAACCTGTCGAACAGAATGAACAGAAAGAGCTCTACCTAGTGTGAAGAGTGCAGTTCGTGGCCTGGCAGAGTGCAGGAACTGAGAGAAAACAAAGCATGAATTATTACCAACCTATCTCATCCTTTCAAGGCCAAATGCCTAAAGGAAGTTATTGTTCTAAGTCTAAAGTCACCTTGGGCTCCAGGAACAGTAAAATTTCATGGGGCAGCCTACCCCAAATGAGGGCAATTATCCATGAGGGTGACGGTGACTGCACTGTGGCCCAGAAGCAATCATCTCACAAGGACCAGATTGCTCTTCGAAAGCAAGCAATGGCAGGGATAATAATTTCTCTAGTTTAGAGAATGACCAAGATTGTTTAATTACATCCCAGGGCTTAGCATTTTCTCTACCTAAGACAAAAGTTCATGTCAATGTCCCCAAAATGAATTTGAGATAAATGGATTCCTTTAATTGTTTTTCTTCACAATATAAAATCATTCCTCCCTTTGCTTTTTGACATTGTTTTAATTCATATGCTGGAACAGGTGGCCAAGTCTAGCCTGTTGGGACTTCAGTCTTAAAACTCTTGTTATACGAATGAACAACTGATACTGGCCCAGTACTGAGCAGAATTCCAGCCTACCCAGACAAGGATCCCACATCTGCTAATATATGGTCACTGAACAATTTTTCCCTGATTATCCACATTTAGCTGCATGGTAGCACATGGAAGAAAGAGGTCTCTGCAGTATTCTGTCTCTAAAAACTCAACAAATGCTTGCCAATGGCCCAGCTATGGGGGAGGCATCTTTACTAAGACACAGTGGTTCCATAAGAAAAACAAAAGAGCTAGGGATCCATCTTTGGGGCGATCAATTATGGATACTAGGTATGACTTCTCTGGGATAGAAATAATAAGTGCACAATGATTTATGGTGATTAATAGCAGAGTATTAGAGACCTAGAATGAGTTGCACAACATCCTGATGCTTAAATAATTTGCTGTAGATAAAACACTTCTCCTATCTCACAGTCAGACTTCTTAAAAGCATGAAACCTGGAAAAGCTATCGAAATACTAGCAACCCTACCCCAACTCAATCCTGATGAGCAGGGAGTACCCTCAGCCTGCTATTTTCCTAATCTGTGTGCTATAGTTGTCAGGTGAACCTCACAGAAGAAATGAGAGGTAAGCAAAGAGCAGAGACTGTACTTAGCAAGCACACATGATTGAGATGGCCACAGAAGGAAGACTTGGGCGGCAAGAATCGTCACACTCCACTGCTGCTCTATCTCCTGGGAAGATAGGAAACATATTTTCTGACTTATTATTGTTGTTATCATACAAATATCATCATTTGAGTTTTGTTTTGTTTCTTTGCAGAGACATATTTAGTCAGAACTGAATGATTTAGATATAGGCATGTAAATATTTAAAAAGAATTTTACCTCACTGTCATAACTAAATAGAAATTATCCTAACTGACATTCAGTAAGTCAGAGTTTAAATAAGACAAGAAATGAACAGATGCTGTCATATTTGAACTGAATGAAAATATTGAGGCATAGAAAGGGGAAATGCTATAAATTATGTTCTGCTTACTCTTTTGAGTTGAGAAAATATGTTAAAATTGATGAGAAGTCGACACACTGGTGCCACAGTCCTGTCTCCCATCATTACTGTATGCATGTTGAAAGACAGACAGTATGGGAAGCAAGGTGATGACTCTTGGGTGTAGGGTTCTATTGCAAAGCTAATCATGACTTTGGGATAATGGGTGTTAAGTACTAACCCTTTTGATTTGGTTCTGTCTAAATACTTTGCATTACGTGGCTTTATTTCTGGCCACTTGTAGAGTACAGGATGGGTAGTATGAAATCTACATCTCAGGTGATTTGTGAACAGGGATCCTATCACTAAAACTGCTCAAAGTAGTGAAGCCTGAGATACAAGATGTTTTAAAGAAAGGGTTGTGATTTCTGAGTAGAATTGGGTCTTTATTTACAATGCTATGGAAATTGATTTCTAAGTTGGCTTTCTGGGAATCCAAATCAAAGCAAGCAGATTCCCCACCCCAAATTATTTACACCTGACAGCTTAGAATGTTTGCAGTTTTCATCCCCAAAGCAAAGCTGGAAAAACAAACACAAATGCCATGTTGGTATGTTGGCACAGGCATTTATCCCCAGCAGTAGGAAGGAAGAGGCCTTTGGATCTCTATGAGTTTGAGGTGAACCTGGTCTACATAGTGAATTCCAGGACAGCCACAGCTACATAGCAAGACTTTTCAAGTAAAAGTAAAAATAATAAACACAAAGACCCCTTGTAACATCCTTCTACACCTTCTGATGTACTCTGTCCAGTCGATGTGCTGGTATGATTTCCTCACATTTAAGTACCATTATTTTGGCATTTGAATTTGGAAATTATAAGGAATTCATTTCTCAATAAATCTTAACTAAATTTTAACTAACCTGAATTGAATAGGATTCAAAGTTTGAATTTTTAATTCAGTTATAGATATTAGAGACTCAGAAAACTATGGAATGCTAAAATATAACATGCAAATAAATAAATAAAATGGTTTTACAGGTGAAGTTCAAACTTTTTGCTATATGGGCTACAACCATAGTTTTTAAATTTGGAATTCAGGTTTCCATTATATCATGAATTTTATAAATATTTATGTGCTTCCAAGTTATTTTAATGACAAATTATATACATAATAAGTATGTCCTAATATTTGTATAGTTCATTCTGCCCTTGGTTTGATTATTTTGGTTTGATATCAAATGTGAGATTGTGTATAACTCCAATGGCTATTATGTTGAAGAAAATTTGATCTTTAAATCTCATTTTTGTATTTGAATAAAAACCCTAATTAATGAAGGTACATCGGATGCTGTGGGACCCATAGGAATGGCATTAATATACCTGGGGTAGGGGTCACAGGAAAACAGAGCTATTAAGCAAAAGAGCAAGACCCATGTCTAGTCCTCAGGTGCAGGAAGAGCACCATTCATGATAGTGACTTATTTTGACTTGTCTTGCCAATTCTGTGTCCTTGAATTGAAGGCAATGATTTCTTTCCATAAGGGGTAGAGGTGTCTTGTCTGGATTTCAACTTACAGTATCTGAATCATGTTCTGCTTCAGTGTGCCAAAGACTTCCATTTTTAACTTTTATGATTGGGAAGAGGATGCAGAATTCTCAAATGACAATGACCTTTTAATAATTAATATTTTTGCCTTATTGGCTTACTTCATCCACTCCTTCCTGTAGGCTCAGGCTGCAAATTAGACAAAGACTTTTCATCTTGTAGATAGGGAGGTCAATTGTCTGAAAGTGAATCCCTCAAACAAAAAGTTGAATTAACCCTGAAGCACATGCAATGTTAGAAACAAGATTGAATATTTTAGCCATGCTTTTATAAGATAAAGTATCTTTAATTCAGTACAAAGAACCTCACGAGGTGAAATAGTTGATGTGATCAAAGTAAAAATAGAATCTTCTAAGTAACTCTTAAGTATCTTACCAGTTGTAAGACATTCAAGTGTTCAATTTTATATGATGAATTACATTTCTCACTGCTTAAGGAAGAAAGGGTTCTTTTGTCACACTGGGAGTATAGTCCATGGTGGCAGGGATGTCAAGGTGGCAGAAGTTTGAGAAGGATGGTTGCATTGCTTCCAAACTCAGGACATTGGGAACAATGAATCCTGGTGCACACTTTCTCCTTCACCTTCAGTCTGCTGTCCACATATATGGTGGGCACTTCAGCTAAACCCATCTAGAAACTTCCTCAGAGGAATGCCCTGAGATTTGTCTCCTAGATGATTTTAGATCCTGTCAAGCAGGCAATTAAGATGGTCCCTCATAAAAGCTAATTGTAACAATGTTAGCCATATATTGGGCAATTATAGATTTTTTTTGTAGTTCTTTTGGTTATTAACCTTGTGATGACTCTCTCTTTGGAAATACTGTCATTGGGAGTATCTGGCACTCCAGTCTTGCTTGGGCTCTGCCATTCCTCTGGCAAACATTATAATGAAGATGGAGAACCATTAATAATTATTCTGTATCCTTATGTAAAAAGAATTGTTATTTTCTACATTATTGTGTTGTCTATATCATGCAATGTCTGCCTTATTAAATTAATGAACTAGAGCAGAAACCAAGTTTTCCTCCATGTTTACCTTTGAAACAGGAATAATATTGATCTACATTAATTTCTCTCTGTGAAGTCATTTATTGCTGCCATGTGAATCAGACTCTTCATAGGAAGAAATGGTGAAGAATTCCATGCAATATATATATATATATATATTGCATGGAATATATGTGTATATGTATATATATGTGTGTATATATATATATATCATTGGTCAGTACAATTTAGTTTATTATTCACCTAAGACAGTGAACTTATAGTCTAATATATCATTCATTACATAGATGCCTTCTGAGAACCTACTGTAAAGGACATGCTTCTAAAAGCTGTCAAATACTTTCAGAATGAATGAGACATATAAACTGCCCTCAAGAGCTTATGAGTCATAAAGGGATTTGAAGTGCCCATGTAGGTGCCCATTAATGGAAGGAGAAAAAAAACACACGACAGGTACATGAACTAGTCAAAAGAACGAGATAGAATCTGGACTTCAATGCTCATCAGATTTAGTCCAATGTAAGTTGTAAACCAAACGTAGGATCCTCAGGACAGGAAGCCCCCACATGAACCTGTCCTTCATTCCACAGAAGCAAGATTGGTTCCCCCTTTTTTGATAAAGGCTCAAAAAGATTAAACCAAAACAGTTAATGCTGATGTTAATAAAAGAGCCTGAGAGAAACAACAGAGACTGGGTCATCATAATGAAAACAAGTCTACTCTCACCAGAAATAAAGTCTAAAACAAGGAAGTACTACAAAGCTTGTCACTACTTAAAATATTTACATATTTTATCTATTCATTCTATATGATTTTGATAACAGACTGATTATGGAGAAATTATTGGACTTTATGTTTGTATTTTTGTTTATGCTAATGTGGAAGGTTTAATTATAGGCAGATGACATTTTAATGATCATGATAATTAAATACTATATTTTGATATCAAGAAAATTCACAAGTATCTCTAGGGCATAAAAGAGAAAAGAAACAAGAAAAACTATCAGTGTTTATAGAACAAATAAACATCAACCTTCATCTATTTGGACATCACTCTAGTGAACACATGAAGGCATCAGTGGAAGAATTGTCCGTGAACTTGACCAAATGAGGCATAGCAGGCTATCAGCCATCACTAGTTCTCTGACATTGGGTGAGTCAGTCTGCTTTCTTCTGTTGACCTCCCCATATGTCTTCTATCTATTTATCTATCACTCTGTCAGCCTGTCTGTTTTCAGATAGTGGGCTGTGATTTCTTATATACCGACTAATAAAGTCTACCAAAGACACCCTGAGCTTTTACCACCCAGTCTTCAAGCCTATTAAGAGCTACATTAGACAGTTTTCTAAGTAAATGCATGCAATGTGTTAAGGGCCCCATGGAGTTGAGTTCAGAATGATATGGAATGTCATAACAAAATTGTGCTGTTTCTATTGATTAATATACCAAGCATTTAAGGATATTTATTCCAAGAGCACGAAATCCTCATGCCCACAACTCAGCGCCATCATTTTCACAACTTCCTGTTCATACCAGGCTTCCCATTTCTCCATAGTGATATTGCTCAGAGCAGTTAGGAGTGAGAAAATGAGAAAAGAAGCAGAGAAAATGCTATAGATGTGGGATTGCTATCTACCCCTCATCCCCCTTCCCCTCCTTTCTATATTTCTATATCTCTCTATCCCGTATTTGTTCTAAAAGGAAAATAAAATTTTTGCAATTGCTTCTTGGCTCTGTATGATATCCTGTAAAAAATTTTAAACTATTTTTCACAGTATAAAGTTGTTTTTTGATATCTTAGAAAGATATCACTTGGACCTGTGTGTTTTATGAAGAGTGTGTATTAAATGTATATTGATATACACGCAGGTTTGGATATAATACAATGGTATAAGATTCAGAAGACAAAAACACTATTTTTATCCTCTCATGCCAAAAATCTGCTTCTGATGTGTGGATGACAATGTGAAAAAGCACTTCTGGTGTCACTTGACAGCCTCATTCCAGCCACCTGGATGACAGCCCCAAGTGACTTCAATGTCCACCAAGTGTGTCTCAGTGTGATTTTTCCCTTTGGGTTTCTTTGTAATAGTAAGCAGTTTAGGTAAACAGAACCATGGGCAAATGCAAGATTTTAAACAAAACCAAGAATAATTGGAAGAAAGTATGTAGACTTTCCATAAATTTAATTTGAAACACATTGAACAAAGTAACTATTTTGTAGGCATCGACTTATCCTTGGTATAATTAACAATTTCTGAGCAAAGAGGCTACTTATTACACAGTGTGTTGAGATTCATAAGTACGTTGCTCATTAATATAAACCCAGCTTTACATATGATCAAGTGAAGGCAGGTGGCTGAGGGACTAGCCCACAACTCAGCTCCATAACTCAGAGTGCTTGCCCACCAGCCTCTGTAATCTGGCTGTGGAATCCACATACACTATCTACACTTGCACTGCTATTAAATGCATATTGTTATTTTAAAGCAGGGGTTGAGATTCTGACTTTTTAATTGTTTCACCAATTTAAAAACAAAATTATAAAAGCACATCAGTTTAATGTGTTGACTTCAAAAATAGGGGAGGGTAAATTACTCAATATGACTCAATGGCTAGTAAACATAAGATTCTTCATATAATCCCTAGTAGTAAATAGGTCATTGGACAACTAAGAAAAAACAAACAACATTATTCACCCAAGAGTAACACATCACAAATGCAAAAAAGAGACAATATAAGTCAGCAATGTAATGTCAGAAAAGACAGATTTTAAAACAATGGCAGACACACACATACAGAGACAGAAAGAGAGAGAGAAAGAGAGAGACTATTAGAGAAAATGATTATAATCAGAACCAGAACTGTAAAGTTCAATTTAATTTCTTACTGAAGTTATTGCTATAGAGATTTGCATTGGTATGAATCTTGGTTTACTGATACAAATTTAAGGTCAATTTTGTTATACTGTATATATGTATTTCTGATCTTGATTAAGGTATTGTGTTTATGTAACTCATTTAAAATGTAATGTATAATTAAGAAATATAGGCTAATAGATAATCATTTATAATGATCAAGCTTGTAGTGATGTTAGTTAGATTTCCTATATGTACAGAGATATATTCAGGTGGATAGGCATTCTTCAAACCTTTCAAAGACTAAAGAATATGGCACTTAAAATGTTTAAGAATTTAGGACTTTTCATGACAGTAAGACACCAGAGCCAGATGGAACTTTAGCCAATAAGCCACAGCCATGTAGAGATACACAGATTACTAGAAATGGGTTAAATTAAGATGTAAGTGTTAGCCGATAAGAAGCTAGAGCTAATTGGCCAAGCAGTATTTTAAATATTGTAGTTTCTGTGTGATTATTTTGGAGCTAAGCAGCTGGGAACTAACTAGTGGCCTCCTTACTATATCTTATAAAATAACAGAAACTGTATGTAATGGAAGAATTATATTGAGAGTGGTTATGCAATAATAAAGAACATTAGTGTCAAAAGCATATAAAAATCTCACCAAAAATATATAGGAACAGAGGAAGAAAGATTTAACCATGCCTGTCTTAAGCCAGACTCTGAACATACAGAAACCATCTGATTCTACAAGAACAGGGAGTTAATGGGAAGTATTGTAGGAAAAGGCTTTCCCTGAATCTCTGCAGAGCTCCCCACTTGCAATGCAGGCCCACTGTGTACAGCTCCATGGATCTCTCCTGTACAGACCTCTGGGACTTGGGGTAAGAACAAAGGTACGTTGAGCTGCTTCACCATATACGGGATTCAAGTTTCCTTCTGAACCATAGATAATTGATACTGTTGTGACTCTTTCCTCAGCATTTACTGACTTTGTAACTTTTATGCCTGAACAATAAATCCTTGACAATTCATGTGTATGAGGTGATGTGCATTGTGTGTGTGTATATGTACACTTGTGAAGACCTGAAATGAAAGTTGTGTGTCTCTCTCAATCAAACTCACTGAACAGGATCGCAACAATTGACTAGAAACACTGGCAAGCAACCTTCAGGAATCTCCTGTCCCTACCCTGCAACTCCTCCTATGGGGAATTTTAAAGTGAAAGTGGATATGTCCTAACCAGCTCTTTAAAGGGTGGATTAGAGACTTAGCTAAAGTCTCCATACTTAAAGAACAAACACTGAGCCATATTCCCCAGCCCTGGCCCTTGATAGCTTTGAAGTAGAGAATGAACCAGCACAAAATACAGATTTCTCAAAGACGGTTCGACATCCTTTGAAAATTGGACTAGACTCCTTGAGATCTTAAAATGAATGTCTGCTTCTCATTGAGATACAATAATTAAGTGTCGCCCACTTTCCTGCTTGCTAATGGGTGGAAGAGACTGAGCAGTTAAGAGGTGGGTGGGCACAGCCTGCCTCAATTGTCTATTGAGGGCTGATGTTGCTTGTTCCTATCCAGAAGAGATCATGAATGAGAGCTCTTTTGAAAAGAAAGCTGAGGCCGGGCGATGGTGGCGCATGCCTTTAATCCCAGCACTCGGGAGGCAGAGGCAGGCGGATCTCTGTGAGTTTGAGACCAGCCTGGTCTACAGAGCTAGTTCCAGGACAGGCTCCAAAAACCACAGAGAAACCCTGTCTCGAAAAAACAAAAAAAAAAAAAAGAAAGAAAAGAAAAGAAAGCTGAATCCCCTGGCTCATCCAAGAGCCTATGTCTGTGACTTTTGAAGTCAGTGTGAGCAGCCAGGGGATGACTTCATCGCATTAATGGCTATTGGTCAGGGCATAGCAGAAACCATAATGCCAAGACCAAGCTAAAACACAGCCACTCCCACCATCCAAAACTGCGACTGCCTCTGATTTTCTACAGGTACCTTATTTATTTTAAGGAGAAATGTGATCAAGGTCTGACTGGGTAGGAGAATGAAGCTGACAGGCATAGAGCAGCAGAAATAAAACAAAACCAAACCAGAAAGACTCTTTCCTCTCTGCAGGGAACAGACTCCTTTCCATGTTATCATCAGAACTGTATTCAAAGAGGTCAGAGCTGGAGGTTGGTGAATGTGTTACTGAAGACAGTAAGAACCAGAGGGGAAGGAGGACACTAAGAAAGCAATATTATCTAAGTCAACATGAGCAAAGCTCTTGTGAGTTCAGATACTGAAGCAGCAAGCACAAGGCCTGCACTGGTCTATGCCAAGTCTTCTGTATATATATTATGACTCCCAGTTTAGTGTTGTTTGTGGTATTCCTGTATGAGTGCATGAGTGGATCTCTGTTTTTTTTTTTTTTTGTGCCCCTCTTCGGCTCTTTTCCTTCTGTTTGTCTTGTCCAACCCCAGATTGATCATTTTTGTTTTATCTTTCTGTATTTGTTTTGGCAAATTTCCAAAATGAATGAATGAATAATACTCACATACACAAAATTAAATAAACTAACATTCAAATAAACACACTCCAAGTAATAACAATTAGTGAGAAAGAAACCATGAATTTGAAGTCAATAAAGTAGGTGGTATATGGAAGGGTTTAGAGGTAGGAGAGGTCCCTGTTGGTTCCTCCTTTATTGCCAACCTGTTCCAGGTGCGTTTCTTTACATTGTTTCATTGGAACAACAGTATGTACCTGTGAAAGAAAATGTATCTGATAGTGCCAGTACTGGAAACACGGGGCTAACAGGTAGATCAGAGTAGATTGATTACTGAGATGCATGGCTGGCTGGAATCCATACCTAGCATCTTATCTGTGGAACCACAGGATGGAAACTTATTGAATCATCTTTCTTAAGTTTGAGTCAAAATCAAAGCCTTTCGCTAAACAAAACTTCTCTCTTAGTTAATACTAACTAAAAAATGGTCACATGTTCTTTGAAGAAATTTAATTTTAAAAGAGCAAAACTTAGATATCTAAAATTTAATAGTACTGTTGTATGAGCCATCTATAGTAGCACACACCTTTAATCTCAGAATTCAGGAGACAAAGGCAGACATATATCCTTGAACTCAAGGCCACCCTGATCCACCTACCAATTTCTAGAACACTCAGGGCTATATAAAGAGAACCTGTTCAAACAAAACAGTACTATTGTATAATCTTATAAATTTGCTCTATTTCTCTTTTACTGAATTAAATAACTTTAGAATTCAAAGTCTACTGGTGATAATTCTCATCATGTTTTCCATAACCTTCATCTCCATCATGATGCATAGAAACATGATCCAGCATAGATATGTGCACGCTAATTCCTGCCACTTTTAAATGTGTACCGGTATGCTTAATGAATATATATGGGTGTAAACCAGATATATTTAAACAAAGAGATTATCATGGTGGGATCCTTGTAATTAGTGGGATTTGGGAAGGATAGCTGTAGGAGACACAGGAGGTTAGAGTGACCTATCTAGGAAGGACTCAACCGCTTCTGTGGTTTGATGGTGGGTAAAGGAACTACACCTGAGGGATGCAGGAGGAATCTACAGTGAGGGAAGCAGATTCATGATGGTGGCTCTGTGAGATCAATGTTTGAGTAGATTTGACAGAAATATGAGAAAACAGGTCAGTGTTGTCTAAGCTGGTAAGTGTCTGGAAATCTGCAGGAAGTGAATATATCCAGTCCAAATTCAGTGTTCATGAATCTATCCAGAGGAACCTTTCCCTGACATTGATGACAATACCAGTGCTAGAAGGGCAGTTGCCAGAGTAGATAAATTCAGATTTTGTTTCAGAGGGAAAGGTTGAGTCCTTTACAGGCAGTGTCTTAAATCTATGACTCTTGATAAGGAGCTGGATGTGCGTTCATCCCTTCTGAGCTCGTGACTGTCTGACTCAGTGGTTCCTTGTCCTCACACGCCAGTCAGACTGAGGAGAATCAGAACAACCTCCACACTGCCTCTAAGAATTATTTTTAATGCCTAAGAACACAGAAAATCCTTTCCCTGTAATGAGAGATTGTAAATGTCTCTTTAGATATTTACATATTTACATATTAGATATTTACATATTTAGATACAGCAGAGTGCAGGAAACTGAGTTGCCATTCAAAAAAGTACCTATCAGAATATGTGCTGTTGTGGTTGAACCATATAAAGTAATACTTCATAGAACACTTAACAACCACTGTGCCCACACAGCAGCATCACAGAACTGCTCGCCTCTCAACAACTCGAGTATTGAAGATGCTTCACTTGCCAGGTGAAACCTTAAAAATGGACATTTATAACTTGTGAGAGAAAGCATCCATAAAAAGGAGTTCCAGGCTACTCTGAAAACACCTTACTCCATTTCTCAACCGTGTGATTTCTGTCAATCTTTGCATCCTACTTGTTTTGGGAGTTCTGGTGCATTTTGCAGCAGATCTGAAACTCCTTTGACTAAAGATAAGCCAAAATCTTTAAAAGCAGAACATATAAGTTCAATGCTACTAAAGGACAATTTGATAAATCAATGGTCATATGCTTTTATTGAATTTAATAAATTTAGATTGTTTTAGATCTAATATAAGATGACGACAGTGGAATCATCTATTTCCCGTAGCCTATAATTACTACAAGAGAAAATAGCACTGCAGGTGGTAAGAAAAATGAACTCGCTCCTCCACTGGTCTTGCTGTCTCTCTTTACTTAATTAGTTGATTGGCTTAAGGAAAAAATCCAAGCCTTTAACAGTATTCCTAAATGACATTATACCAAAAACTAAATGGGGTTATGATTTCTAAAACATAGATAGGTGAGCTCCTTTATGAATATGAAATTGACTATATGCTTCTTGGTTCAAAACACAATTCAGACAATCCATGTTGATGGTCTTCAGAAACAGTTACTGTCCTTAATATAGAAAACATGTATACATTCCCACTAGGGTGATGGGCAATCAAGAACCATTCTATGCATTTAAATTAGGTGAATCTATTTATGCAGACATACCAATATTATAGATGTACATCAGAGAACTGAAATACATATTATTTACATCTAGACAAATAATAAACATTTATTTTTGTAGCAGTGCTTTTTTGATAAACCCAAATCATTAATTTTTCTCAAGCTATCTCTTTTTTACCAGTGAAAAAAATAGAAATAGGACCCTTTATAATACAATTATTTTTCAAAATGTCTGTATGTCCTAGTTATTTCTGCTTATGTTGCCTTTTTTATGCCTTAAAAATCCCGCAGATGAAAGCCTGTTTTGAAAGATCTTAACAAGTTTTATCTTATTTCCAACTTCAAGGAATTAATGAGCTGACGTTGGGTTTGGATTTCTAACCTTGCTTAATAAAAATGGCAAACAAAACCACTTAACTGAGCAGAAAGCAGACAGCAAAGATGCAGTGTAGCAGTTTTATTGCTAAAGACGTGTACACTACTTAAGCAGAGATGGTTATTCTGATCTCTCTGGTAATTCCATTCACAATTGCCAGGTGGTAAAAAGAGCGGATATATGGGTGCTTTTCCTCATTATGTCTTGAACAGAGTTTGGCCTGCTTAACTGAAGCTGAGATGCCCACTTGTTCAAAAAAATATTTTGGCTTGTGAAAATAAATACAGGTAGTGTGCGTTCTGATAAGCTTTCTCTACGGGTAAAATCACCATATTATTTTAAGTGAGTAGTACTCACATAGTCTATTTCTATCCTTATCTCTACCAGTGAATTCTCAGACTAATCGGTCTTTTCATTTTGCAATGTTTGAAGTATTGACAGGATAATGCCATTCAAGAAAAAAAAACACATGCAAGCCTTAAACTTTCAAAGAACTCAATGTCAACCTGAACACTAAAGTGTTCTGCTTAGGGAGTAGGGAGCTATAGGTATATTGATGGATTTTATGCAAAGTGTGGGAAAATGACTCCATATTTGTTTCACCCTTTAAATTGGTGCAATAATAGCTTTAGGAAATTACTGGAAATAGTACTAGAAAAATGGCTATCCACACAGCACATTGACCAGTCCTCTCCAGAGCAAAGACTTTATCATAGATTCAGACACCTCAGATACAGTCGCTCATTTTGTCTCTTATCTCATTGCTCCACAGCAAACAGTTAAATTTCTTAACCTGAACTTTGGCATCTGAAATGAGAACCTATTACGTTTGCCTTATTGCCTTCTGGAGAAAGCTTTATAAGATTTGAAATCTCTAAGCAGGATTCTGGAAGCATGCTGATGTGGTAGGAATACATGGACTAGAAGTTAGAAAACTCACTAGTCAAACAATATGGAATGTAAGTTCTCTGTACCCCATTTAACCCTAAAAGTATAGATAATTATATCAAGTAATCCTCTTTCATAACTTGATGTTAGAATTTAGAAAATTGATAATAGAAAAAATATAAATTTGGGCAAAAATGGCTTCATAATCACATTAGTTATAGAACTAGTCTAATGTGAGACACCCTTCTTCTAAGAACATATTATTGAGGAAGACATTCAAATTTTTTAAAAAAAGTTGGGTCTGTGATTATTCTGTTATAACAAATAGCAGTCTTCAATTTGATCAGCAATTATAAATGAGAGAAGAGAAATCAGTAATTTTAAAATAATCTTCAAATTTTATGGTCTTTGCTGAAAAGCATCTCATCACATCTAAAGAGAATAAATATCGGGACAACAAGACTACCCACTGAGAATAATGTTCATAGTAGTTTCATATTATGTCTAACACACATTATTCACTTGCAGAGCTTGACAGAGTTATATTTTGGATCTCAAGCACAATTACTGCATTCTGTGTCCACATTAGTTAGAGGACATGAAGGAATATCTTCCCCAGCATTCAGTTCATCTCAATGGCATTCTTAAAATGAGCATATGTAGGTAAAAATGAGAATATTGCATGGTATCCCAGGGCAACTTTTAAGAGTACCGTGGGATTTATAGAAGTTGTGAACATTAGCACAAGTGTCCTGACATCAGCTAAGACTTGAAAATGTTGTATAAATATACAATGAAAAAAGAAAGCACATTTAAGAAATAGTGCTGGCATAACTGGTTAGCAACATGTAGAAGAATGAAAAGAGGTCCATATCTATCACCATGCACAAAACTCAAGTCCAAATGGATCAAAGACCTCAACATAAAGCCACCCACACTGAACCTCATAGAAGAGAAAGTGGGAAGTACACTAGAACACATTGGCACAGGAGACCACTTCCTAAATATAACCTCAGTATCACAGACACTGAGAGAAACAATTACTAAATGGGACCTCCTGAAACTGAAAAGCTTCTCTAAAGCAACTGACACAATCAACAAGACAAAAGAAGAGCCTTGAGAATGGAAAAATATTTTTACCAACTCCACATCAGACAGACGTCTGATCTCCAAAATATATAAAGAACTTGAGAAATTAGTAAAAAAGAGAACAAATAATCCAATAATAAAGTAGAGTACAGACCTAAACAGAGAACTCGTAACAGAGGAAGCTAAAATGATTGAAAGACACTTAAGGAAATGCTCAACATCCTTAGACATCAGAGAAATGCAAATCAAAACAACTCTGAGATTCCATCTTACACCTGTAAAATGGACAAGATCAAAAACACTGAGGAAAACTTATGCTGGAGAGGTTATGGGATAAAGGGAACACTTCTGCATTGCTGGTGGGAATGCAAGCTGGTACAACCCCTTTGGACGTCAGTGTGGTGATTTCTCAGAAAATTAGGAAACATCCCTCCTCAAGACCCAGTAATACCACTTTTGGGTATATATCTAAAGGATGCTCCATCATGCCACAAGGACATGTGATCAACTATGTTCATAGCAGCTTTGTTTATCATAGCCAGAACCAGGAAACAACCCAAATGCCCTCAACTGAAGAATGGATAAGGAAAATGTGGTGCATTTACACAATGGAGTACTACACAGCAGAAAAAAATAATGGCATCTTGAAATTTACAGGCAAATGGATGGATCCAGAAAGCATCATAGTGAGTGAGATAACCCAGACCCAGAAAGAAAAATATATATACTCACTCATAAGTAGTTTATAGACATAAAGCAAAGAAAACTGGCGTCAAACCATAATCCCAGAGAACCTAGACAACAATGGGGACCCTAAGAGAGACATATGGATCTAATCTACATGGGAAGTAGAAAAAGACAAGATATCCTGAGTAAACTGGGAGCATGGAGATTATGGGAGAAGGATGAAGGGGAGGGGAGAGGAAGGAAAGGGAGAAAAATTTAGCTCAATAAAATCAATAAAAAAAGAAAATGCTGTATAAGGAGAAAATAGTTGTAACCAGTACATAGAGATACAAAGTTGAGGCAGGAAGAAGGGTGAAGACACCCATGGATACAGAGACTCTTTCAAAAGGAGAAGGAGGAAGAGGAGAAGTTGGAAGAGGAGGAGAAAAGAAGGAAAGAAAGAAAGAAAGAAAGAAAGAAAGAAAGAAAGAAAGAAAGAAAGAAAGAAAGAAAGAAAGAAAGAGTAGGGAAGGAGGGAAGGAGAAAGAAAGGAAGGAAAGAAATTTGCTTAGCTATGTTGCAGTTTCACTTACTTGAGGAACGTTTTGATATAAAGAAAAGGATAAAATATTAACCAGAAAATATTCTCTCTTAGAATGTAAGCCTGGAATTGGTCTCTATATGATGTTTGGTTTCAAAAGAAAATATTTAAAGGGTTAAGCCAGTTTTGAAAAATGAGTGCAGGAAAATCAAATTTATAATTCAAAGTCAGTTGCTTGAGCTATGCTCTTCCATTCATTCACTTACCAGCAGGTCTGGTCTACTTATCAGATACCAGTTCCTTTTGCGTTTTTGAGGTTACAGGAGCAAAAAAGGGCAAAGCTACTGATGAATAGAAGTTGTAGTCCAGAATTAAGTCACAACTTTTAACCAGCATTTGAAATCCTGACACAGAGCCATTGTCTGGGGAACAACAGGAAACAGAATGGGACGACTGATCTTGATTGCTATCTTGACAGGATTAGGAATCTCTTGGGAGATAAACCTTTCCTTGTGTATGTGATGACATCCCCAGGTAGCCTGCCTGAGAGAACCAGACCTCCTTAGTCAGTGGGCAACAGCTGCCAAAGGAAAGCTGCGATAGAGAGTTTTACAGGAAAGTCACTGCTGCCTTCATTGCCTGGTGTGCTCATCACTCCTGGTGTTCTATTCTCCAACGACATCAGCACTCAGCCTCTTCTGCTTTCCAACATGAAATGAAGACTCACAACCTTCCAACCAATTCCAGATTTTCTCTTTCGGTTGGCAACTGTTTATATATCACAACCTCACAAAAGGAGTAGTTCCCAGGTTCTCAGCCACATCTGCCTGCACATGGCCACTGTTAACTATTCAAGCACTATCATGCAAGCCTTCTAACAACTCCCTTTATAAAACATGTGCATTCTTCTGGTGAGTTTCTGTAGAAGCAATAGCTAATACAGTGGATGTCAGGCAGCCTGACATAAAATAACATTGCATTTGTCAATAACTGCCTATATCATCAAAGAAAAAAGCGTCACTATTGTCATCAAAATGACATCAAAGAGAAAAATGTAATGCTAAAATTCTCAACAAAAACGTAAAATGATTTATTTACTGGTTATTTTATCATTTTAAACACACTGGGGGTTTGGTAAACTTTATTTTTTCTATCATAAAAATCTTAATAGACAGAACAAAGCTATACATTTCTTACACCTTCTCTCATGACATGGAAATTGCACTCGTCGTTTGAGTCTGTGGACTGCCAGAGATGCTTTTGTCAATGGAGGGTGGCAAAGACCTAGAGTTTTACCTATCTCAGCAGGACTGTGACTCTGTCTGCAGCATCTTCTGCAATAGCTCCCCCAGGGAGCCATGCAGCCACTGCAGGAAAAGTCCAGGCAAGACAGTTGTCTCAATGGATTGGCAGAGAAAGTGCATAGCAACCCAAAAACCTAACATAAGCTAATTGTATTCTGTGTGATCTGGAAGCATCAGTTATTTCATGTCCATTAGGTAACTTTGAAAGAGGAGGAAACTGAAGCTGGTCTCCATCATTCTTCACTCTTGCTGGCCATTCTTTTTCATTATAAACAGGAGAAAGTGTTCTGTGGATTGCCATCTTTCTGCCTTGTCACTCTCTTAGGAAAGGTCTTGCCTAGGCATGAGGGCATGGGATTGTGATGGAGGTGATCAACCTTCAAAGATCAGCACCTGGCATGGATTTCACCCTTTGTTTAGCTACAGGGCTACATCCAAATCCCTGAAGGTTCTTTATTGGTAGCCTGCAGTCTGGTAGCCCTGAAGGCTAAGGAACCAAGTCCAAGGTCAGGATACTTTTGTTTTCCTTTTCCAAACACTCAAGCCAGAAGACATGGTATTTCCCTGGTACTTCTAGCCTTGATAGTCAAATACACCAGAGATCATAGTACTGATGTCTAGAAGAACCAACCGACAAGTGAAGGGGAATTGAAATCCTGTTCTCAGACTCTGTCCAGAGCACTAGATCTTTCTTTGAAACCTTAACACTATCATGTTGTGCTGCCCATGCCCATGTTGATAATCACCTGAGATGGATGGGAGGAACAGCTGGACCACCCTAAACTATTGCTCATGGGTTTTCTTCGAGCTATTACAATAACACCTCTGAGAACACCTTTATACACCCTCTCATCCTCTATCACTAAACTACTAATGACATGATGATCAGTAGGCTCAACACTCAGAGGTGATTTAATAAAGGCAATTAATGCTCACCACAAAGTCTCAAGACTGAAAGCACTCCGGAACATCTCAGTGTTGCAGCTTAATGCTCCTAAGCTTTTGCTGCATCCAGGCACAGTTACATACACAATATGTTGATATCCTAGCTCTATGTTCATTAAAATGTCCACATAACAAACAAACAAGAGAATGACACCGTGAAATATCCATTCACATGACATCCTGTATTCTATTACAAAAAGATACCAAAAAAAAAAACCCAGGACATTATTAGAAAATGTTTTTAAAACCTGTACTCCATTAACTTGGAAAACCAAGAAGAATTAGATTAACTTCTAGTTTCATCCAGATAACTAAAACTAAACCATGAAGTAATCAGCAGTCGAAACAAACTCAAGACAAATGAGGAAACTAGAGCAGTAATAGAATCTCTCTGATTAAAGAAAAGCCCAGGTCCTGATGGAGTCATACCAGAATTTTGCCAGACTTTCAAAGAAGAGCTACAGACAATACTTCTTAAATTATTTTAAAAATATAAACAGAAGTATCATTTTCAAACTTCTTCTATAAATCCATTATTACTCTAATATCAAAACCAAGTAAAGACAAAACAAAATAAAACAAACTATAGGCCAACCTGATGAACACAGATACAAAAATCATCAGTAGGGAGCTTTCCAACAACAGTCAGGCATATATAAAATAGATAACCTGCCATGATATCTTCATTTTATTTCACAGATACAGGGATTGTTCAAAATATTTAAGTCAGTACAGAGTTATAATAATAAAAAATCATGATATTGGTACAAAACATCTACATGCTGTAGACCAATAGAATAAAATAGAAGGCTCAGACAGGAGCATCTGAAACTACAGCACTCTGATATTGCACAAAGATGACAAGAACATACACTGGAGAAAAGGCAGCATCTCCAGCAAATGGTGCTGAGAAAACTAAATGTCCATACTTAGTACGTAAAGTTTCTCCTGTACTTCTCTCTCTGCACAAAACCCTACTGCAAATGGACCTCAGCATAAAACCTTAAACACTGAAATTTCTAGAAAGAAACATAGGCAGTACCTACAATCTAAAACACTGGGGGTTTCTTGTTTTTTTTTTTTTTTTTTTTTTTTTTACAATTTTCTTTTCAGTTTTTACTTCTGTAACTCCAGGATTACAATGCATACTTAAAATCATTCTATATAAAAAGATGGTTATTAAGTTAACTATAGTTAGGAGTTTTGACTCTTAAAATGATGCTCTGTTCAAAGCCTGGCACATCAAGTTAAGGCAGGACCAATACCTTCCCCCTGCAGCGAGGCTGAGTAAAATATCCCACTATAGGGAATGGATACCTGAAAGACAGCTCATGCACCAGGCCACCATGGGAGGCCTTACACTTTTAGGGGAGGATGAAGCATGGGGTGGGAAGAAATGGGGGGAGTGAAAGGAGGGAAGGGGCAGGGAACTGCAGTTGGCATGTAAATTAATAAAAAATTAAAATAAAAAATATCATGCGCTATTAATAAGCACTGATAAAATCAACATTGAGTTGCATACAAGCTGCACTCGTGTAGCAGTGTGTGAGAAAATCTTTCACAGCTGTTCTGAGACACCCAATGCTATTCATGAGTGAGTTTTATTTTCTCATTGTGTACGCATGTGTAGAAGGGACAGACACACACCTGCAGAGACACCCTTGCGAACATGGACTATTTCTGGAAGCAGTTATGAGAACTGGCAATATTCCTTATGATTAACTATGTCGATATTAGAGTAGGAGGGAGATCATTTCCCTTGTTTTGTATTTGAGTCTTTAACTTTATACCATTAACTAAAATGGTGGCAGAAGGGGAGTTGAGTCATGTCCAAATGATTTACAAGATGCTAACAAATGTGATCCAAGACTGTAGTATTTTGGTTGCGGTATTTATAGGCTTTCCCATAGTCGTTTTTTGTTATATTACAGGCAGCCCAAGCGTCACCTTGGTTAATGTGTCCCACTTTGAAGGAAAATGTGGATCTAATTATCAAAATTGAGGTAAATTTCCTCACTTTACACGTTCCAATTGCATTAGTTAATGTTTTATCCTTTATAATATATTAAATGACTTCTTTAAATAGAAGGCTATCAGTTCAAAGGTTTTTAGAAATGTTTGATATCTTTATATGTGCTAATCAACCTTTGCACGCAATGTAAACCTATAGGTAGTTTATGATCTATACAACCTATGACAGTTGAAAGATCATCTTTCATGTTCTACGGCATGTGATACCATCTATTTCAAGAAGAGTCCTGACTTCTCTTTGGATAATCATATTGTAAGGCATCTAGGAACATAACTGGCAACTTCTGAGCAATGTTTTCCAACACATATAAATAAATATATGAACAACATACACACACACTTTACATTGAATTTCATTTAGCCTTTTAGGTTTTATAAAACAGTAAGTCTTCCTTTCTCTTGAGCCTCAGGATTTTTGCTACATTGACTGAAGTACTGATTTTCAAAAACCATAACTCCATAAAATACACTTGGATATTTTCTTTAATAAGCAGAGATTTGGGCTTCATTTTGGCTTGGTTTCTTGAGTCTTTGCTTACTTGGATCATTAAAATCCATTCCTAAGAGCAACTAAATATGGCTTCTACTCATTTTTCTTCCAGCTATTATTTAAGATACATGTGGCTGTAGCATCTAATTATAGAAGGAACAATCTGCCAATTTATATTTAACAAAGGCTGTTTCTCCTGCATATCCAGAAGCAGGGTGCCCTGTGCAATGGACAGCTGTTACTAGCACGTTTCCCTAATTTCTCACCAAGGCAAAGGCATTTCTTCCTGTTGCTCTGGACAAATTCTCAGATAACAGTCCCTGCTGTCATACTGAATTCATGAAAGCTGGGTTTTCCCCTGTCCTTATAGGCAGGACATTAGCTGAGTATGGTCCCTTGATTCTGCCCTGCAGCTTCAGGTTCCATACTAACTGCCCAGGGCTGCATCTTCTATTGAGTAAAGACAATGATTTCTACAATTTGTTTCCATCCACATCTTTTCTCACCCTCTGAATCCTATCTACTTCGCATCTCCTTGCCTTTTCTTGTATTATTTTGTGCAAGGGAAAAAGAGATCAATAAGCTCATTTCATTCATTCTATGTAGGTCCAGAGGAAACTTGTTCACCTGTCCACTCAGGTAGAGGAATGTCACAGGATTCTCATGTATGACAAAAGCAATGTTGAGGTTTGATAGAGTTGATAAGAACAAATGGGTTAAACTCTCCATATAATTCTGCATGTACAGTGAGTGTTTATTAGAGATGGCCTATATACCCAAAGACCATAAAATTATCAAGCCCCCCAAATGTCAAGAAGGTGGCTAGAGAAGAGGAATCAATGGGCAAGAGTTTATGCTGCTACTCTAGAGGATCAGAGTTGTGTTAGCAGCACCCACATAGTTGTGACTCTGGTTACAGGGTATCCTGTGCCATCTTCTGGACTCCAAGGGACACACGGACACACAGACACACAGACACACAGATACACACACCTCAATAATAAAAAAAATTGTTGCCAGTTTCAATTGTGTGTATCTATATAGAGTTGAAATAATTGTCACATTTTTCTCCCTCAAAACGAACCCCCTTCCACTGAAATGAAGTATTATTAAATACCTTGGTATACTGAATTTACCATATTATCAAACAGTACTTATGCTAAATTTAATCAATACACTGTGGCAAAGCCGTGTAGTTTGGGAGAATGAATTCAATGTTAATATCACCCTTGTTCTTTGCAGCTGAACCACTGTAAATATGCAGGCTAGAGTGCAGTGATCCTGAGTGGGAACTCCAGGAGGCAGGCCACTTAGCTAGATTAAGAACTTAAGCTGCTAAAATAAATTGCCCAATTCCTGTCTTACGGCTGTGTTCACATTGCTGCATATTTACATCCGAACAGCTTGACTAAGAGTGTATGCAGTAGACACGGACTCTCAGGCATGAGTCTATATCTTTCATAGTCAAAGGCTGACATTTCAGGCCCCCGAGGGAGCGTTGCAGAGAGTGGATGGAGTGAGGAAAGTCTACAACATGTCAGCATACTGTCAGAGGAAGGAAGAGAGAGAAGAGCTGTCAGCTAAGATGGGCAAACAGAAGCAGCAACATGAATGTTCTAGCATACCCACTACTTTATAGAAGCCAGCAAGCACCGCTTCCATGTATTTTATTTTTGGCTATTTCAAAAGATCCTGAAAACCCCCAAAATCGAATACTGTTGTTAAGTTCCAAATCAAATCTCTGATAAGATCAGTTTTGCTATCTCACTTTCTCAATGCTCATTCGTGACTGCATCACTTGAACAAAACAGAAAATGAATGGTGTTAATAAAGCTTGGGTGAAGCGCTAGCTAGGGAAGGCAGTCACACGCAGGGTTAAAAATAGAGAGTACAGACTCCTTTCCAAGAGTTGGAGAATATTCACATGTTTATATTTAAGTGGATAATGACAATTACCTCACCGTGAGAAGCTTCTCTGTCAGGTCTGTCCTTGTGAGATGAACAAAGATGCATGGGAAGACCTTGTGGAATGAGCTTTGACTCCTTCCAAGCATTTAAACCAAGACTTGGAAAGACACAGAAATCCTAAGGTACATTCCAACAGCCTGGGCATGTGGAATTTATAACATTAACATTTCATGCTTTCTCCTAGAATCTTCTCATATTTTTAGGAGCATTGGTTAGGGGACACGGAGCCTCCACATCCCCATGAGAAACATCACCTTGGTATGTTTTGCTATGACTCTCGAACCCACACTTAAAACTATTTTTAACTAAAGTCACAGTGTCTTCAAATTTCCTGAGTTAACAGGCACAGTCACCTAGGATACCCCACTGTATTATCAGTGTCTCTTCAGAGTCATCTTGGCTAGAACAATTTCTCAGACTTCCCTTGTCGATAACCTGGAGGGTCTTGAAAAGTTCTGCCTGCTACTTAATGCTTTATTCCTGAATGTGGAGTTTTCTAGTTTACACACCTGGTGCTGCAGGTTGTAAGGAGGAGAATAACAGATATAAAGGGCTGTGCCCCTCACACGGTATGTCAGCATGCTGCCCATGAGATAACAGGATGCTGCTGTGACAGTCAATCTGTCAGTGTTCTCTCAGGAACCTTCCATTTTTCCAGGAGATTTTCCAAAAGCTATTTGGAAAAGACATTCCAAGTGCAGCCCATTCTTAAGGTATACAGACACAGATGTATTTGCATGGTAGGTTTCTCGTTTTCATTTGTTTAATTACCAGTTTGATCATTTTCACTTAATAACTGGGGTTATAGGCATTTTGTTTATATTCTGGACAGTAACTGTAACAAACACTCCCGTGCTTACTTCCACTCTTCTAGCTCAATTTGTTCCAAGTTAGTTACTGGGGCCTCTTTCAGGTGGTGGCTCTTTGTCTTTGATATGAACTCATCAGTACTTATTAGGTTTTCTATAGTTTTGTTTGTTTTAACTAGCAAATCTCAGGAAAAGTTATATCCTCCACCATAATTTTCTAAAACCATTGACTGCATCCTAGAGGCAGCACATCTCTAAGGGATCTGGTCGCCATCGTTAGAAAATGGATTTCGAAGTAGAAGCCTGAGAGAGGCTAAGCACCCTGGTCCTGAGTCCTGTAGCCTCTACTCCTTCTCTGTAGTCTGAGACACCAATGTGTCTGTGTATGACCTATTTGTTTCTTCATGCACATTGACTTAGACATGGCACAGGCAGATCATCTTAGTGCTCTGCCCTTGCATATCTGTAACCTCCTAGTCCAGAGAGGAAATCTTGCACCAATCATGGTTTTCATCATAATTTTATAAGCTCTTCCAAAAAAAATCTCAAATTTTATCTTTTTTGGTAAGATGGACATAGATATATACATGCATGCATGCATGCATGCAGACAGACAGACAGACACACCCACAAACATAGTCAAAAGAGACCTTGGGTATAACCTGGTCTATTATCTTTGTACATGATTGAGAATTGAGATGCTCAATGACTTATCCAAATTCATAAATCTAATTTTGAACAATTTAGAACAGACACACAGATGTCTTCTTCATTAAAATAGATTTTTAAAAAGTTTCAAATTTTAGAGTGACTCAGCAAAGCATTGTCATATAAAGAATTCTAGAATATATGCAGTTTAATAAAGGGGGCCTTATTAACAATAACAATCAAAGTGCAAATAAGTTAACAGTGACGATGAAAGTAAAAATGTATGTACCAAAGAAGCCATCACAGTCTCAAATATCAAAATAGGGTATTCAGCTAAACTATGAGATCATTCGACCCCAAACACTAGAGACAGGCACTAAGAATGAGTCTGAACAAGACTGTAGCTAAAATATTTGGCATCAATAATGGTCCCCGCATTCAGTATGGAAGGGACCTTGTTTGTTTATATAATTAATGGATAAAATTGGCTGAAAAATAAACATTGGCAAACACTCCTTCGGTTCACAAAAGACCAGCATTCTCAAAAGGTGCTGAAACTCTCTGCAGGAAGTTTGGAAAGAGTACGTTTTGATTCATGTCAGCCAAATTATGTCAGAAAGGGGACACGTCTAATAGTTTTATATAGGAACCTTCATTCCGAGAAAACATCTGTTATTTCGCTGTGGGTAAACAAGATGATTTTGCTGATCACATAAAACAATATAAACATGATTTGAAGTGCTGTGGAATAAGGATTATTCTAAAATTAACTGCCATGCCTATCCCAGTTGTGTCTACATAAAACGTTTACAATGATGTAACCAACATCGGAAAATAAAGCAGAGTTTGGGTTTATCTCGTGTTCATTAGCAAGTACATTCTAATAGTTTATTTTTAGCATATTTTAATTTCTTATGTAATATAATTTATTTTTTATATTTTAATTTAAGAAATATGTGGCAATTATCAAAAATATTTATTTATAGTGTAAAGTATCTGAACATGAATGCATTTGTTTATATTGAATTTTGGTCCATTTCAAAATGGAAACCCTAAGGATCTTACTGAGTTCAGAGACACCTTGCCCGGTGGTTGGTTTGTCCTGCTATCTTCAGATTTGAATTACCTTAAGGTTGAAATATGGCTTTAATTCACTACCTTCTTCAGATGGGTGGTTCTCAAACGTAGGGATAAATCAGAGTTCTAGGAAGAGATTTTGAAAGCACTGATGTCTGGGCTCCACCATCAGTGGCTGCTTCTGAAGATCTGGGATGGATCTGTGACTTCTAGAAAGCTGAAGTGCAGAACTTTCACGCTTTATCACGTACTTGCTGTCAGTACTGAATCTTCTGGTGGATCATATCTCTTTTCACATTGACTGCTTGAGAATTTCTCACATAAGTACTGTTTACAGGCATTCTCCAACTCCTCCCTTGTCCCTTCACTCTCTCCAGTCTTCAATATTGTTATACAATGACATCCACACACATGTATACAAACATGGGCATGCGAACACACATATGCATATACATAAACACACACCTACACACATATAATCATCTTACATCTTTATACTTCAGTTCCTTAAACTGGGCTATGCTGACATTCTAACTGAGAATATGCATGTAGAAGATTTTATAAGATTGTAATAGCAAAATAAATGGTCCAATAAACAGGATTACCCAACAACTAGACTCAGTTTTCTTATCCACAATCCCTTTGTTACAGGGATTAGAAATAAACTTACACATTTCCCGTGTATGTATGTATGCATACTTGTGTGTATACATATGTGCTTACCTCTCACTTTAATGTACAAATTATTTCAAGTACAGATTTCAAAATGTTCAAAGATTTTTTAAGTTTTTAATTCTTATATCTGAATAAAGCTACATCAATCAAATTGCCAGTTACCAGTTACTGATAATAAATCTGGAATTCAGACAATTCATTTTTTAATACATATCCTAATTTTATTATGAGTGGCAGATTATATTATATGAATCGAAGCACAAATTGTTTGTTATACTGAAAGCTGATGATTATAATTATAAAATATTGTATTAAATATTTTAGAACATATTATTCATATCCCCCTCCAAGTACAGGAAGTGAATAGTTTTCCAAGGTTAGCTCTATAGTCTGGGCTATTTTTTCCTAGTCATATAATTCAGAAAAGAAGGAACTCCATGTGGGAAGCAATATGGGAAATTCTTAGTTTTACCTTATTCTATAGCATTCAGCTTATTTGTATTGTTTCATTTGCTAAAAAACAGGAGGACATCTGTACTAAAGTATGCTACATAGAAAACCAGCCTTTTTCATTTTCTTTATTTTAAACTAAATTTAGCTTCATTATCTTGGTGCATTACAAAAAATCCCTACAATACATCAAAGAATACAGAATATATTTTAAAATTAGAGGAGGGTTTAAATTCAATCTAAATTCTACCAGAAAAGTAACATATATCTGCCATAGTTAATCGCACAAATACCACATAAGCTAACGTGGTAATGTGATTTTACATAAAAGATATATATTTTGGCATTATCTGGATTCATGAGATTAAAACAGTAAGACTCTAAGGAAATATACATCCATGTCTTGGGTACTTACTGCAATTGATTTTTCTGGAAATCAACCTTTCTCAGTTGGGGGATGTGATTACATGGATAAAATTAAAGGCTGTGTCACATTCTCACATCCTAGAGTGACTTCCTGTTGCCTGATTAGCTCAGTGGAGCGTAGAAAAAGAAAGTGGAAAAAGCCTAGGGAAATAAAGTATGGATATTTGATGTCTGGAATACCTTATTTATATAAACTAAATCCTATTTCAGTCTGCCGGTATTCTCACAACACAAGGTAGATTCTCATCAAAGTTCAAAGCTGCATAAGAAATACTTTCACACAAACTGTAGCTTACTCACAAATATTATGACCTATACCCAGAGGTCAGACATATGCTAACATCCTACACACGGCTGAAACTGTTCATGAAGAGCAGACAGTAAATATTCTAGTAACAGTCCGGCTAAACAGTCTTTGACGACTCTGAAGTACAGAATTCCTGGGAAGAGGCTTTACATATGGAAGACTCTATCCCCACACATCAAATTATAAAAGATTTCTTAATCTAAGAAGGCAAATCCACACAGAAAACTACAAATGAGAAGCCTGCTTGACCCCATATGACCAGCATATCTGTGACTTGCCTATTGGTTTTAGAGAGGAACAGCAGGTCAGACGATTTTTCCACAATGGGTGGGGATCAAGGGTTATTTTTAATTAATTGGGTTCACATTGAGGTGGCCAACAGACGTTAAGATCTCTAGAACAGGAATGCACCAGTTTGTGAGTCAGTTCACATAACAACACCCCATAATGTGATGTAGTCATATTATAATCAAGATTGACATGTGGCAAGTTACTCGACCATGTTTGCATTTGGAGGATTCCTTCATACATAGAATGGTATTTTAAAATGTATTATCAAACATAATATTCTTCATGTATCATTTTTGTCAGCCAATCATTAAGCCTGTTGTAAACAACTGGAGAATGAAAAGAGAGTTTATTGTGCAAAGCAATCCATCTCTGTGTTTTCCAAGTGAATTCTGGAGTTCTTATCTTTCAGCTAAGAACCCTGAAACTGTCGCAGGTGTGATTCATTGACATGCTGAGTGGTGAAAGATTAGTTCCAGTTCGCTCCATGGCATTGCTCTATCTTTTAGACGTATTTCTCCTCAGTGCTCCCCATCCTCTGCGGAACAATGGCTGGATCAGAAATCGGTCATTCTTTTATGATCGTTCTGTTTTTAACTGCTTCTTTCCTTGCTGCTCTTTCAACCTAACTCCTTTATGTGGCAAATTCTCAGTCGGAATAACTGTATAACTGCTTTACTTCCCTGGTTTAATATGCCTCCCATTCCCTGGCTCCCTCTTCACCACAGTGCCATTTACACTGAAGGAGACACAGAGAGATGGACGCTGGGATGTATTAACCAGTGCCACGCTAGGACCAATTAAAAGAACTAATTTTGCCTCCTTATCCAATGGGCATGAGGATAAAATAAATCTTATTTACAGTGGACATCTAGCATAGTCAGTACAGATCAGAGTGAATCCCCTCAGAAAGCAGCCTGTTCATTCCTCTCTAGCATAAATAATCTCCTTTTCATTATTTTGGATAGGAAGAATCTCTGTTTTAAACCTATTCTGCACCATCACTGCTTCCCAAACCATCCATCTTGTTTCACTTTTTCAACACTTGAGAAATGAGTGGCTTGCTCAGCTTGGGACCTTTACCCTGATGGATGAGCTCAAGAGAGACAATAATAAATAGAAGTGAGAACAATTTTGTCGATTTCATCACTTCCCAGGAGGAAAGCTCACACACATTGGGTTATGTCAACAAAAAGTATTTATGGGATTTCCTGGTCAGTTACCCATGATAAGCGCTCTTCAGAAAGTGTGCAGTTCCAAGTCCTTATGCGCTGCTTCTGGGAGGCCCCTTGGAAGCCATTTCCCTGGACTTTCTTTCTCATGTTCCTTGCTCTTTTGTTTCTCACCCTGACCAAAGGACGGAAACCACTTGTGTGATTAGACTTTACAGTTAAACATCCAGACAGGATTATGATGGGAATGACTGATCCTCCTGGCTCACCACCCCTCCATTGTGCCTAAATGTGCCTGGCTTGTTTGAGCTAATTTAGTGTCTTCCATCTCCTCAAGTCTGAATCAGGTCCCTTAAAGGTTCTTGTCTGCATTGGTTTCCTAGTCTCGCCATTGCTATATTCAAGACCTGGGTCAGCAGCAGATACACAAAGGAATTGGGTAGTTTTAAGCTAATAAAATAATGGAAAACTTACGTCAACAAAAATAAGCACCTTCTGCTTGGAAAACGATAGAATGTCTAGTGTCTAAACACAGAAATGGAAGTAAGTTTTATAGAGAAACAATTAGACATAATGTAACTTAATAAACAAGTTACCAGGTACCTGGACTTCTTAAACTTTGTAAAACAAAACCACTAACAAAAGTAAAATAAATCTAAAAAGTGATATGTGTGTAAAGAAAAAAATCCTATTTGCTTTATAAAAATATTTTAAAAATATAATTGAATATAAAAAGTATAAAACCAATGCTACATGGACTTTACTAATAGGATTTTTTTTCTTTTGTACTCAGTACTTGAGGTTTTTAACTTATAGTCACAAAAGAGTCACATTTTATAGAATCTCATACAAATTTTGCAATATTCCTTTTTTATCAGCACTGGAAGAATGGCTGTCTCCTTAAAACACCCCGATGCACATTACAGGTAATAGAGTACAACTACAGAATCATAAAATCCTAAAAGAAAAGTAAGACAAAATTTTTTGAGTGAGTCTTTTTTATAGAGTGAACTGGATATCTTTATTATGTAAGTAATAGAATAGAAACCTATATTTTACAGCTGAGAAAATGAACTATTTGATGACTAAGAACTAGGCACAGTGTGTGTAGTAAGTAGTAGATGCTAGTTCAAGCC
>JABTXL010006571.1:9679075-9695536 GCA_025134845.1 Neodon shergylaensis | reverse complement strand
CCATGTGTGGCTCAGTGACCCCAAGGAAATGAATTGAGGATGCCCGCACAAAGTCTTATATATGGAAAGAGTTTTGTGTTACTCAAGATGAAAAGCTGATTTACAAAGATGATCTTCTATCGCATCACTAGGAAGGAAAGGCACCAATGAAAGCTCTGTAGTTATAACATACCTTTGTGAGGAGAATCTATTTTCTGGTTCTGTGCATAGCATACACACATGCAATTCCACACTAGAAGAAAGAGTACCTATATAAACGCCTGAAAACCAGGCTTTGTTCCACCAGCATCTGTGTCCCAATTCTTCCTGCGTGATGTTCCTCCAGCCTAAGTTCAATAGAATTTAAATATCAGTGATGGCGTTTTTCAAGAGAATTCCCAGCACTGCTCAGAGTATAATTTCTTAATCATCTATATGTGGGAATCTTAAAATTTTCAGCAAGTATTCCTGGATTTTGTTTTGTTTTATTTTTTCTCATCTATGCACACCTCTCCTACTTTGTAATCCATAGGAATGTCACACTCTGCTTCTTCGGCACTTGGAAAAGGCTAAAATAGCAATCCTGGCTACTGGATAAAAAGGGCAGGTCACTTCTAGCCTTTAATTATCTGAGCAAATCCTCCTGTTTCTCTCTTCTGTGTGGCGAGATATGTGGAGTCTACTCTGATGTTGGCTCAGTAGTCACTGCCACGAACATCTAGTCTACGCACCTGACCCCAAAATGAGATGGGTATATTAAACCAGTAAAAATTTAAAGGGTTGTCTTTATCTAACACATTAGGGTTTTGTCACTATATTCTCCACAACACAACTTGAAATATATATAGCAGTGTTGCATAAAAAACATACTCCATCTAGACTAAATTTATAACATATATGGAATTGATTATCAATGGACTCTTACCATGAATTCAGGTCATCATTAAAATGCATTTGAAACCTGACAGAAGTATCTTCAGTTGAGACTCCAAACAGCTCAAGACAAGTTGGTCCCTTCTTCTCAAACTGTGTGACATCCCAAGGTCTTTCCAGGCACATTTATATTTCTTTTGCAATTTGACCTTCCTTTCTGACAATGTTTTATCTCTCTCTCTCTCACTCACTTTTTAGCTTTCATATTTCACTGTTTCCTAATTTTCCCATTCTAACATCTTCAGAATAAAGACTAAATGAACTCTAAAGAACACAAGTCGCATGCATTGTGTGACTGTGTGTTACTTTAGTCTATAATTCAAATATTAGGAAATTTGATTCTCTTTATATGGGGAGGGGGTTGGAGAGAGAAGTTCTTCATCCTTATTTAGGCAAAACATTGTCCATATTTAAGATCTAACAAATGAACCTCTTATACAGCTTGGTTAGGGTCTAGAATATATGTTTATTGCAGGCTAAGTGGACATTTTATAAGTTGCCTGAAAACCCAACCATCATTTCTAATATCGTTTCTATGGGGAAATCCATCCCAAGTTCCAAACAGCTGATTCACAAATGAGTTTTGAAAGTGTGGACTCATGCGTGACAAAATGAGGAGAGCCCAGTCACCAAGAGATGAAGCTCAGGTCTGCTATCTTCCGTGTGCACGGACAGTGGCTTAATGATGATAAGACTATCTGTCTGAGCAGCTGGCAAGGTATCTGTATGCTCAGTATGCACATAGGAGATTAAATGTTTCCTGTCAACTTCTGCTGCATAATTCATAGCAAGGTGGAAGGAATTTGGCTCAGGAGATGATGAAGTAAATGGTGACAGGATATATGATGTCACACAATCCAGTTTACAGAACATCCCTACGTTTGTCATTCGGTGGTCTGTGCCTGGACACACATCATCAATGAGTTGTTAGTGGAGCAAGGAACTGACAGTGGACATGAGTGGTCATTTCTTGCTCACTCAATACTGGATGTATCTTAGTGATGATGCGTGAATGAATGACAGTCTTGTGAGGCAAGGAAAGGCCTTTGCATTACACAAGTCTGCCTGTCAATCCTGACAGTTTATAATCTAATTTTTAACCAGAGAAACCAAGGAACAGCACTATTCCCAGTATATTTACAGAATAGGAGCACTCAGGGAAATAACTGAGTTACTTTACATTGTGGGTTGTAAAGTGAAGCCAGGATTCCCTGGTCCATGGAGCTAATTAAAAACTTGCAGAAAGATAAAGTGGAAAATGCCCTTTCTACTTGGCTAAGGTACTTGGCTGGGCACATATTTCTATTTGTCTCTTCATATGTGAGTGATCAATGCTGATCCATACAGATCTCCTACCTTAGGAGAAGATTCATTCACAAAGTGATTCCATTATATTTTTATTGATTTTTCATAAAGGGTTTGGGACGACTATTGAGGAAGATAGCCCCAACTTATTTAGAAGAGATTTTTTTTTAAACTTTGAGCTTAAATATGTATTGCCTTAAGGAACACATTTCAGAACAGAACCATTATTGGATTGCTTTCTGATTAAACATCACGTAGAAGAAAACACTTCATTCCCTTATGGACAATAGGTTCCTCCTGCTGTCTCAGTAAGTAAGGTTTCCATAGATAAAGTCTGTCTTCAAAGCTTTAATATTGCAGAAGTGTGTCTCAACTGAAAGGTATGTATGATCCCAGTTTCAGGACTGGACAAAGATAAGTGGATCTCTGGAGACCCTGTCTCAAAAATCAAGGTAGAAAATAATTGTGGCAGACATCTGATATCAACCAGCTGTCATGAGCCTGAGCAAGCAAGCACAGCTGCATGAATACATATACCACCAAACCTATGAACTCCACAAATTCCAAAAAGGAGAAATTACTGTAATTTACAGACACATTTATATAGTACATCTTTCCTTCTGGAGTTGCTAGATATTAATTCAAAGGACAGGATTTCTCAGATATTAGTCAAAGCAAAGAACTGAGGAAAAATGAATAACCACCACGGAATAAAGCACAACCAAGTGCATCATAGGGCACATAGAAAAAGAACATTACAACACACAGCAAATAAACCATGCCTCCTGTAATGGATTTCACAAATGTTCTCCCTCGCCAATATGAAGGACAGTGTCAGCTTCCTGGGACAGCCCTTGGGACTGAACACTGATACTTTCTCCAATTTTGAGAGTCTGTTTACTATTATGGGAATCTGCTGGACTTTGTCAGAGTTATCACAGGATATGTGACCAGCCAGCTTCATATTTGCTTAGTGTCCATAAATACTGCTATATCCAGGGGCTCGGGAGATGGCTCCAAGGTTAAGTGATTGCTGAGCGAACATAAGGACTGAATTTCAGGTCCTGCAGAGTAAAGTCAGATGAGTGTCTCACCTGTAATCCTAGCCTTGGGAGGCCAGGGCAGAGGATCCACAAAGCAAACTGGCCAGTGGGACTAGCCCTAGGCTGTGCTTGACTGATCTCCAAGCCAAATAACCATCATCTTAATAAACCCAGCTGTATACACCTCCATGGAGGGTGGAGGGTCTCCTAGTTAGAACTCTACCAGAATTGCATGGAGCCTCATGGAGCATCTAGAGAATACAAGCCAGGGGAGATGAGAATTCAGTCTCCATCTCAGCTGCTTAAGCGAAGCCTTATCATTGCTAGGCAAAGGCTTTACAGGTAAAGTCTGCTGGGGGAGGAGTATCAACATCCCTTTAAATAAACTTGCCTATCATCTGTACAAAATTCCAGTGAAGTAATTGGTTTCCCAAAGTGAACTTTTGAGGAACTATGCCACAGATTTTTACGAGGAAATTCAGAAGAGGGGTATCTACAGTTTATATCAGATGCAGGGAAGGAATTAAAACAGCATCTGATTTCTGAGCTCTGGGTTTGATTGAGAGAGATTATCTCAGTAAGCATTTCCATTGAGAGTACCTATATTTCTAAGCTCGGTTTGATCAAGAGACACTGTCTCCATAAATAAAAAGAGTGATTAAGAATGATTCTTGATATCAACCATGGGTGTCTGAACATATACATTTGTGTGTGCTGACAAATGCAAACACCCTCACGCATACACACACATATTTGGGAAAACCCAGCTACTGAACAGAAATGATGGGACACACCTGAATATTGGTTAGGAATTGAGTAAGAAGCATAAAAATTATATATCTCATAATATATAGCCAGGGATCATCATACAATTTGCATACCATTACATTATCTTGATTGCACCTAATAAACATTTGCCACAGGTAGCCAATCACTGAGACATGCCAAAGGGATAATACTGTTAAGAAGTAAATTAAAAATTAAATATCTTGAATATTCTAATTCTGTCCCTTACATAACTTACACCTATCACCCACAGTATTAGCCAATACACATTGAGGTACCAGAAAGCCTTGGTAGGATTTTACATACATATGCAGGTTCATGCAGATTTATCATCTTGCTTTTAAGTGAATTTCCCTATGCTGTGGAACAAAGCGAGCTTCTACGTCACAGATAGAAGAAGCAACTAGTGCTATATTCCCCTGGTGCCCCGTGAGGTCACTGATGAGCTGTGGCCATTTCAGCTGAGCAGCATGGAACTGACCTTTACAACGCTGCACTTTATTGAACAGAAACATAATATGGATCAGAACTTGAACTTAGCATGCAAAAGAAGTGCAACTGTACAAGAAGGTTGATGATGTTGTACTATTTTCATAGTCAGAACATATGTTCAGAATAGGAAAAACACATTTTAGAATTACTAAGGAAATTAAATGTAGATGAATTAAATACATACCACAGATGCATACATTTATTATTTATGAATATGTGCTGTATGTATGCTAAATGGAATGATAAACACACAAAGTAACATTCATTAAAAATATTGATATCTATAACTGAAGTAATTAACTATGAACCTATGAGTGATAACAAGAAGAGTAAAATATGTCTCAAAGAGGACAGCTAAGAATCATTTTACATATCTAGATGTTATAGTTAATTACAGCTATAGATAGCCACTTAATATCTTGTAATTAAAGCGACTGTGTAGATGTGACAAAATCATATCCCTTGAGATATTCCAAGGCAGTAGCCATACAACAAGAAATAACGTGATTTAAAGAGAACATCGGCACATACAAGGGCAACTCAGATAAAGTTAAACATGGACCTGACATAGTAGGTTTTCTCAGAGTACTAGCAGCCAGAGGTTAACTTAAGGCACCCACTGGCTATTTACGTAAAGACACATTGTGTTGGGTACTTAGTGGTGAAACACCATGCAGGAGTCTGGTCTGCTGGAAATGGGTATTTTGTAGTCCCTTTACTGTAGAGCTGTTTCAAATGAAGCGGACGAGAATATAAATACAGTGAGGGATGCTAATTTGGAAAATACCCAGAACAGACTCAGCTCTGACTGGAGGAATGAAAGAGAATGATAGATAGGATTTGTGGATCTGTGAGAGGTTCTGCAGACTGTTATAAGAAAACAGCAGTTGGGTTTACATAGGGTTTGTCTTGTTTTCATGTAGGAAAATTAATCGCACATGTGTACATTATTTAGGGAATTTAAGTGCATGATAAATTCAGGCATAAACATAAAATTAGAGACATCTAGATCAGCCTCCTATTAGTAGTGACACAGGGTAAACATTAACCAATAAAAGCAACACACAAACTGAAGGACCTCCCACATCATATAACTAGCTTGTAAAAAGGAGTATATGATGTGATGTTCTTGTGATCACAAAAATAGAAAAACATTCTCTTGTTTCCATGCAAACAGAAAAGGTATAGAATAGAAATTGACAATGTTCTAACCTGTCTCAACTATTGTTCTCAGTTCATCTCAATCCTAGCTCAGACTTTGAAGATGGAGGTGGGTGTGGTTCTAAAGGGAGCAGTAGGCTCTTCATTATCAGAGAAAGTTATAACTCACATATAAGCAGGATTTATGTGCCACTAACCTGACTATTCTGCACTCTTAGAGCAGGACAGGTACATACATGCAAACAGTAAAGACAATTTAGCAGGGTTAATGCCAGCAGGTTCATATTTCATATCCTTCCTACACTACTACTAATGATGAAGGTGCACACTTCTCTACTCCCTCCATCCCAAGTGTAGCATCATTAACACATCACTAAGACATTCCTCTCTCACCCCCTCTTTCACCCCCCTCCACAACTGGTCCCTATCATTATTAAAGCTCATAACAGGAACACCTTGAGAAATTCCGTGGGATATCTTAAGCTTTCTGTTTTAATCTCAAACACTTGGCCTACCACTTCAGAAAACACATCTTTGCCGGCTTTAGGATTGTGATGTGCTTGTCAGTCAGTTCTACAGGAGTCACGTGATTCATCAGACATTTTCAATTGAAGTAAAGCATGATCTATTCTAGGTCCCTGTCAATTTAATACTACTCTCTCCTCCTATTCTCATAGGTCAGCAACACTAAGATTCTTATATATTTCCGGTTCAGATCTCCATCACACTCCACACAAATTTCTGCTCCATGTATTCTTATTTATTGGTAGTGAATGCTTAAGTTTAACCTTGCCCTGGCTGCATTCCCAAGAAACCAACAAGCTTTCCCATCTATCTCCGTCTCCTCTAATTGCAGTTTTGCTCTGTCAATCCTTGTATCTTCAAGTCCTGTTTTATATTCACCCATGTATAACTATGGCAACATAAAATATGTTCATATTATATAAATTATGACCATTTATTTTCACAAACACAAATAGAGCAAATGATGGTCACCTGTTTTTTGAGTTATTTTAATGTCTTAATAGGTTTGTAGATTCCCCTCTGTAGGCTATGAATGTTTTATTACCATTGGTTATTAAAGAAACTATTTTGGGCAATAGCTTAGTAGCCAGGCAGGAAATCCAAACAGAGATGTAGAGAGAAAGTAGGTGAAGCCAAGGAGACACCATGTAGCTGCCCAAGGAGAAAGACGCTAGCCTCCAGCCAGAACCCTATTGGTAGACCACAGCATATGGTGATTCACAGATTAAAAGAAATGGGTTAATTTAAGATGTAAGAGTTAGCTAGAAATATGGCTAAGCTATTGGCCAAACAGTGTTGTAATTACTATAGTTTCTGTGTTATTACTCTAGTCTAAGCAGTCAAGAAACAAGCAGTCTCCGCCTGCATCTTTCTTTCTCCTCATACCATAGCAGACTTACTCAATATTAGCAGTTCATTTTGCTTGGAAGCAACGAGAAGCTATGTATTAAACACTAATGGTTTATTTATTTATTACTGATTTTATTGAGCTATACATTTTTCTCTGTTCCCCTCCCTTCCTCTCCCCTCCTCTTCAACTCTCTCCCATGGCACCCCTGCTCCCAATTTACTCAGGAGATCTTGTCTTTTTCTACTTCCCATGTAGATTAGATCCATTTATGTCTCTTTTAGGGTGCATTGTTGTCTAACTGTCTTTATTAACACATGGTCTTCTCCAAAAAAATGCAAAGAAAAAAATATATGACACAGAATGGATAAACCACATACAGTTTGGTTTACTTATCATAGACTGTAAGTAACTATGTTATTATGTGTGATGCACCTCTGTTCACTCATGAAAGGGCTAATCTACATAGACAGAATCAGTGAATAAACTTTGATGCTGGGAAATGCAGCATATCGAAGAGAGAGACCTGTTGCTGTTCATCTTTTCTATGGGTGAAGGAAAAAGGGCTGGGGTTCACTCTAAGACATTGTCAATTGAACAAACTGCATAGTCGTTCCCCAGCCTTAGATTTGTGTTGATGATTGATTCAGAAAATCTATTTAAAAGGCTCAGAACAACTTAGTTTATGCTAATCATACAGAAGAACAGCGACTGTATCTCTGATTATCAATGCTGGACTCCTCATTTCGCACATGCCATGTGCTTGTGAACTCAAGTCCTTTTACAACTGAGGATTACTTAAAGTTGTGAATATAACCTTTAGATTTATCTTTACAAATGTTATTAGGGGGCTTCTTGGACCTCTTTTAAGGTGATATTGGTTTTCCAGGGACCGAGTGGGAGGGCCAGGCAAACTAGATTTACTTTTCACTGGAACAACATGGATCATTATTACTAGTGTGATTATTACATTAATCTGTAGATGGATTTGGACAATAGAAGCTAGGTGATGAGGTACAGGGCATCTCACTGGCTTTTTCTCTGTAGTTCCTGAGACCAGGGAACAGGGTAGAGAACAGATAAATAGATGTGTTTCTAAGTTTAGAGCATAATCAATGCTGAATTGCTGTGGGTTGATTTTCAGAAAAGGGAAAACCTGCCGTCTTACCCCGTCAGTTCAAAATAACATGATGAGGCAATCTCCTCTGATGGGCGCATGCTGGATGAAGTCCCAGATAATACAATGCAACCATTCCCTCAACAGAAGGCTTGGCTCAGTGTGCCTGCAGGCTGGATGGGAGCTCGCTCTTACCGGGAGGCTGCCCTGCCAGGTTTGCTTTCAGCAGGCAGTATGAGGTGACCGAGGAACCTCTGCAACTCGGTGGTTAACTCTTCCCAAAGCCAAACAAGGAGGCTGCCAGAGCGACCTGGTGTTCCACCCCCACCACTGTCCCTTCTTTCATGCTTAAGGTTGCTTTCTTGATGGTGGCTCCTGATCTCACAGCTCCTCCCAGGATGCAATTTCCCCACATGCAATGATTACTTTGAATGAGCCTCATAACCCTTTCTCAGCCGAATGCCAAGCACCACACACAAGAGTGCTGACCATGTGACATGTGATTTTAATGAAATCGGGAGGAAAAGGGAGAATGGAGATAGGAGAAAGTAAGATTAGTGAGAAGAAGATGAGAGGAGGAAAAGCAAGGCTTCCCTTTATTAATGAAGAAAGTGAAGTGCCCAAACATGCATGACCAGAGTCAGAACACTAGTGGGAATCCTGGTCCCATCTCTCATTGCTACTTCACAATGCACAATTATAATTCTACATCTTAGTTCATTCAGCTGTAAATTGTGCCCAGTACTGTCAGAATAAATAGAAGGTGTCTTATCTACATGTACGGCTAGTATAAAATCAGGTTACTGACAGAAGTTCAAGAAATATTTATTATGTTTTCAACTTAAGGAAGTATCAGTTATAGATGAGGTGCAATAAATACAACAACTATCCCTATCATTATTAATATTCAGTTACTAAAATTAGCTTATGCTCTGAGTCCGAGTTAAAGATTCTACCAGATTGCCCTTTTTCTGCTTTACCAAGTGATATCTTTCTTTCTGGTGACTCTGGAAATGTGTTGACCAGAATAAGGGGAAGAATACTCTCATACGTCAATACCAAGAATATGAATTAAGACAACTATTACAAAGAATAGCACAAAAGTCATCCTGCTGTACACACAAAAAAAGACAGAACTATGGATAGCCCTGATACCCCTCTTCTGAATACAAAGCTGAAAGAAATGACATGAGCCCATCTAAGGGTGGCTTGCATTCCCAGACTGTTTGCAGAGCTAGGTAGAATCCCAGATATGTTGAATCAGCCTCCGTGGCCATAAATAGACCACTAGAAAAAGCAGTGCATTTCTGTTCACCCACAAAGGAGGATAAAATCTACTCATTTGCCACTACTCGAATAACAGTGAGGGGATTGTGCTAACTAAGCCAGGAAGTTACCGAAGGGCAAATCACCCATGTTCTTTCCTATCAATAAAAGCTAAAACAAATTCAGATCTGAAAACATAATAGTGCCTATGTAACACTAGAAAGTATATGGAATTACATAAACTTTGAGTTGGCCCACACAGGCCATATACATGTATGGAACATGACATCTGCTACATTAATGTACATAATCAGTGCATTCTAATTAAAATGAGACCATTCATGTTAGATTATTTTCCTAAATTCTAGAACTATTGTCACTTTACCCTCAGTTTCAAGCAAATTGTACTCCACCCTGAGGGTAGATTAAAATATATACAGAAATTTTCTACTATCCCCTGCCATGTAAATGAGAACCCCCAACAAAATTTATTCAGAGAAAATAGCAGTTTCTACTGGCTGACTTCATAGTTTAGATATGGATCCATCATGACATTCTTATGCTTTCTAACTTCTCCTTGGCAAACTGATGTACACTAGAAACCCTGGAAATTTAATTACAAGGATCATGATAATAAAATAGATGTAAGAATGAGTAGTTGATGTGGGATGCCCTTCTGTATATGTGGTCCTTTTATTGGTTGATAAATCAAACTGTTTTGGCCACTGGCTTCGCAGAGTAAAGCAAATGAAATCCAAATGGAGATGTATAGAGAGAGTAGGTGCAGTCAGAGGGACACCATGTATCTGCTGAAGGAGAAAGACACCAGAGCCTTACCGGTAAGCCAAAGTCCTGTGGTGATACACAGATTAATAAAAATGGATTAATTTAAGATATAAAAGCTAAGTAGGAATATGCTAGAGTCATTGGCCAAACAATGATGTGATTAATATATCTCTGTGTAAATATTTGGATCTGAGCAGTCAGAAAATAAAAGTACAGTCTCCATTTGCAAGTACTTATGGAATTTTGATGGGAATTTAGAAGAGGTAGAGACTATTTTACAACTTGTGTTATGTGAGATTAGAAAAATGGTAAATTTCTACAAAGAACAAAACAGAGAAATTGATGGGCACAGTTGGTGTAAAGACATCAAAGTCTTAAGAAAGAATATGGCAATTAGGATTTCAAGGAATTCTTGGCCTGTACCCTGTTTCTTTGAAGGCCACAGAATAGAGGACTCGTAGAGCTGGACATACTTCTCTCATTGAATGTACTTTGTGTATTTCTAATAGTAATTCATAGAATTAGGATCATAAATAATATTATATTTTATGAACATCCATACTGGCTAGGCTCCCACAAAGCCCAAACTTGAAGTAGGATCAAAACCCAGGGCCATTGTCCTTGGCTTCTCATCAGCCCCCATTGTTCGCCATGTTCAGAGAGTCCTGTTTTATCCCATGCTTCTTCCGTCACAGTCCAGCTGGCCTTGGTGAGCTCCCAATAGATCAGCCACACTGTCTCAGTGGTTGGGTGCACCCCTCGTGGTCCTGACTTCCTTGCTCATGTTCTCCCTCCTTCCGCTCCTCATTGGGACCTTGGGAGCTCAGTCCGGTGCTCCTGTGTGGGTCTCTGTGACTCTCTCCATCCATCACCTGATGAAGGTTCTATGGTGATATGCAAGATAATCATCAGTATGGCTATAGGATAGAGTCATTTCAGGTTCCCTATCCTCAGCTGCCCAAGGAACTAACTGGGGACCTCGCCTTGGGCTCCTACTTCAAGTTTGGGCTTTGTGGGAGCCTAGCCAGTATGGATGTTCACCTTCCTAGACATGGACAGAGGGGGGAGGACCTTGGACTTTCCACAGGGAAGGGAACCCTGACTACTCTTTGGACTGGAGAGGGAGGGTGAGAGGAGTGGGGGGAGGGGGAGAAGGGTGGGAGGAGGGGGAGGGAAATGGGAGGCTGGGGGGAGGCGGAAACTTTTTCTTTTTCTCAATAAAAAATTAAAAAAAATAAAAAAAATATTGTATTTTATGGACTTTAATACAAATACACTGGCTCTCTGTTCTCTTTGTTGCTCTTGCTGCCCTCCACAGATGCTTAATTTGGGGGGTTTGTTTTGTTTTGAGATACGACTTCCCATACCCTTGGGCAATGGAACATTGCTCAGATAGCACCTCTGTAGACATGATGTCTAGTGAGGAGATGGCCAGGTTCTCGGGGCATAGAAGGAGAGACAGAGCAGTGAACAGAAGGGGAAAACTGTGATCAGACCAAGAACGCTATATGAACATATGGGGACAAAATCTCACAACAGGGAATGGATCTTAGTGAAAAGTAGATGCATTGACAAAATGGAAGAATCCAGGCTGTTCATTATTGTGAGCCTGAAAGGAAAAGATTGGAGATATGTAAATATTATTTAAATGGGTATCTGATGGCATAGTCTTCTATTGTATAGATTGACTCTGAAAATACCATAGTTTAGAGTTTTAAACACACACACACCTGTATCTTATCATCACCAAATGAGTATCACCAGTTGCAAGTCAAAAGGAATGGTTTTCTAATCCCCTTGAAATTAGTTTTACATTATCCATATGCCACATATATTTTTTTAAAATTGTGTTTGTTTCATATCATTTGAATTCTGTCTATAATGCAATAATCAGAAGAGATGCATATCTCCATTTCCATGGAACTTATGTCCTTTAAAGGGAATATTTATGTAACATGTCAGACAGTAAATGACTATTTACTCTCCCCTTGAAATGATGCCTCTTAGTCCTCAGTTTATGTTTTTAAAAAGTCACCCTTAATATTTAAATATAATAGATGATATCAATCCCAAATAGTGGGGTGTATCTAAAAAACTTGTCAACTTTTATGTGTGTGTGTGTGCATGTATGTGTATACATTTTATTTACTAACTTTCAGATCCATGTGCAAGAGATTTGTTTTTGCAATAAATATATTTTAAACATTCCTCTCCATCTTACACCCAATTTTGATATCAAGTGATCAGCCAAGAGAGTAAGTGATTTTCCAAATTACAAACTCTTTTTATGAGAAAGTTCTGGAACCACCCTTTATGTCTCTCATTTCAGCAGTCTGTTCGACTTTTGAATCAAAGTAGCCCAGAATATTTTATTAATTAATCATTAATTTTATTAATCATTAGCCCTCTGTGAACGTGGTCAAGCATCTATCCATTGTGAAGCCAATTTACAGTGAATTGTCAGCCAGGGAATAGCAGGTGGTCTCGCGGCTGTCTGATCATAGCATATGGATATCAGAGCAAAAAATGCTTCCTCTCCAAACGGGCATGTTAGCATCAAGGAACTGGCAACATTGAAGACTGCTTAGAAAAGGGTCATCAAATGGGATAACATACTGTGACGCAAAGATTCTCCTTGTCTCCTGAAAGCATAACTATGGTGAAATTCAGCAACAAGTATCATGGGTGTAACCAATACCTGAATCACACCTCGTAAGTAGAAAAAGGAATGTCCATGATGAGCTTAAAAAATAGATATAAACATTTTTCATATTTAAAAAAGAATGGGTACATATTATTTAATATCTAAAAATTGTTTTATTGTGGTTTTTCTTAGCAGTATGATTTAGGAACTGAAGAGTTGTCTCAGTGCTAAAGACCAAATATTGCTTTGCAGAGAACCCAAGGTCAATTCCCAAAACCCTTTGGTGACTCAGAAGCACCTGTAATTCAGATCCATGGGATCTGATGCCCTCTTCTGGCCAGCACAGGCATTGCAATCATGTGCACATACTCATCATTGACATAAACATGGGCATAATTCAAACAAAATGTCTGAGAAAATAGTATGATCTAGCCTTTTAAAAAATTACAGGAGAAAAGGTTATTCTAAAAAAAGTAAAAAAAGATAGTTTATACTGGAACAAAACTTACGAATATAAGGGATATAACAAAACCTTTAAATATTTACATCTTGATCAAAACAGAGAATTCATACTAGATAGAAAACAGGCAAATGTAGAGTAAATAGAAAATATTTTAATGTTAAGTACCTTACTGAGCACAAATATGCGTACACTGCAGGAAAGCACCACAGATACAATTGTGGGGATGTATGCAGTAGTGCTAGAATAAAAACAGAAGATGTGTTGGGCAGTGGTGGCGCACGCCTTTAATCCCTGCACTTGGGAGGCAGAGGCAGGTAAATCTCTGTAAGTTCTAGGCCAGCCTGGTCTACAGAGTGAGTTCCAGGACAGCCAGGGATACACAGAGAAACCCAGTCTTGGAAAACCAAAATGACAATAAAGAAAGAAAAACAAATAAAAACAAAAATATTGCCAAACCAAAAACTCAGAGAATTCAGACTCAAGAGTCCCTAAAAGAAGGACTGTGACAAATCTCCCCACTGTTCTTCCCACTTTAGTAAACATCAAGATATATACAGATATAACTCAGATGCCTATAAATGTGATGAGTGTGGCAAAGACATTACCAGCTTGTCAATTCCAAACCAACAGAAATAGGGAGAGAAATATTATAAATGCAGAGATTGCAGAAAATATTAAAAACGCAATGATTACTGTTAAGTCCATGAATAATTATTCAGTACTCACACCACAGAATTCACACTGGACAGAAACTGTGTCAAATTAAAAAGTGTGGCAAATGTTTAACAGTTCTTCACACCCCAGTCAGCAACACCTCAGAATGCATGCGGGGAGGAGACTTACAAATGCAAAGAATGTAAGAAAAAATTAGCTTCACTTTACATTTTTATCAACATCAGAGGACTCATACTGGAAAAAACATGCTACAAAGCAAATGAATGTGCAAAACATTTAGCAATTGTTAAAAAATGAAAACACAAAAAAGTATCCAAAAAAAGCCTTCAAATTAAGGGAGAATCCTTCATCAAATGCACAAGTCATTGGTACTAATGAATTTACACTGCATAGAAGTTCTGGAGGTGAAAAGGAAAAAGAGGGCTCTTGGCAGCTCTTTCCCCCATACAGAATATCAGGTCACAGTGGTGAGAAACCACAGGGTTCAAAGAATGACAGGAACTTTATTGAGATTTTCATACTTATTCAATATGAGTAATGTCATACTTGGTAGTAATACTACGTATTGTGCATAGAATTATCCCTGAAATATTTTCATCAAATGTGTACGTCTGAGAAACTCCAGCTACTCACTGGACATGTTTAACAACTGAAAGTTCATAAGGGAGCTCCAGCCAAGAAATGTGTGGTGTGTGTGTGTGTGTTTGTGAGAGAGAGAGAGAGAGAGAGAGAGAGAGAGAGAGAGAGGTGGATAAATTTTCTGCACATGGGAAACAAGACCTGTCACCATGGACATTATAAAAGTGTGGATAACCCACCTGAAAAAGGATACATATCTGTTATAAATTTAAATGTCATGAATAACCATCTTGTTAAGGCTTCAGAAAGCACAGCGCTTAGATCACTATATCAGAACAAAGGTTGCAAAGCGATCTGCCTGCCTCTGCCTCCTGAGTGCAGGGGTTAAAGGCCTGTGCCACCACCACCCGGACAATCTCTCTATTTTTTTTAAAGGGGCCTTAGTATAGACTGTGAAACACTGCACTGAATTTCATGTGCTTTAGCAAGTGAAAGTGAATTTTTATCCTGAAATACAACAATCCACCATGGAATGGTCTCAGAATGAAATTCTATGTAAAACAAAGAAACAAGAAAAGAGAACAGAGAGGAATTGGGGGAAGAGAAAGCATGATCTGAATATATGGTATGACAAAATCATTTTAAATCAATATATATGTATCACAATATGTAAATATCAATAAACTACAGATGCACATAGATGTGTGTATATAGAACCTATTGACCAATATAGTATATATACTATTAAATGGAAAAATCTTCACTGTAGCTCCAATATTAGCTCTTCTTCCCCACATTTCTTATAATCCATCTTGGTGATACAGCTGGCAGCAATGTCTAACAAACCAGCTCACCTTCCTCCTTGTATTTTCTAACACAAGACCCATCCCCCTTTACTTCCTCTTCCCTTTTAAATGTTCACAAAGGTACTACTTTAATCATGTGAGCAAGTTTTAAGGTTAACCGGCTTTTTATAAATCAGAAACCCAACTGTCCTCTTTATCAACTGAAGAGATAGGAAGCATGGAGCTTCAGAAAGCTTCCAGGGTGATTTATCATTCAGAAATTCACTACTTGCAGGAATGTGTCCTGTGCTCACCTCAGTAGTAAACTAAAGACACCAGAAGAGCAACCAAGCCCATTCCATACGGTAGAATGCCTTGCTCAGCTTTGATTTGGTTGGCGGGAGGTGGCTTGGTCCTGTCTCAACTGAATGTGCCAGAGTTTGTGGCACAACCACATGGGAGGCCTCACCCATTCTGAAGAGTGGGTGGGGGTGGGTTGGGGGAGGTGAGTAAGTGAGGGGAAGGGGGAAGGGAAAAGAGGGGAAATTGTTTTAACGTGTAAAATCAATATATAAATAAATACATGTGTGTGTATAAGGAAATAATGTATTCACGTGTGTGGGCTCGACTATTCATAAGGTTTGGATAGGGAATTGGGCCTCCTGTCCATCTTACTGAACCTTTTAGAGCAGGAGATGTGATTAGCAGTGGCAGTGAATTCTTGCAATGGGAAAAAATGCAGGGTACCACAAATTTATCTATGTGGACTTTACAAGTGGAATCCTGGTCTGCCCAGCTGCATGTTATCTGTGTGATCATAAAGAAGCCACTGACAGTCAAGAGGTACAGATGTTTATTTGAGAATCAGACTCAAGCCCTGACCATTGATCATCTTCTACCAGCAGCTGAAGAGTTACTGATCGAGGAGGAATTGACTATCCCTGTTAACCCTTCTCCCCAATGCCAAGCAAGATCACGGGGAAGCTGCAGACTGGCAGAAGACAACCTATGATGAAGACTTCAGATACAGATGGAGTTAGTTACGTTTTGCTTGAAATATTCATTCCTTGAGTCA
>JABTXL010006571.1:9584165-9679065 GCA_025134845.1 Neodon shergylaensis | reverse complement strand
CAACACCTAAGTGGCTTTTCTTCAGGGCACATTTACCTCTCTGGGATATAATCAGCACACTCAACACCATCAACAGCAGAATGCCCAAGGACGGAAAGTGAGGATCTGAATACATTTGCATAAGATTATTTCTTGGACGTTATGCCATTTAATTTAATACAAAAAAAGTCTGTCAGGCTGGTTGGATAGCAGTCAAGGTACAGGAAATGAAACTGTCATTAATTTCCTGCAGCGAGTAGTGTAAAAGAGAGCCAATCAACCGCCCACACTCACCAACCCTGCATCATTTGTTCTGAATACCTTTGTTGTGTATCATTTGCAGTGAAGACATCTAATGATATACAGCAGTTGTGTCTCACAAATTGATTCTTGGATTAAAAGTCACTCCTGGAAGAAAAACTATAATTTGTAAAATCTTAGTCCCATAATTATCCTAAACTATTTTGTTTTTCTTATTTTTGTTTGTGAGCCTTTCTCTGCCATGACAATGCATGCCTCTTTTATTTTCTGCCTTGAAAAATTATAATAAGAAAAATATTTCTTTAATGTATGATAGGATTTGGGTTCAGCATAAAAGATATGAGATTTACTTTCTGGGCACACTGCAAGGACATGGCATAGCACAGTAGGGAAAAAGGCTACTGGGACATATAACTAACAAGGTAGCCACACTTATTTAGTTTTGCCCCATAACTAAGAATTAGGTCATCTGACAGTGGAGAATAAATCCATTTTTTAAAAGAATGTTCTAAAGTGAAGGAAGGAGGCTACTACATATTGTGTTTGTGGAATTCAGAAATACTCCTATAGGGATACAGAGACTGACTCTTCTCTTTAAGGATCCCTTCCTGCCAGAGGTAATTCTTGGAAATGGGAGTCTCCAGGGAAACAGGTTGAAGGGATCGGATTGTCTTTTTTTTTGTTGTTGTTGTTGCGCCGTAGGGCATACATTCTACAACAGTCAGAAAAATCAATGTGGAGCTTTGTGATTGCTAAACTAGAGTGTAGGGCTTCAGAATAGAACTTTCCTCGATGCTTATCAATTAGACAGAGTTAATAAAATTACCTAACAGGTACTAAGTATCCACAGCTCTACTCATTGTAGAGATGAAATGACAGCAATGAACAGGCTGGTGTGGCGTGAGCAGAAAGCTTGGTGTGCTTCTGGGCTGTATCAGTTGCATCAATCCAGTCTGCTACAGATCCAGGTCACCCTGGTGCAAGGCTAAGCCCCGAGCCTTATGAATACAGCCTCCATCTCTCTGCCTCTGTTCTCCCTGTCATTTTCTCGGTGGAATGTTTAGTTACACATAAAATGTGTCCTTTCATTCAACAGCCACTTACAGTTGGGAAATTGATTCCTTTCTGTTTAAAAGCAATCCCTGTTTCTGCATTAAAAAACTCCTTTATGGGAACCTGCCTTGTGACTCTAATTTCACGAGTATCGTTCAGGGAAGAAACCTCCTTATGTTTTATGAGTGAATCAAGGCATCAAGAAAGATTAAAAATAATAGCCGAATATGTATGCTTGCCATGCTGAGCCTCCAGGAGACTCGCTGTATCATTTCTTACTGTCAACACAATGTACCTTCAGGCGTTATATTTCACTTTTATAAACTGGGTAGGGAAAGAATCCTGAAATGTTTGTGCCAGGAAAACAATCTCATCCTCCAACTTCATTAAGACTTTGTCTGACAATAAATCTATTTAAGATGGAAGACTAGGATGACTGAGCCTCATCACGGTGGGCTTTTGGCAAAAAAGTGAGTGAGACCTTCTTCAATTCTCGGTGAGTCTAATCATAATGAGCGATTAAAATATAATATAAACAGGACACTGATAATTTACTCATTCTTCTAGGGAGCCTCAGCATCCAAGGGATAGAGATCTACTGCCGGGTCATTCTTCCATTCTCTTAATGATGGCAAATCAGTGTTGTTTTTATTCAGGGTTTTTGTTGTTGTTATTCTTGTTGCTCTTTCTTTGGAATATTACAACCAAAATATGTTATTTTTCACTGTGTAAAGTTAAGTTATACAACATGATCTTCTGATTTAAAACACAAGGTTAAATAATACTCACCACAGTCCAGTCAAGGAGACCATCTTTTCACAGAGTTCTGTGCTGCAGGGTAGGTATGCATGTCTGCATGAGTTTCTTAGCAAAATTGTACTACATGCAATATATACTTATATATATATATACATATTTAACCATGGCCACTTATGTGACATATTAATTCTCTAAATGTGTTCCCTCGAAGTCACTTAAAATTTGAAGTATTTGATATTTTTTTATTCTTGCCCACACCAATTCATTGCTGGGGAGCACAATTATAATTCTTTGTTTCTATGTATCTGTACCTTTAATTTTTATGGATTAAATATGTATTAAAATCTCTTATAGGCTTATTACATAGCACAATTTCCTCCATGGTGCCATAGATGTCAAGATATCTTTCTAACTTCAGCCTAAATAATATCTCATTGGAGAATGGATAACAAGCACATACAAAGCACACACCTAAATGCACACCAAACCTACACACATACTCATGAACACTCACATACACATACAGATACATGCACATAGCATGCCCACCTGTATGAGAGCACATACACATGCACTCACACACTCACATACACACATAAAATTACACATGCACACTGACACACATGCATGCACTTATGCATGTATACACACATACTCACATGTGCAATCTCACATGTATACACGTATGTACACACAGAGACAAATACATTCTTCATCTATTTACTGATAAACTCTTTACCCCGCTTCACTTTTCTGATGTAAATGATGCTGCACTTAAACACTTCCAGTTCACAGATCTTAACCATGACCCTCACACTGGTTCAGAAAGCACTTTCTCTACTGAGCCATCTCCAAAGCCCAACACTGGGTAGCTTCTAAGAAAGATCATGAGAATATTTTTTTTAAAAAAAGTTTAGGAATACCAAAGAACCTTCATTTGCTAGGTTTGCTCTACCATGGTGTATCAGACAGCAGACTGACCATATATATTGAGTTAAATCTGGGCCCTATGCTGGGATTCTGTAGGGCCTATGACCTACAGACATATTTTAGTTACTATAGAAATGCAAACAGTAGACCTTGTAGTTGGAAAATAAACAGTGTACAAATTCATTCTTGGTAAACAACTATATTGAACCAGAGCTGGGCCAGTGGCTTGTTCTGCATCAGTGGCTGGAAGGAAGGTATAGCTATAATAGCAGAGGAACTAGACATTGGGTGGGGAATGCTAAACATTTCTTTTTCACTGATTATTGTTCTATGACAACAAAACAACCCAGGAAATTAAGCTGATGGAACAAAAGTGCAGCTTGACAGCAGTCTGAGATGCCGCACGACAGGAGCGCACTCCCTCTAAAATCTCACAAAACAAAAACAAGCTATCACTGTAATAGAGGAGCAAAACACACATTTTCAAACAAATAAGGACTCAGAAAGTTATTTGGAGCAATCCTTTTTAGAGAAATATTTTGGGGATCAATCACAGTAAACGGAGGCAAAAACAACAGAAGACAATAGATTCTGGAACAGTAGTTCTACCACACAAAATGCAAGAACAGAACAATTCAGGTTATACTTGTATGTCTATTTTAAATGTGGTTTATTAGTCTTGAGCAACTATTTTTTAGAAAGAAAAACATGAACTTAGGAACTCAAAAAATACAAATTATAAGCAGGGCGGTGGTGGTACACACCTTTGGTCCCAGCACTCGGGAGGCAGAGGCAGGAAGATCTCTGTGAGTTTGAAGCCAGCCTGGTCTACAAGAGCTAGTTCCAGGACAGGCTCCAAAGCTACAGAGAAACCCTGTCTCAAAAAAATAAAAAAAAAAAATCATAAATTGTAGTGATAGTTCATTTATATTTTAATAACTAAAGTTTGCCTGAAATTTAGAGAGTAAAACAGCCACACTGATCAACTATACATACCAGATCACAGTAACACACACCTTTAATCCCAAGAGCCACACTAGTTGCCATAGAAACTGGGCGGTGAATGCCTTTAATCCCAGCCCTAGAGTGAATTATAAAATAGGAGGAAACAGCTCTCAGACATAGTCTCATTCCAAGATTCCTGGAGGCAGGATCACTATTTTGGACTTAGGTCACGGTAAGAAATAGTGGCTGGCTGATTTGCTTTTTGAATCTTTAGGTTGAACCCCAATTTCTCTCTCTGAATTTCTATTAATTGTGCTTTGATAAAGAAAATAGAAATGAGGAAAAAAAAGGTAGTTTATTTTTTTAATTAAAATAAAAAAAGAAATGAGAATAACAATATAAAGAAAGGAGAACAGTGGAAGTGGAAAAACTTTGGATTCAGGAAAATTTACTTTTGAGGCTCTCAAGGCCAATAATTTTAAATTATAAAATAGGAAATGACATCAAAGAACACACTATGGCCAATTAAGGACATATAGTCATAGTTATGTTGATAAGGAATGTGCACTACAGTCCGATCTGTATAGACAACATTAGTCACAAAGCAAAAGGTGCTTGTATTTTCAATGATAACTCTCACACCTGGGAACAGCAGAAAATAAGTGTTGTTGACTATGAGAGCAGTCAGAAGGGAACATTAAAAATATGGAACATGTCCCTAACAGTAGTTAGGAGAAGTTGGAGAGTGAGCAGGCTTGTCTTTAAGGAGAGACACAGATGTGACTTCAGAGACTTAAGCAAGGCTGTAGGATGGTCTTTCCTCCCCCTTTATTTATTACCTCTCGCCTCCTACAGGGCTACAGGGTTCACTGTCTATTAAAGCAGAGACCAGCTTCTAACAGCTAAAAAGCAAGCATAAGTACACGAAGTAATTCATACATTAAGTCCAGCTTAACCAATTTGCTCTGCTGTTTGAGAATGCAGGCTGTGTGAACACGCTGTATGGATTTTGAATTAATTCAGAGATGGGAAGTCAACAGAGGGAGAAGGAAATATGAGTAAGGAGACGAAGGAGATGTATGTGTGGCCACAGCGGTTGGAATTGGACACCCATCAGATGTTTGTACTGGTTTGGGGAAGCCTCCTGAGGACCACACAGAGAGCAGACAGCACAAGCCTAACCCTCAGATGGGCATTTTGTCACTGTGATGACTATTTGTGAAAGGCAATGCTGTGAGCAGCTGAAAACTAAATCACGCAGGGCAAGTGTAATTGACAACACAAATTTTACATTAGAAGGAGACAGAACCAACATAAAAATGAAGTCAACTCTTCTCCTGACGAGGAAGAGCCTATCTTTGATTTTCTTTGTTTTAATTTGTTTCCAGGCTATTAGAGGAAATCCCTGAAATAACCTGGAGAGAAGAAAAGAAATAAAGCACACCTGGAAGATGAGAGGAGATGACTGAGTAACACTAGCGCTAGGATCTCCTCCTTCTACCACAATCTTTAAAAAGAACTGAGGAATTCATACATTGTGTATGCTGTGTTTACACCATGTTCATCCCTCTCCTGTCTGTTATAATGGCTCCAACATACCCATCATGGACCCCCTGATGAATTCAAAACCTCATCTAATTATTTTTGTTGTGTATGTTGAGATGTGTGTGTATGTGTGTGTCTGTGTGTTTTTGTTATGCTGTGAATACTACTGGTTAATAAAGGACTGCTTTGGACCTATAGCAGGGCAGAACGTAGCTAGACGGGGAAATCTAAACTGAACGCTGATAGAAGGAAGGCAGAGTGAGGAGAAGCCATGGAGCTGTTGCCAGAGATAGATGTGCTGAAACTTCACTACTAGGCCATGACCTCATGGTGATGCACAGATTAATGGAGATGGGTTAAATTAAGATGTAAGACCTAGCCAATAAGAAGTTAGAGCTAATGGGCCAAGCGGTGATGTAATTAACACATTTCTGTGTGGATATTTCGGGTCTTGGTGGCCGGGAAATGAACAAGAGGCCAAGCAACCTCCTTACTACAAATTGTGGGCTCCTTACAACAGAACATGGTTCCTGAGTACTAGAAACCTGACTCAGCAGTTAAGAAAACTAGTCGCTCTTCCAGGAGATTAAGGTTCCATCCCCAGCACCCACAATGCAGCCAACATTCATCTGTTACCCCAATGCCAAGGGCTCCAATGCCCTCTAAGAGCACAGCATGCACATGGTGCGATGCCACCCAGGCAGGTAAAACCCCCATGCATACAAAATAAAAGGACAAAACAATAAACAATTTAAAACAATTTGTCAGCTCCTATTGGCTGCATTTCTTTTTCTAACGTTGCAAGCTTGTGGAAGTTTTCCTCTATAATTGTTGGAAGTTGTCTGCTGTGCAACGAGCCATATTGTTGGAAGTTCATGGGCCAGTTTTTCCTGTCTTGTCTCGAGAATGCTCCCAGTCAACAGTGTTCCTGGCCCTCAGACTTTTACAGTCTTTATGCCTCTTCTTCCACAATGTTTTCTGAGGCCTAAAGTCTAAGCATTATGTTAGAGATGTCGCATTTGGGACTGGGGAGTTTCAAATCACTTAATCTCTACATTTTGATAATTATGGATTTAACAGCCTTTATCTACTGTAAAACATATACACTTATTTTGAAAGTAGTAGTAGTCAATGTTACATTTGATTGATGAGGTACAAATGTATATTGAGCTTTAATTAGTGTCCAATTTAATGAATGCCATTATGGCATTTTCATACAGATATCTCTGGAGTTTGCTAATGTCTGCCCCTGGTACTCTTCAGGGTGTTTACTCCTCACCCCTCCATTGTCTTCTTCCTTACTATAATAGTCTTCCTTGGATTTTCATAGAATAAAATTAAATAAATAAATAAAGAATAAAATTAAAGCAACATACACATGTCTACATGTGCATGAGCATACATAAGTATATATTTAGAAAATATATAGATAGTAGGTAGACAGACTGATATATGATAGGTAGATTTAAATCTGAGTTCCTCAATATGAGAGAAAGTAAGGTATTTCTGCAACAATTACACTCTTGCTTTTTGGTTTTAGTTTTAAACTCACAGCAAAATAAACCTTGACCAAAAATCATTTTCCTTCTTTCTGTACAGTAATGCTTTAAGTTAAAGTATAAATCATATCCAGCTTAGCCAATTGGCTATGCTATATTAACATGGTGTAGAGATTTTGAGGAAATCAGAAATTAGAAGTGCGTGGAGGGAGAAGGGCAGGAGGAGTCATCTTCAGAGAAGATGTAAACAACACTGAAGGTTTACAAATAGGATTTATTTTTTCTGGAACATCAGAGAGACTTCCTGACTTTGAGCACACCATGTCTAACTAACTGTCGACTGCAGGTTCTATGGGCGATAGTAGGTACCACAGGGATGCACACAATGTGGATTCCAGGAAGCACTCACTAAACATTTCTGCTAGATGATGAGACCACAGCAAGAGTGAAAGAAAGAATGCAAGGCAAGCTGGGTCTATTTCACTCTACAAATCAGTGTTTAAGCTCCTGACTCCATGGATAAGACAACGCCAATGCTATAAGGAACTGCATCAATGGTGGGGGAGGCAGTGACTCGATAGGAGGGTGAGGACATCCCCTCAGTCATGGTATAGAGGCCTGAAATCTTGCTCATTCAAAGAAACCTTGAATATCCGGTACAAATGTGAATATTAACTACAAAATATCAATTATACCAAGAAAATAAAAGCCACTATGATGACTCACACATCAGACTAATGCAACTGTTGACAGAATTTGAACAGATAATATATTTCATAACAACACTGATTTATGATTCTTTGCAACAGAATCTTCCTGTGAAAATAATTTGGGGTTATTCTCTGTAAAATGTAGATGTAGAGTTATCGTCATAGATCATTCATTCTAAGACCGGTCTAAGAGACTTGAAAAGGAAAGAGGGAAGTTTGACATATGTGAGAGGGAGGGTACCGAGAGTAGGATGAAGACATCCCTCCGAAACTGTGCATTTAGGTTTAGTGTCTGAATTGGTGCCCCAGGGGGACAAAACACCTTGAAGGGGCAGGCCCAGTGGGAGGAATATCTTTGGGTCATGGGGTCTTTCATTTTAGTGTGTGTGTGTGTGTGTGTGTGTGTGTGTGTGTGTGTGTGTGCACAAGCCTGTAGAGTCCAGGTGTGACAGTAAGTGTCTTCTTTTGATACTCTCCAGATGTTTACGTGTGTGTGACAGGGACTCTCCTGAAACTGGAAGTTTCCTAACAAGCTCCGCTAGCTAGCATAAGAGTTCTGGGGATCCCACATTAGCCTCCCAAATTAATAGTATAATAGGGCCTGCCTACCATACCTGCTATTTTGTGTGTGAACACTGGGCTTCAAGCTCAGGTCCTCACACTTACACACTTTACCAAAGGTGGCATAGCCCTAGCTTAACATTTTATGAGATTTTAATTTTAGCTTAAGTACAAAAGTGACAAAACCATTATATGAGTTTTATATTATACATTGACATTGTGATGTCTCTATTTTTTGATCAGCATTTGTTGTCTTTGCCTTCGAATCTCCCCTCAGCTACTACAGTCTGCGTTTGAAATTCTCTAGTGGCTCACGATGCTGGAAAACTAGATTGCTGTCTGGCATTTGTTTCTCTCACTAGAAACAAAATGAATGCCATGTCTTTACATGTGTTATTTGTATTTTTTAAATGACACTTATCACTTATATATAATAATCCAAATCTGCCTTATCAAATATTTATGCTGTTTAAAACAGTTTCTCATTCTGTAGATTGTCATTTTATTTGCTGCATGTGACGCTTTGAGCACAAACATCTACTTTTATGTTATCTCAATAAAAAATTATATTATTTTGCCTTTTGACATTCTAGATTTTGTTCAAATTTTTCCTACTCAAAGCTTATATTTAAATCTATGAGTCATTTGAATAATATTCAGTATAAACTGTAAGGTCTGAATCCAATTTCATGAGGATTTTCCATGTTGATATCCTGTTTTCCCAAATGTTGAAAAGATTGGTTTTCTCATTGAATTGTCAGGCTACCCTGATCAAAACTCCCTCGACTGTAGATATAAGGCTGGCTTGTGCTCTGTGACCTCTTTTCCTCTGATGATGCTCCTTACCGCATATGGGTGTCTCAGTGGCCATGACTGTGAGAGATGCTTTGAAGGCTTCCAGAGTGTATGGAGGATGGAGATAAAGCAAGCAATATGTTTCAAAGCCAGCTCTCCTCACCATGACTCACTTTGATTTTCTATTTCTTTAAGTGTGCCTGTTGAAATGAACTCATCTTCCGAGTGTTCACAGTCTTTACTTAACTCTAAGGTTCTGAGTAGTTGGATGCCTGAGCCATGGTCTCTGAAACTATCTCTCAAAACGAGTATGCTTTCTGAGGCCCTCATACACCATTTCAGAAATGTGTATTCTTCTTTCTTTATTATTTAGAATACAAGTCAGCATGTCTGTCTTTTTCCTTTCTCATTGAAAGTGAATAAATATTTTAAGGGAAATTACTTATGAGTCATTATGGGTTAGGAAAAAACCTGGTGCCAGGGAAATTTACAGGAATCCACAAGGAAGCCCCTAGCTAAGACCCTAAGCAATTTTAGAGAGGGTGCCTGAACTGGCCTTTCCCTGTAAACAGATTGGTGACTACCCTAACTGTCATCATAAAGCCTTCATCCAGTAACTGATGGAAGCAGATTCAGAGATTCACAGCCAAACACTGGGCCAAGATCCATGAATCCAGTTGAAAAGAGGAGGAAGGGCTTATATGAGCAAGGGAGGAGGTCAAGATCATGATGGGGAAATGCAGAAACAGCTGACTTGAGCTCATGGGAACTCAAGGACTCTAGACTGACAGCTGGGGAGCCTGCATGGGATCTAACTATGCCCTCAGAATGCTGGTGACAATTTTGTAGCTAGATCTGTTTGTGGGACCTCTGGCAGTGGGACCAGGATCTATCCCTGGTGCATGAGCTGACTTTTTGGAACCCATTCTCTATGGTGGTATGCCTTGCTCAGCCTTGATGCAGGGAGGAGGGGCTTGGTCCTGCCTCAACTTAATGGTCCAGGCTTTGCTGATTCGCCATAAGAAGCCTTACCCTTTCTGAGGTGTGGTTCTGGGTAGGTTGGGGAAGGAGGGAGGAGCAGGAAGAGGGGAGGGAGGGAGGGAGAACTGTGGTTGGTATATAAAATGAATAAACATTTAAAATAAAAGGGTAGTATTCAAACATGGTTGTACAACTCAATTTTTATTATCTTCTATTTGTTTCTGATACTTCTATTTGTTTCCAAATACTGTAATTAGTATTTTCAACAGCTGAAGGAAACCGTGAGCATTATTGGAGTCATTTAAAAGGAGTAACCAAGCCAGTCTCCATCACAAATGGTTTCACCATTTCTGCATTTCTTCACATAAGCTACTGAATAACAACATATTTATTGGACATCAATTGTGCATAGACGGCTTATCCTATGAAAAGACAAAGTGCCTCCTCTCCAGATCTCTTACTTAGGAGTATATCTTTTCCCCACCAGATACAGTAGCTAATATCTAACTCTGCAGAAGGAGTCATGAATCAAGTGGATAGAGCAAATATGACAGCATTTATAAACAGGGTGTTAGCAGAAATGGCACTGGAGTGGGGAACTGGGATTTCAGCTGAACACTGAAAAGATATTATTTCAAATATCTTGCCCAAAGATACCATTAACGAAGGAAATTTTCTTTCTAGTTCAAGGTGATAAATCTTTTCAGAGATCAAGTGGCTTGCCTTTGTACATATGTCTCTGCTGTGTTACACAATAGTTTGCTAATAACACTGTCTAAATTACCACACATTAGGCTTGAATAATCTGTTACTTGTCTCATGTAAGGATTATTCCTTAGCTTTTGTCAAAAGGCTTTCTTGAACAAATTTAGCATCTCACTCTCTTTCTCTCTACACACACACACACACACAAATATATATATATATATATATATATAATCAACAACTTCCCATGAACATATGTTTTGAAGGAGAATCTGAAGGTTTTCACACAATCGAGGATATTAGAAAACAAAGTTAAATTCCAAAATTGCTCCAAAAAATAAGTTCCAATAATTAGTGACAATTGTTGTATCCAGAGACAACAGTTGAGAGGTTCACAACTTATTTTGTGAGGAGAAACGTGTAACTGAGATTACATGAGAATATCATAAACAACAGCCTGCAAAAAGGTCTACAAGTTAGAGCTTAACTGATTGATTGTAGCACTAAAAGATGGAAGCAAAGCATGCTTTACCTGTGTGAGGGAAATGATAAGATATTCTTCTGATACATTTTAGCTATTTTTGTATACCCTGAGCTGATCCACACAGGTGTGGTTGTTACAACAACAGCAGGAATCAAGGTAAAATAGACAAAGAGCCTCCTTAAGGGGTGCAGCTTATAAGACAAAGTCTCAGTCTTTCCCCTAATCTATAATAATACAGTACAGAACTAATTTAGAGTTGAAAACAGTGCTCTATCGGGCTATGAATATAGTTCTATGGAAAGCATCTGCTACCATTTCATATCTCTGTTTAATCCCTAGTGGCCCCAATAGCCACACCATTTGATATTTAACCATTATTACAAAATTGATTCCTGCAAAGGAACTGACAGACTGGTTTTTAGAATCAGGTTGCTGAAATCGGTGTTCTGGAGTTAAGAAAGGGCAGAAAACAATAGACTAAAGATGTCATTCCAGGAGTAAGATCAACAGAGAAATAAAGCCCAAGAAAGACACAGACAGGGCATGGAGCACAGGAAGTGCTAACAGCCATCTGAGGTGCCCTCCCCAAACTTTGTAGAGAAAGGACAAAGAGTGATTGTCTTATAATACACAGGGCTGCCTGGATCCCTCTACAAATCAACAAAGAAAGGGCAACATATCGATTCTACAATTATCCAGAGACTTTCTCTCCGAAGTTAAGTCTGGAAGTATTACAGCAGCATAGGTGAACCGCTGCCAGGGACGTTGTATGTCTTAGTTTTCTCTAACTGTGTGATGGACCAGCACACATGCATTGCCCAGAAAGAAGACCCATTAGGCTCTCTAAAGCCATCTCAGAGAATAGCCTAAATAGGTAGGTCATCTACTCCTTTTAAATCTTGGTTTTGCTCACCTTCACGGGTGGCAGTTTCATAGACAGAGAAAACTATTCACTTTGTATGATCAACTTGTAATTTAAAAAAAGAATCAAATTCTTTCTGTTCTACTGCATTGCACTTAATAAAGAATGGTGAGTTTATTTATTATTTATTTATAAATTTACAATTATACTGTACAGTGTGATTGCATAAAAGCTACAAAGAAGGTTCAGATCAAAGTCTAGCACAAACATCAAAAAATAATACTAGGTATCTTACTACTCATTTCTGAGCATGGACATACTAAGAGATATTAGGGGGAAAACAGTAAACGTTTCTTATAAAGTCATAAAAAATAAAACTCAATCAATTCAAGGTATCATCATTGATTTCTCCTTACTATCTTTCATCAATAAATTCTGAAATATTTATTGCTTCCCCATGCAAAACCCATTTTGCCTTAGCTGAGGCTGAAATCCATACATTTGACTATTTGGTTCTATTCCATTGACACCCACTTTTCAATTTTCAGTAAAATATACTCAACATTTCCTTTTCATCCTCACATCCCTTAAAGTTCGGTTCTAACCCTGAACGTGCCTACTCTGGGTCTCTCACACACTCCAATCCCTCAAGCTGAGTTTCCCTGTGGGTTTCGAATTCACAACAGGTCAATGGTGGTAATAGAGACACTAAGTAAAGAGAAATAAGAAATTAGAGAGACTAGAATTGTTAGTGGTGGGGAAGTCTTGAATATATCAGAGATAGTGATATAAACAGCATATATGAGATGTGATACTACTGATATGTATGACATTCCAACTGTTAAAGAAGAAGAAAAGGCATATATACACATTGCAGGGCTGGGAGGAAACACAATCGTAGGTTTTAAAAGTTTTTTGAAACACGTATTGATCCTCACCTACCACAGGCAACCACATGGTTCCTGGAGTTGAACAGTTAACTTATGAAGCAAAGGAAAAGAAAACCCTGTGACTGGAGTAAGGGCTGTTGACCTTCTTCTCGGTGGGGCTTTGTAATGCAGGATCTTTTCAGGGTTAGAAGTCTCACCACCTGCAAGACTGGGAAAGACAGACAGTTTTCTCACCTTATATAGAAACTAAGTAAGTCACAGAACACATCTTGATAGGCAGAAAGGGCAGACCAAGGAAGAATTTAACTGAGAAAGAATATTAGTAGGCATAATTGCGCCTCCTAAAATAATCCATTTGTGTGTTGTTAGGAACACTGTTCAAAAATATTTTGGATGAATTGTTTTTAAAATGAACATTTCCAAGTAGAAAAAGAATGAGCCTCACAAGGATACAAACATTAATTTATACTCTTCCCTTTTTCAAAACTCTCTTTTACCCAGTGGAATAGCATTTCTCATGTCTAACTGCATAGTGGAAAGAGAAAACCAATTCCTATATGCTGCTCTTTGATTTCCACATTAGTACGAGCAAGCACATACATACACACAATACATAAATAACAAAAATGTATACAAACAAATATATATATATAATTGTATATTTTTGCACATGTATCTATATTATATATGTAAACACATATCATCAGATATTATTATAGATGAATGAATAATGAGATAGGCCAAAAAATTACTGAATGTACTAGTGCCTTTCTCTTTTTAATATACATGTTCGTTATGGAATGCGGTTGCTATGGAGACAGTTGCTAAAAACTTCATCAATCTCTATTGAATTCAAGGTACTGTACTGCCAATTGAGATGACAGGAGCGGGTATCAAGAGAGTCAACATGGCTCTCTTTCTTAGACAGTTAAGATAAAATATTGTAAAATGCCCTTTTGACCATACAGTAAAGGCTCATGTTCTAAAATGACAGATCCATCAAGTTGTAAACATAGCTGACCATTTATCTGATGGCTCCATGATCCCCTCTTTGGCTCTCATTTCCCCCACAGTACAAGATGTAACTATTTACTCGGGCTCATGATTCTTACTCTTTTGAATAGTTAGTGCAATAAAGACCCTGGTAATCAATGAACTAAATGAGCACAGCCTAATATCTGGTATGGTTGGGCATGTGAATGTTGGGGTTAGAAACCAGTTTGGAGAACAGGAAATACTAACAAGAGGGAAATGTTTCCACAAACTAATCTCTACTTACACACATGAATTTCTAGCTCTTCAAGTTCAGTTCTAGACGACTCCTGATGTTTTCTATTAGAAAGCTAAAGATTCTAATGAGGCGGCACACTACTGCAGCTGTGGTCACAGCATTTCAAGACAATGCAACACGTAAGAGCGCTTGTGAGTGCATACACATGGTACATACAGACAGAAAATGATATAAAACTAGCTGAAATACAAGGCTGGAGGAGTAATATCAAGAGCACACAGAGAATTGTAAGAATCATTAGAGACTTTCACTAAACCTGAGAAAATGATGCTGTTTTCATCCTGACAGTTCAATATCGAAGAACTCATAACCTAATGTAAAAAATTGGCTAAACCCTAAAAGGACTCAAGTGTCACCATAAAAGGTAAACAATGTTGTAGAAGCTTATGACCTATAACTGAACTACTTTGTAATATTATCATCCAAATCTTTAATATGTGAGTTGTCTTCTTGTTTAAAAAAAACAAACCCTGGACTTTTGAATAAGTTCACACATTTTAATAATCAACTAAGAACATAAAATAAAATGTTAATATTACTTATGATAAAATATAGTATATATTTATGGAAATGAAGAGGCTTCCAAATCAAACCCTGGAAAGGGAACCCATTTGAATCTCAGGATTATAGCTGGAATATATTTTTCTCCATTGTCACATAAGTCATACTACGACAAGTTATATTAGATGGCCAAAATGTCCAAAAGACCAGTGGTCTCTGAGGCGCTGGATGTCACAGTAATTAACTCACTTAACTCAACCAAAAGACAAATTGCTTTCCACCAGCCTGTGGCTCCCTTGTCTTTTTTTTTTTTTTTGTCTTAACAAAATTTTCAGATGTACTAATTTAATTAGGTAGAGTTCAATACTGTAATCTATTACGTACTAATAAACAATGCTAAGTCACACAGTATCACATCATGCAGATTTGAGAAAGCTAAAGTTCAAAGACCTTCCTACAATTCTTTTCTAGAAGCATTGCTTTAAGACTTAAAGCACTGCTCTGCATTCACCCTCAATGTTTTATATCATACAAGACAGATCAAAGTTCCTATTTGCATGTAACTATTCAAGTATAAGCTCAACACTTATTGAAAACACTGTCAATCATGACAAAACTACGATTAGAAATTTGCTGTAACTAAATATACAGCAGAGGCTACAAAGAGAGTCTGCTCGGATCTATTTACTCTATCATGTCCCCATGTTGTACACTCCTAATTAGTGTAGTTACATAGGTCCCATAGTATTATCCTCTTTCAAGAATATTTTGGCTCTATTTTAAGACAGGGTCTCATGTGGCCCAGGCTGTTCTCAAACTCTATGTAGTTTAGAATAACCTTGAACTCCTGACCCTCCTGCTTCTACTTTCTGGTGTGATCCACCACACCTGGTCTATATGATGCCAAAGTTCTTTCTCAGAGAGAACACCTTACCAAATGAGCTACATCACTATCTGTCACTGGTATATTATGATTTAAATCTTTGTCCCAAGAGTTCATGCATTAGGAATATAAACCTGAGATTTAAATGTTAGCAGTGTATGAAGGTAGGTCCTTAAGGTGACAATTTGAATAAGTAGTACTGATGAGGATTGGTTAAGTAATGTCATCAGTGGTGAAGAAGAGAGGACTTGGGAGCTGGCTCAGTTCAGAAAGCACTTGCCTTGCCAGGAACAGGATATGAGTTCAACTTGGAAAACCCACTTTTACAAAGCCAGGTGATGGTAAGCTCGGCAATGGATTTCAGAGACAGATTCATTGGTGGTCTCTGACTTGCCTATTTAGAGAGTTACAAACCAAGGGAGAGACCCTGCCTTAAAACAATATGTATTGAACCTGAGAAAAATACCCAAGTTGATATTTTTGTTTTGTTGCACACAGGTTCACATACATACATGTACAGAAACAGGGAAAAGGAAGCAGGACTGAGCCAGTAATCTTGATCTCCTTCACCAGATGTCACCCTGTGTCTTATAGTACAGTCTCATGCTTCTCACCAAGTATCAATCAGATGCTCTCCCAGCCATCAGCACTATGAGACTATTAGATTTCTGGGGTTTGCAGCAGGAGAAATGGGGCTAAAATATTACACTAAGCATATGAGTTATAAGTTTATCAGTCTTGAAATCTATTTCTTTATTTCTGCCCAAAAGAAGATGTGGGATTATAATGTGTACAATGTATGGAAAATTTGCATCTTCATGAGTTAATACGAAAAGAAAAGGAGCCTGGATTGTTAAAAGGAGAAAAAGAATGCACAGGATTTACTACCTTTGTAAAACAGTTTACAGATGTAAAACCATTTTCTTATTGCACTTGAAATAGTTCTCTACATGTTCAATTGTTTCATAGGCAAATATTTGTTAATCAAGTAATACAAATGTATTAGTATCCAAAATTCATATTAGAATAATTCATTCAAAATGAAACACATTCATAACGGGATTAGGGAAGCCTACAGTCTACACAGTCAACTGTCCTGGTAAAGTAGAGAAAGTTGAAAGTTGTATAGAATAATCAAAACACAATGACCTCCAAGTGAGACAACCGAAGTTCCATACAGAGAAAGGCACAAGATGTGAATGCCATAGCAACTAATGTTAAGAATCAATTCTGCATCAACAAAGCTGACCATAGCTCCATTCAACTCAACAAGGTGCAGAAGAGCCATCATGTCTGCTAGAGAATGAACTTCATCCTATGGGGGGAAGAAACTGGGAGAAACTACACAAAGTGAACAAAGAGCAAAAAGACCCAACTGAGCAAATGTAACTAAAAATCAGATGCTCTAGCAAGCTTGAGAATGATATGAGTTAATATTCATGGTAATGAGACATGAAAATGTAAGTAAAACATGATGGCAGCAGGCAGCCTGAAATGTAAGCAGTCCCTGGGAGCTCTGTGGGGAGAAGTCTAGATATCACTCAGTCTGAGAGGTGAGACCGCAAAGGAAGGTGAGAGAATAAGAATGGACAGCAACCTTCTACACATTTTGGTACAAAGGTAATCGCTCTAATATGATGCACTTTCCTAAGGAAAAAGTGTAATAGAACTCCAAAATTAAATTTGCAATGCAACTGACAATTGAGGGAAAAATATAGAATATATACATAGAAACAATCTTCACTGTAATATATTTCATTCCAGAACTGAGATGAAATATAAATATAGACTTAGATCACTTATTAAAGGAAACTTCTTTTATTAGTTTACAGAGGAGAATAAAACTCCAACTTGTAAAAACAAGTATTTCACTTATAAATAAAAGGGATAGAAAATAAATGAACTGCCAAATGTATGCTTTGAAAATATAAGCAATAACACACTCTGGATGTTATAGATGCCTGGCAGGGTAGAATTTACAATGAAGAATAAATAAAACAAAGTGGGTGCCAATTACACAGCAGGAAGGACACTGTTCAAAAAGCAAAACAATTACATAGGTCAATGAAAAAACTGCCGGGAATGCAGTAATTGTGCTCACCTTTATAGAGCCTTCCTACTGAGAAATACACAAGAGGAAGCTGAAAACACAAAGCAATGAATGAAGCAGTTTGGGAAGATAGTTTATTATATACTTTACTAGAAATTTAGGAACATTCTACAAAACAATTTAACATGAATAATGTATTTCAACAGAGAAAAACAAAGTTAACCAAAAGGACATCTGCTCTTTTAGAAAAAAAAAATCTGAATTTCTTTTGTAGAAAAGGAAAAACGACAATGTGAACTGTGTGTGTTCACATGGAGACCTTAGGAGGATCACTGAAAACTTAAAAGAAAAAGGGGGTGAGCTTGATATAAGGGTTCACTTTCCTAAGAAGTTATCAAGTGGAATTCAGTTGATAAAACTTGTCCACTGTCTCTGATAAAGCTGTGCTTGGAAATGCTGCAGTATCCTGGGTTGCCAAGAATATCCCATAAGCAGCTAAGAAGACTGACCCACCTGTGTTTTACCAGCCACAGCAGCAAGAATATCCCATAAGCAGCTAAGAAGACTGACCCACCTGTGTTTTACCAGCCACAGCAGCAATAAAGACACCATTCGAGAGGGTGCATGCATGGTGAATTTTGGAGTCATATGCCCAGGTCCTAATCTAAAACAGGTCTTCACTAATGGAACCATATCAAGAATTTTGAGGCAAAGGTAATGTCATGGTGACCTTCTTTCTGCTGAGCCCCAACATCCTTCCAAATGTCCTTTTAGAAGACAAACTTAAACACCATTACATGCAGACCGGGAACACTATGAGCAGAGCCAGAGGGATGAAGCAATAAGCTAAAAGATGGTGACTGACAGCTGCCAGAGTGTGGAAGCAGCCAAAGGGGATGAACTTCTAGAACTGCTGGAGGAGGCGGGGCTCTGGATTGTTGTGACCTGAAGCTCAGGTCACTGGTGAGTGATCGCCATTGCTGCCCTCCATCAGATAGGTGTTGCAGTGTTCACAGGCCACAGGTGCTATCCTTGACTGTAGTGAGACCATCAAGACAGAAGCAAAAGTGCCATAGAGCCGTATCCATATATAGCCCCCAAGAAATACATTAAAAATAACAATTATTCACAGATTAAAGTTGTCTCTAAAGGTTCATGCATGGCCAAATATTATAAAATCCATTCATTTCTGATATTTACAAGAAAATTCTGAAGTAGTCATTGTTTTTATTTCCTTAAGAAATCTAATTGATATATTTTAAACTTTTAAAATTTTATTTCTTTTTTTAAATTTTTAGTTCACTAAATAAGACATAAAGTACTAGATATTCAACTAGGTAATATATACTTGAATGATCAAATCACAATAGTAGCTAAACTGAGGTCCAAGGTAAAGAAAAAAAAGGAGCCCCAAAATTCCACTCTGCTAAATGGCTTCAGTGTGGCATCTAGTTCAATCTGAAAGAGAAACCAAGAGACACGGGAAATGAATGTGAAAAGGTCAAATAATGCTATTTGGATGGAAATAAGAAAATAGGAAACGTCTCAAATTAAAAGCAATAAAACAGCATCAAATTGTGAGATAATAGGAAATTTTCTTTTAAAAATCACAAACCAATGGTGTAGTGGAAAGAGAATAATCACCTAATAATGAAACAAAAAAAGTGTTATTTAAAAGAAAACTTAAAAATCTGCCATCTAGCAAGTATCAAGGAAAATAAGATAACTCAATTCTATGCACTGTAAAAAAACTTTGTAAGACACCTGCTGACTGAGCGGAGGTTGGGAGCTGTGAACTTAAGCATTTTAGCACAGCTTGGTTTGGAAATTCAGGAGACGAATTCAGAGCCAAACATCCAAAGGCACGTGTAGCAAAGAAAACAGACAAACTCTCCAACCATCAGTAGAGTAGTACAAGACAGAGACACAAACCTCGCCTCTGAGGCATTTGGAGATGCAAAGTACAGAGAGATTGACAATGATTAGTGGAAATTAGAATCTGTTACCAGAACAATAAAAGAGAAGAAACTCAGCATCCAAGAGTGGTTAAAAGATGGAGGATGGGTGGGTGAGAAGGGAACGGTTCTGTGGTGGTGATTCATTTGCCATCTGACAGATTTTCAACATAAAAAAAAAATGTCTCTTCCAACCGTGTGTTTCAAGGCTGTAGACTTCTGAATAAGAAACTAATTGGGACTATTGTTGGAAAGATGGGGAAAACATTCGTCTGACAGTGATGTTTAAGCACACAGTCCACCTGTTACAGGAAACTGAGAAAGAGGAAATTTGATGGTGATTAGAATATGGGATACCTTACATTTGCATTATGGGGAAGAGCATGTATCTTAATGCAGAAAGAAGATGGGTAGTGGTAAAAAAAAATGGCTCAAAATTAAATATGAATGAAGCTGTCAAAGTAAGGGAGCAAACCTTAAAGGTGCAATCAAGTCTGCCAGGATGTCTAAGTTGGAAAAATACATAGAAATGGCAAATATAGAAACATGGGTGTCGGTGGGTTCTCTTTTTTTTTTAGCGTTTACTTAATGAGGCAGAAACGTCTGTTTAAGCTCCTAAATTAGTGTGTGAGCACCTTGATTCTCTTGCAACTTGCTTTTTACTTCCCTGAAGAATCATCTAAATTGCAATTAGTAAAAATGATAAAGCATACCCAAAGAAGAAAAACCACCTCTATTGCCGAAAATGAGCGAGGAACTAGCTCAAACTTGAATGCACACATGCTTGCTGTAAGGCATGAGGAATCCATCTCACCTCCCTGGATCTCAAATGCTTCATATTTAAAATAGAGCAATTAATGATAATTATACCCTAAATTTTATTTGAATAAGCATGAAAGTAAAATTTATAAACACTACTGAAAAGACTGAAATTATTTTATTAGTTTTGAATACTACTACCACTAATAATAATGATAACAATATTAATAATTTGGGCAACCCAAATGTACATTTCTCTCCTTCCCTTCCTACCTGTACCATAAATTATTAAATGTGAAGAGACCAAGAAAATGCTGAAGATGTTGTGCAGGAATCTCTGGTGGGAGTGCAGATTTCAGACAAAGGGTCTTTCTCTGCAGCTAAGCAGGTTCCCAACTTCTCCCCCATCTTAACCAAAGGTTACGTTTGGAAAAATGTTTCCACAGAAGATTTCAGCCTGAACAGCATTAGATACCACTGAAGTGAGTAATAGGGTACATATTATTTCCCTATTAGGAAAAATAAGCTTACCTGAAATATTCATCACATAAAAACCTTCAAAGGCAAACCAAACTTCTATCTAGAACTAGAGTGTTACAGCCAGCCCAATGGGGAACCATAACCACTAGAGAAAAGTCCCCAATTAGCTTTGTCATTTCTTAGCTTTAAATTTGAAATGATGAAGAGTGCCAGATATTTGAGAAGAAAGTGAATATAGAACATGGAGAATCACACCAATGCAAAGGGGAGGGGGGGCAGAAAGGGAAAAGTCAGCCAGAAGAAGAAATCCACGTCAAGAGGTGAAGAACAGGTCAAACACACACTGACAAAATGTTCTCGCATAAATACAAAGAACCATATTCTAAGGTAAGAATAAGAAGTTACAACAACAACTAATTTGGGAAAACACCTTTCAAAGGACTTTTTAAAAAGTAATAATAGAACATCAATTGTGATGGATGCAACAAAATTAAAGGAAATCTCTCAAAATGCAAGCTACTTGTAAAAGGAGGAAAGAGGTATATGTAGTGAAGAGGAAATTCCAGATGCAGAAAAAAATCTTCTCTGATATGGGGTGACAATAGTTCCCTAGCTGTGCTGCAGTCCTCGTGGCTGAGCAGGCAAGTTCCTCCAGGCCAATATGTCAGGAATGAGTCTGACCAGGTGTTTGTTAAACACCTAGCTTCACTGTTTCTCCTAGCTCCTGGGTATGTTTGCCATGTGCAGAACTTACCTAGCTCTGATTGTGAGATACAGAAGTACCTAAGAAAGAGAGTTTACACCTCTGGAGAAAAGTAGCCTGCCAGCAAGCCACATAAAGCCATTAAACTATAGAAGTAAAGAGAAGAAAAGGAAAGCAAAATCATAACTGAAATACATTGAGAGACATAAAACAGAAGCAAAAAAATCATCAAAGAATAGTAATCGCAAGAATTGTAAAGTTTAAGAAACAAGTATAAAATCATTAAGAGTAACAAGGATGGCCTTTACAACTCATATGATGACAATGTTAAATAACATTCTTCTTATTATTAAATGTTAACTAAGATGCTTAGGAGGGTAGTTTTCAGACAAAAGAAAAATGTCAAAACCATTAAGAATAAGTTAGAAAAATTGAGTATCTATAAGACAATGAAAGTAGAACATTAAAGGAAGCATCTTTTCCCTTGTTTTGTTTTTTTGTTTTGTGTGGTTTGTTTTATTTGTTGTTTTGTTTGTTTGTGTTTTGAGTCAGTGCTTCTCTGTGTGGCCCTTTCTGTCTTGAAATTCTGTAGGCCAAGCTGGTCTGAAACTCAGGGATCACCCTGCCTTTCTGGGGTGCTGGGATTAAAGGCCACTACACCCTGCCAGTTGTAATTTTTATATCAAACAAAACCTTTCACTCAAAGTTTGATATAAAGGCTGACATAATGGTCACATGACTAATATGTGTTTAAAAACTTGTGGTAGAGGATTAGGAGGTTATGTGTCATAACTCATTATTTCTACTGGAACTAAATTTCTCTAGATATTGTCTAATAATAAAAAAGGGAAAAATTACAGGAAGGGGGAGGAGGAAACACATTCATCTAGAATGTGGTTTATTATGAATCTCATGGTACAATTTAACATTTAAACCTAGATATCTTACCTGTGAAAATAGAAATATCTTAAAGAAAAATGATATGACAATTAAAGTAATAAGAGAGTAGAGCAGGAAACATTGATGCTAATCCCTAGATGAGGACCAGACTAGCCCTCTTTGCACACCTCAGGGGCTTGTAGTTTCAAACATCGGTTAGTCTTTTCTATAAAACTCTGGTCAAAACAGTTACAAAACCTGGACAGCATTCCCTTTGCATTAATATCATGGTGCAAAATCAATTATTCATTTGAATAAGGTAAATCAAGATTCAATTTCATTTTAAAGTACAGGTTGATATTTTCAAGCATGCTGGGAAGATTGATAATTCAGGACCAGATTATTCCCCTAATTTATAAAAATGTGAGTCTCATAAAAAATTCCAAAGCTAATTAAAACTAAATATCTGCTTTCTCTTTTGATTGTGAAAAAATACTTTAGAATTTTAGGCTTAACAAACCATTTAAAGCCAAAAATATCTTGTCAGCCAGCGAAGACAAAGTTTAAAAAGTGAAAGGGCTGTGGCGACAGAAACAGATGCCTCTTGGTCAGTTAGTCTGAGACACATCTGTCAAAATCATTACTCATTGAATCATGAAGTGCAAGATATAAATATATTAACAAGTTGATAAAATATATTGTTTTCTTCAAAAACTTGCACGGGATTTATTGTATACAGCAAAAACTGATGTGTAATGTGGAGGAAGCAGATTTGGTAGTTGATGCTCTTTCAAGCTGTCATTCTACCTATTCATAGCAAGAAGCCACCATGGAAGAGTAGGGGAGTCAAAGCCACAAGGAAGTCCGTTGGAACATAACTTACCATGCTCCTAAACAGACAATCACACATGCTCTGTCTCCTAATTTCTAAAGAGAATCTTCACAATCACCCCCAAACCAATGCTTGCCAACAGAATTAATAGCACGTGTAGAATCACGTGTGCACCATCCTGCTAGATCAGGGATAATGACGCTGATTGGGAAATGCCTTTAAATGAAAGAAAACCAATTAGAAACACTTCCAAGCAGAAGGTGAGCATTAAAGGCATCATCAATCCTCTCATTTCCATTCATAAAACTCACTTTAATTCTAATGTTTAACTTTCTCATTCTGTCAGATTTTCTAATTACAAGGTATTCTTGCATTTTCCCAAGGCATTGAGAAGCCTCTTTTCTAGTGTTTTTGTAATGTTAGTTACTTGTAGCTACAATGTTAGGTACAAGTTGTAATTGCCAACTGCCCAGAAATAATAGTACAGAGTTTATTATGATAAATCAGGGGAGAGGCTTACATAGGAAAACAATCTACATAGTGTTCTTTGGAATTAGTGACTGCCCATAGGTGGTGTAGTTCTCAGAAAAAGTCCTGTCTAAGCTGGGGTGTAAAAATATGGTGGTTGTGCAGATTTATGCAGAATATATAAATGTAATTTGTAAATAAATTAAACTGAAATTGAATAAGAATATAGACATCAGATGATAGAAAGCATCAATAAAAATGTTCTGTGTGCCAGAGGATAATAAACTCAGAGGGGCATCCATATGTATTTTAAGAGCCATAGAAACTCTGGAGTATTGGCAGTGCATGTTGTACTTAATTGTGATATTTTATATGATTTTAGTCTTCAGGCTTTAGGAAAATGTGATAACAAGGACCATTGGTTCATATATTTTCTTATCTCCAAGCTTAATTTGTACTAACTAGCAGTTACTTGTCTTGGGAAATTAAATTGTTTCTATAGACTATTTCTAACCTGACCTTCCAATGTATTAATGGGGACATGACGGCATTGTTGGTGTGCCCATCTGTTCATCTGAGGATGTTCCAGGAGTCTTTGTGGATGTATAAACAAAATGTCACACCAGGCCCACTCAGAGGACACCCAGCGACGTTCCAGGATACGAAGCCAAAAGCACAGGTCAGAGAATGTTAATTAATGTTTCTGGAGCATCCTACAGGATCTAGATGTGAGGAAATCCACCTTTCAACAGGAATGGAACATGGGGCAAGCTGGGGATGAATGGACGGCTCAGCTCTGTGCACGTCAGCCATAGGATAATTTCCCAGACTCGTTTACACATGGAAAAGGGCTGCCAGATTCTTAAATAGTGGAAAGAGAAACACTGTCAGTTTGAATAACAGATTACACAGTCTCCGGAGATACTTTAAGACAAAATGTGGAGCAAACTTAGAAATAGCCTGGAGGCACCTGCTGAGGACAGCAGCCCTGCTGGCTCCAGAAGGACCACATGCTGGAGCATAGCGCAGTCATGCCCACCAGGCCTTTCCCTAGAGAGTTGGAAGGAGAATCTTTTGTAACTGAGTGCAGAGAAGCAAGCATACCAAGCATTCTGCAACTGGTCTCTTCAAACTGATCGAATGCTCAGATTCACTGAAAATTCCAGAGATTCATCTTTTCTATATAAACACAGGTCTTGGTGCAGTTGGTTACAAGGGTTATGCTGTTTTCCAGAAGGCTTTCTTTTCAAACACAGGTTTTTTTCCATGTTTTACAATGATGTGTATATTGTGTATTACAAAATGTATGTATGTATGTATGTATGTATGTATGTATGCATGTATGTATATATTGCTGTGTGTGATGTGTATATGTAAGTACGTATGTGTATGTATGTATGTGTGTGCTAGTCAGACATTATTGCTAGGATAAACACCTCAGAGAAACAGGTTAAAAGAGGCAAGGTTTATGTTGGCTTGTGGTTTCAGAGGTTTGCATGTATGGTCAACTGGCTCCCGTATATGCAGAACTGCAGCTTGGGAACATCACAGCAAATGGGCAGAGGGGAGAATTCCTTACCTCACTGAAGCACACGAGCAGAAAAATCCAGAGCAAGAAGGAGAACAGTTCCATATGCTAGTGGAAGGTACACCAATACTGACCTATGCCATCCAATGAGCTCCTATTTTTACCAGCTCATTCGGAGTGAACAAGTTAATTCATTAATCCATTGATAGAGTTATTAACCTCATCTTACAATCACTGCCAATATTGTCACCAACTTGGCACCTTCATCATATGTGCCTTTTGGATCTTATCATATTTCAACAACAGTTTTGTAGGATCACAGTTAACCCCCCGCCCAGCGCAAAAATGTTCCATTTATACAATACCCTAGATATTCTACTGAGGTCAGTAGAACGGAGGGCATGCTGGTGGCTTTTTAAAATTGCCACAGCTTGCTTTAAAATTCATGTTTGCCAAACATAGTCTGTGCTTGTGTGTGTGTGTGTGTGTGTGTGTGTGTGTGTGTGTGTGTGTGTGTATGCCAGACTGCCCCAACCTCTTTGTTGCTGGATATCTCCTTTCTCTCTGATGGAAAATTGCATTCATTCATAACATGGCCCCAAAGCCACAGAACTCTATTAGTCACTCATAGGGATTACACACAGTACAAACAATATCTAAGATAAAAATAGAGCAGCTGCAATGCAAAGTAACTGTGACAACTGCCCAGTTCTGATTGGGTTGCTCTATCTCTGATAGGTAAACATCCAAATGAAATGCTTACGTCCATCTACCCTTCTGCCCATGCAAATATCAATCCATCCATTGATCTCGCTGCTATAGATAGCGTTTTCAGTCTTTTGATAAATACTGCGACCAAAAGTGACTTAGGTTGGACAGAGTTTATTTAAGCTCATATCTTACTGTCCACATTTAAAGATGCCAAGGTAAAAACTTATGGCAGGAGCTAGAAGCCAAGCCCAGGTAGGAACGGTGCTTTCAGGTCAGCTTTTTGACTCTGTTCAGCTAACAATCTTGCCTTTCTTAGGAGCTGATGCTAAGGATGGTACTTACCACAATGGACTGGTTCTTCCTACATCAAGTAGAAATCAAGAAAATCCCTTCAAAAGACCAATCTGATGGAGGCAATGCTCCAATTTGAGACTCCCTCAGACAATTCTGAGCTGTGTCAAGTTGATAAAGCTAATTAGGGAATTACCATTTGTCTGTCTATCTATCTATCTATCTATCTATCTATCTATCTATCTATCTATCTATCTATCATCTACCTGAATATCTCTTATATGCCTCTTATCTATCTATAATCATCACCTCACTAACTCTATCATCTGTCTTTCAATCTAATCTTTGTGTATCTTCACTGATCTGATTATATGGTTATAATATTATATGACTAGTGTCACTATTTCTAATTAAGGAAACATGTCATAACACACTCACAGACATCTCAGATGGGCGCTGCATCTGTAAACATATGTGGCTTGTGAAACGAAATGGCAATAGAAATGCCAACTATTATATAGTTTCCCCATATCTTAAAAAGCATCACATATTAACGGGGATCGAGCTCCATCTCTCTTGCCTGCTTACTCTCACATTAGATTGCTCAGCCCTCTAATGGAGACAGAAAGACACCTTCAAGGAAGTCCTTGAAAGAAGTAAGGCTTCAAAGAATATCATATAAAGTGAGTATTGACCATCACTGTGTTAAGTTGTCTCTGAGGTAAATCTCATTATCCACATGTTTGTGCTACACGTCATGTTGGCCCAAGGCCAGAACTAACCTGGGAAATCTTCAGCTGTAACAGGACCCCAGAGAGCAGATTCAGGCCAAGGTCAGAGTGCCTCCCAGGACTCAGCTAGGGAGCTCTGCTTAACCTCCTGCTCTGCTTCTCTCCCCTGTTAGCCTAGATTTCAGTATTCTTTGCCAGCCTGACACAAAGCCTACTAGTGAAATAGAAAATACTGCACTTTAACGTTCAGAAAATAATAAAATGCACCTTGATCACAGATATATTTTGCCCTTTTGTGATGCACAACCATAAACTTGCAACATTAAAGTAGGATTCTCTTACTTAGCTTGAGTTTTATAAATAAATAAAGACTGTAGAAAAGAGGAGGCAAGACTTACTTTGAAAACTTTAATAGTATTTTTGTAGTCACAAAAATGCAGTATTTGTATGCTATATCTGAGTTATACCACTGTTGTTATACCACAGAACTGGGAAACCTTGGTGACAGAAGCTACCAGACCATTAACCACCTTGACATATGCAATCATACTTACTAGAAACATCATTATATAAGGTTAAGTGCTTAGCGAGATTTAACTAGATGAGCAGAGAGCTATCTCAGCAGGTAAGAGGCATTGCTCTACAAACATGAGGACTAAGTCTGAATCTTCAGCACACAGCCCAGAAGTCTGTGTAGAGCCGAGGGTGCCTGTGTTTCCAGCACTCAGGGAAGAGGCAGGCAGTTCTCAAAAGCTGCAAGGCCAGCCAGCTACTGAATACAGAAGCTCTCATTCAGGTATTGTGGTCAATAAGGAGGATGCATGTTGAAAAAGAGATGGCATGTTAAATTTGGTCTCCATATATATGAACACATGTATAAGCTTAACACACATACTCTTGTGCATGAAATGCATGCAATAATAATAATGATATAATAATAATACAATAATAATTTAACTAGGAGAGGCCTTGAAGATTGAATAAACATAGAGCTTTAATTCAAGGGAATATATGCAATTGAGGAATGGGCAATAACTCCTTAGAATATAAGCCACCCACACTGCCCATGTTAAATTTTGAGTTTTGATTCAAACTACACACAAGCACAAATAAATTAAATGCTTCAACCTACATCCACTTGAGCATCAAAATGCAAGAATCTATTTTTTAGATAAGTTTGAGAGTTAAACAGGCTGCTAGATTGTTCCCAATATAGAATTTAGTACTCAGGGCACCTTCGGTCACCTCTTACAGGCTGCATTGTATAACGTGAAGTTAGTGAAAATGCAGGCCCGGCACTCAATAGATGGAGAAATCAGATGCCTTCTCACGGCTGTAATATTTCCTGATTTGAAGCATAGACAACATTGTTTCTTTGCTGCCATAGCTTCCATATCAACTGAACTCAGATAAAAAGCCATTTGCCCAAAAGGGAAAGCATAAAAGGACTGGGGAGATGGCTTCTACCTGTGAAACAGTGCGTGTGGGGTCATCTGTTTATTTAACTCAACATCTCTTGTATGTTATCTCTGTCACTTATTTTATCTTAATTTCTGCATCTCCTTTTCCATAGATTAATTTACAGATTGTCTCTAGTCTCTGTAGGAGTAAGGCAAGGAGGTGATCCTTGGGTCGTATACTCAGGCCCATTTCTTGCACTACAAACATAACTTCTCTTGACAAGAACACTGCGTACTGACCCAGAACGGGTGGCCCTTGCCACAGTGACATGCAAACACGGTTCTAACATTCATTTGTATCCCTCGGGGGTGTTTACATGGCTTGCTTCTGCGGTAAAATGTGACCCTCTGTGTTTTCACTGTGACTGGATGACATGCTCAGGACATCTCCCCAACATCTTTCACTGACAGAGTGTGCCAGTTTGGAGTGTTTGTGATTTCTCTCCTCCCATCACAGAACTGAACCCTTTCATCATTGCAGGAAGGTAACTCCACTTGCATTAAGGTAAAAATAACTTTGTTTCTCTGTTTTGTTCTTGACCTCTAAATGCATATTCCAGTTCTCATGAGACCAGGTAAAAGAAAGCTCTGTCTTCAGCTATGCTAGAACAAGAAGCATTTAAAATCAAGAAAATTTGCTTTTAACCAGAATATAAAATATTAAGGCATTAAGGAACTATGTAAGAAAGTGGATCATTCGATATAAAGAGTGTGTAGCATGTAAAACTAAGATCCATTCATGATCGTATCTACAATTAAAGGGACTTCTCAGAATGCAGACAAACAGCTTTTCAATTAAGAACAGCAGCATGTGTATTATTTTCCCTCTCCAAATATGTAAAACTATTTTATCAGCTGCCACATACAAAATAAATGTAATAAATATTCTGCTGTCACTCAGCTGACATAGTTTTATATTATCACAGCAGAATAAAATAGGGCAATAGAAATCATCTGAATTCCACTGAATTATTACCCAGGTGATCTAATAAGCTCAACATGCTGCCATTGAAATTGTTAATCCTGGAATACCTTTCAGATCTTCCAAAGTATTGAAGTTCCAGAACTTTTATAAGTAATCATGTATACATATAAAATATGCACACGCGGCATATTAAATGTGATAAAGCGTACAAATAAACAATAAGAAATAGCCTTGAAATTATATAGGACTATGTTCTCTGTTAAGATAAAACACCATGGAATCTGAACATGCAAGTCTATAAACTTATAGTTTTGTTTGAATGAGTCTTTTGAAAATCATATTTATTTTTTCCATTACTTGGATGTATGCACAGTGCCTGCTCAGAACCATGGCAAAGTCACAAATGCATTTTAATAAAACAAACAAAATTAACAGTTCTTATCTATGGACACAAAGTCTGGATAGGTTAAGACAGGAATTAAACTTTTATGATTCTCCAGTCTATAAACTTCATTGAGCTTTTCATTTCTATTTCATATTTCAACAGTCAAAAGAAAACATCAGTGTTATGATCATTTATTTCTTTCATGAAGGCTGTTCTAAAATGTAAGAAAAAAGTGCACCTCTAATGCTTTCCCACCTCTTGGTTATTCTTTGTTTATATAAATATCAGGTGAAGGGAGCATGGGCCTGTAGTTGGAGGGAAATGCTATCCTGGGCAGAGCGGCCCTGCCCCCATATTGGCAGAAATAGTTTATGTAATACTATGGATACGTGAAGCTTCACACATTTCCAAACTCTCTCTGTTATGTTTTCTCCTGGACATATATATTATAAACTTTATGAGTGGGATGGTAGCTGGTCATAAAATAAGGGTAACAGTGCACTGTAATAGAAGTCAAAAACTTAACGAATTATTTCCATAATTATAAATATAGTGTCTCCTGCAGGCAGCTTGCTAGAAAGCAAAAGCATAGATAATAAGAGACCAGAGAATTTTGAAGCCATAATATCAGACATAGGATATTTTCAATACACATTTTAAAAGGAAATAAAATGACTTGAAGCTTTCATTGAATGAGTCCTGAATTGTGGTTAGAAAATGTTGGTAGGTGTACTGAGAGATGACTGTGAAATCTTTCTCCAGTTTTGACCAAGATATGCTTTCTTCACTTTGGATCCAGAAGAAATGCTGAAATCAGTAAGGATTATGTTGTCAAGGCTGCTTCTGTCAGCAATTTATCTTTTGAGAGACCCGAGTGGTAATTGGTAATTAGTGTGTGAGGTTTTATCATTCTTTCTAGGCAGAATACCAGAAAGAATGCTAATCTCCTTCAATGATATTTTGAATCAGTCATACTGCTGGGATGAACTGTATGTGTGCCTGGTAAGGACACACAGACATGTACACACACACATACACACACACACACACACACACTTGTTTTTAATACACCATTAGAGACAAAATTTAAAATTATACAATCATATACTCTGATAATAAAAGGCCTAAAACCATATCATGAATTTCTATTCCAAAATCTTTAGGAAGCAAAGGGTAGACAGAGAGAGAAAGAGAATTTTTTAAAGCTTTGATTTTATATTTGTTTTGTGAGTTGCTTACATTCATCTATGTATACCCCATGTGTGCCTGGAGACCCCAGAGACGAGAACAGGTTGTTGGGAGCCCTGGAACTGGAGTTACAGATGCTTGGGTTTCATCATTTTGGTGCTGAAAACCAAGCTCAGATCCTCTGCAAGAGCAGCTACTGCTCTTAACCACTGAACTGTCTCCTCAGGTTGAGAAATGTACACTTTATATACAAAAGACAAACATCAGAATGTCAGAAAAAATTGAAGGTCTTTATCTAGGGTAATCTAATCTTTTTAATGTACTACTAAGTAATAATTCATTCTCACTACAAGTCAAAATAATAATCCAACACTATTTGAATATGCATTTACTACATTAATATGCAATTAGATAATAAACAATAGTTATTTCCTGTATGTACCTGAGCACATATGTTTCTTTACTATACTATGTAGAAGAATAATGCCAATAAATAGCAGCATTATGACTCACAAAAGTGCGATTCCAGAGTGGATACAAATGTAAGTGGAACTGAGTCCAGAAAGAAAGAGAGGGAAAATGAAGGGGGTCATTCTATGGGAACGAAGTTTGGCTCATGAATTCCACTATATCTCACAGTACCAAAACCACTTTAAAAGCTAACGAGGAAAAAAATACCTTATTTTCTGAGAGTATCGTACTTGTGCAAGAATATTAAAGAATAATGAAGAAGAAAGCAGTTGATTTTGAAATATGTCTATCGGTATCTATCTCCCATCCATGCACCCAAAACATCATAGCATCTAAAACTCCTCTCAACAGGAATTTGCTAAATAAGTAAAATGAATCTTTTTTTTTTTTTACCTAAGGTTACAACTTAACTTTCCAAGATTAAGCAGAGCTGGTTGAACTTGTTCATAAATTGCATCCTTGAAACAATACCACTTCAACAGTCACAGCACGGAACTGGGGAAATGGCTCAGTGGTTCAGAGCTCTTATTGCTCAAGCATGAAGAACTGATGATGCCAACTTCTCACAGCTGATAAATTGAAAGCCAATTGTGAATGTCCCTGTAACCTCAGTGATCTGGTGGTGGAGACAGGAGGATTGATGGAGCGTTGGGGCTGTCAGCCTAGTTCTAGAATCAGTGAGAGCCACAGCCTTAGAACAATAAAGTAGAGAAGGGGGACACCAAATGTCTTCGAACTTGGCTTCATACCAACTTTTCTAACAACATTTCCACATTGTAGATCAGATCCCAGCAGCTCAAGGCATTGACTCCCCTTGAAGAATGCCTCAGGATGCAATTAGTGCTATTGGGCCGTGTCCATCTGATACAGCCCAAACAAGCCTTCTTCAGTCCTTTCTGAAAAACACTAGTCTTTGAAGCCAACCACAAGCTCAAGCTACTCTATACAACAACCTCCTAGGATCTGGCTCACGGCCCCAACAAACTCTAATACAGGAATTCGAGGTTGGGGTTTAATGGGCGGAAAGTTTACATTAAAGATGCAGTGTTTAATGTAAAGTAAAATGCAGTGGGCATATACTAGAGCGATTTCCTAAGTGAGACAGACGTGTCTCCAAGGAAGCTGTCATTGTGCCTCCATCTGAGTATTCAAAATGAAGTCTCAGCAACACTGAGGCTGGCTGAGTGGCTGATGTACCTTTGTGGGTGAGGAGCGCCCCTTGTGCACAAAGTTCTAAGTCTGGTTCCCATTATTTCATGTGACACTGAGGACAAGAGTTTCAAGCTAGTACATTGCCCTGAGGTCAGGGCCTTTAAAATCAAGTAGTGGTTTGCGATGTTTGCAGTCTAGGATCGCATCTGTTTGCCACCTGCTCAAAACTGTTAAACACTTAATCCATCAATCAGGAATCCGCTTACTCAACTCCAGACACCTGCCATTTCGGTTGCTATGATCAACAGTTAAGATTACAATTTGTCTACTGAAGTAACTATATGCATCTCAACTCAGTCCACAGTCATCAAACCACAGCAAACAGTGTACCCTTGTGATAGCACCGAAAACCCATTGCTGCCCATGGTTCCCATAAATCTGCCACGCCAGTGATTATGAATAAAAGCTCGCTGCTTCCTTAGATATTTCACTCATTCTGCTTCTTTTTAAAGAGTCATTAGGAACGTATATGGGCCTGGCTTATAATTACTATGATGAAACTCCATAACCAAAAGCAACTTAAGGAGGAAAAGGTTTGTTTTGTTTACAGTTCCAACTAATAGTTCACTGTCTAAAGCACTGAGGGCAGGAACTCAAACATTACAGGAACCTGGAGGCTAGAGCTGATGCAGAGGCCTTGAAGGAGTGCTGATTTCTGGCATGTTTCCAGAAGCTTACTTAGCCTGCTTTGTTATAGAACCCAGGACCATCAGACTAAAGATTGTACCACCCACAATGGGCTGGACCGTCCCCCATTGATCACAAATTAAGAAAATGTCTTAAAATGCAATCTTTGTTATTTATTTTTATTTTTTTAATTTTTGCATACCAACCATATTTCTTTCTTCCTCCCTTCCTCTCCCCCCAACTTTCACCCCATCCAACACCCCATTCACTCCTTAGAAAGGGTAAGGCCTCTCAAGGGGAGTCAACAAACTATAACATATCATGTTGAGGCAGGATCAAGGCCCCCCCCCCTTCTTTGCATCAGGCAGAGCATGGTATCCCTCCATAGGGAATGGGTTCCAAAAAGTCATGCACTAGGGATCCCACACTGCCAGTGGCCCCATAGACTGCCCAAGCCACAGAACTGTCAACCATATTCAGAGGACCTAGTTCTGTCCTATAGTTTCCCTAGCTATCACTTCAGAGTTAGTGAGTTCCCACTAGCTCAGGTCAGTTTTCTCGGTAGGTTTCCCCATCATGATCTTGACCCCTTTGCTAATATAATCCCTCCTCTTTCTCTTCAACTGGACCCTAAGAGGTCAGCCCAGTGCTTAGCTGTGGATCTCTGAATCTGGTTTCATCAGTTACTGGATGAAGGCTCTATGATAACAATTAGGACGGTCATCAATTTGATTACAGGGAAAGGCTAGTTCAGGCATCCCCTCCACTGTTGCTAGGAATCTTAGATATGGTTATCCTTGTGAATTCCTGGCAGTTCCCCTAATACAGATTTCTCCCTAATCCCTATAATGGTCCCTCTATCAAGATAACGCTTTTTTCTCTCTCCATCTCTATCCCTACCCCAACTTAACCATCCTGTTCCTTCATGTTCTCCTCCCCCCTTCACTCCTCCATTGTCCCAATTTACTTAGGAGAACTTACCTATTTTCCCTTTCCAAGGCCATCCATGTGTATTTCTCTTAGGGTTCTCCACATTACCTAGCTTCTTGGGGGTGGTGACTTTTAGCCTGGTTATCCTTTTCTTTATGTCTAATATACACTTATGAGTGAGTACATATCATATTTATCTTTCTGGGTCTGGGTTTCCTCACCAGGATTTTTTTTCTAGTTCCATCCATTTGCCTGCAAATTTCAAGATATCAATTTTTTACAGCTAAGTAAAGCCCCATTGTGTAAATGTACCACATTTTCTTTATCCATTCTTCAGTTGAGGGACATCTAGGTTGTTTCCAGGTTCTGGCTATTATGAATAATACTGCTATGAACATAATTGACCAAATGCCATTGTGGTATAAATGGGCATCCTTTGGGTATATGCCCAAAAGTAGTATTGCTGGGTCTTGAGGTAAATTGATTCCCAATTTTCTAAGAAACTGCCATATTGATCTCCAAAGTGGCTGTACAAGTTTGTACTCTCACTAGCACATGGATCAATGGAATTGAAACAAAGACCCTGACATTAATCCACACACTTATGAACATCAGATTTTTGACACCCCTCTCTTATGAATATATTTCCTCAATTGAGGTCCCCTTATCTCCGATAACTGTAGATTGTGTCAAGTAAAAGTAGCCAGTACAGAGGCATGTGGCTCTCAAACGGAGTTCCTGAATTACAGAATCCTCCTCAGAACTTTTCAAAGATTCTTTAAATGAACATTTTCACAGGAATTTGAACAACCCCCATACTTTATTGAGAAGATCTTAATTTGGTTGGTTAGCACCTAATTCCACATGATATTGTTTCCCACAGATAACATAAAAGCATGATCTTTGAACTTCATGGATTTTCTAGGTTACTTCCTCATGGTACATCTCTTTTTCTTCAATGATTCATTTTGCCCTTTCCATGAACTCTCTGTCCCATAATTACACCAGATAAAAAGGATAAAAAGAGAGTGTGATTCTGAAATTTGAGCTTTCTTGGATGTTTCCTCAAGGGCTTGATAACTAGGATGCCTGGGTCCTCCCTACAGACAAGTGATCCTCTTTGAATGACAGAAGGTACCTGTAATTGTCTGTGTTTCTAGAAATTCCTCAGAAGATCTGCATGCCCCGAGATGCACGATGAACATTTCCCCTTTTTTCTTATTAACTTACCCTTGTGTATGAGAGTACATTGATTTTGGGTTCTGCATGTTTCAAAATACAGTCTTTATATTAATTATGCAAATCATGTTGATAAAAGACTGGGTGTCCTCCACAACTTCCTAAAGGTATTGCCTTTCTCTCATATTCTCTATAAACTATAAGAATATATTTGCTCGTTTGATTTTTTCATGGATTTATTTATTGGTGACTAATAATTATCTCTCATAACTTTTGTAATTATTTTTATTATCATTTTACATCCTGGCCACTGTTTCCTCTCCCTAATCTCCTCCCAGTCCTTTCTATTCCCACCTCCCTGCTATCCTCCTACACCATCTAGTCCTCTTCCATTTTTCTCGAGGAAAGGGCAGGCCACACATGTATGTCAACCAAACATGGAATATAAGTATTAAGTCTGGATGAGGCATCCTAGTATGAGGACAGGTAAGTGGCTATTTGCTATAAAATATAGCATGGCCATGCAATTGCTTTTTGACCTGGGTGGGGTCTAGTATTTTTATTTGTTTAACTATGTTAGATTTTCCCCTGCCAATTGGCACATATCCACATACTCATTGATGTTCTATTGGTTACCTTTTGTGTTACTGCTCACATTTTCCCCTTAAATCTGGACTGTTCTAACTTTGCATTTTCATTATAATTGGCTACCAATATTTAAGGACATATTAACCTTTTCTCTTCCATATTTGTTACTGTTCCTTTTAGGTTGATTTCCCTTTGTAGAGTTGCATGCATGAGATATAATTGGTCTTTGCATGTATGTGAAAACAAGCATACATGAGCATGCATGTAAATACTTTACCCTGTATGTGCACATGTAGAGACCAGAGGAATATGTTAGTTCTCTTTCTCAGTCCTCCTCTACTTTAGTTTAAGGTAATGTGCCTCAGTGAAACAAGATCTTTCCCTTTCAGTGAGAACGCTGCCAACAGACCCCCAGAGACCAGCTTGTCTCTCTTTCCAGTGCAGGGTTATAGAAATGCTTCTATACTCTTAACAAGGTTAAGGCATGCCAGGAAAAAAGGGCTACGGCAACATATGATTTTTGTCTAATTGATATGCTCTGTATGACTTCCCTGATGTTACAGTAAATTTGGGTTATAACCCTGACTCTTTGAATATTCAATATTTTATAGGCAAAAAATATTCAGCCTACTAAGCATCAGTTGTGTACCTTCACAATCCTTATCTATGCTGTACTTATTATTGATAAAATGAAACATAGCCCACAAATCCCTCTCAAAGATATATTTACACTTGGGTCCATGTACAGAAAGCCATTCTACTTCACTAAACCATCAGTTCATCAAAATGAAGTTCTCAGAAAGCTATCTTTGAACCTTTTACATACTAATAAAGCACAGATATGCTGCAATTTAGTTTCACAATAACATGAAGTCAGTCGATTTTGAGTATGTATACACAAAGATACATAACTTGTGACATCTTAGATAATACATCTTTGTTCATATTAAATACATTCAAATTTTATTAGCCAAAAGAATTTTTAAATAGCTTAACTGAAACTCCTATGCACATTTGCAGACTAAGTCTCTGAAATCTTTCCGTCAAATGCTTCATACAAAGTGCTCAAAGCAGCCACATGCAATCCCCAAGTGTTCTGTTGAGAGCTGGACAAAAGAATGATGACAAACTGGAGGGTTTTATTTAGTTTTTACTATGTTGTAAACTAGATCTTCATAATTTAAAAAAATCAACTAACATTTCTTATTCATAAAATGCCTATAAGGAAATCTTGTGGTCCAACATTGTTATACTGTTGATGTTTGTCTCTTTCAGATCAAAATTTGAGTTTAGGGCATGACCTAACAATGGCATATAAATAAGAAATCTTTGTATCAACCAGACATCATAATTCAGAGTCCAAAGTATAAACATTATCATCAAAGAAAAAAGGGACATACATAAAGGAACCAAAATTCATAAAGAGACAATCAGGACAGAAATTATTTATAGCAAAGCAGTAAGCAGTGGATAATGTGGACAGAAATCTGAGTGCTTTTGCAAAGTAAATAAAATTAATAAAGCACAAGTTCAAAGCCAGCCTGTCTCACCTAGTGGATTTCAAGTAGCTAGTGATGCATAGTGAGGCCCTGTGTTACAAGGAAACAGAAACAACAAATAAAGAAAACAAAAACCACCCACATTTGGGCATATATAGGTAGGAGAGTTAAGATTGGTTTAACTAACATGGAAAGACCCACCCTAAACATAGACAGTACTATTCCCTGGGCTGGGGTTCAGAATAACATCAAAAGCAGAAAGTGAGCTCCACACTAACGTTCCTCAGTCTCTGCTGTTTGACTGTGGATGCTCTGTGACCAGCTGCTTCACTATCTAACAGCAATGCCTTCCTCACTGTGATGGACTGTATCCTTTTGAACTGTGAACTAAATAGGTTTACTGCTCTCAGGTTAAGTAAAGTCTTCATTAATCTAATCCTTGTAAAATGCCTACTCTTAAACAGCAGTGTGCTAAGTTTTCTGGATAGCATGGTCAAAACCAGGATAAAAGTCCCAAATCAAATGATTAAAAACAGAAGAACACATAGCTTCAAAAAACCCTGCCCCTACAACTGTGCATGGTGCGGCATTGCAGGCAGTGTAACGTGAAGAGATAATGCAGAATTGTCTCAGAACAATTTTCAGGATCGTGCTTCAGCCTGCAGAAAGCATAAATGGACTGGTCTGTATTCAACTTAGGTAAAGGATAAGATGCAGAAAGCAAAAACCATTAAGTCCACATGCTATGATGATAAAACCATGTAAAAGAGGGCAGAGCTAAGGCAAGTATTGACTTTTCATTCCTAATTCCAACAGGCCCCACATAAACAGATTGAGCAATATTTACCTGAGTACCCTTGAAGATGAGCCAAGAACCTTGTAGAATTTTACTTCCCACAGCCCCAGTTGGTGTGGATATTTTATTTATATAATGTTTTGAATCGGAAGCTAAGTAGACCAGAAAAACCTGGCTTCTATCTTGCTCAAAATCAAATAAAGTAAATGGTAGGAAAGAAAGGAGTGTGAAGAAATGGGCCATGACTCTTGTTTGCCTAAACTTTTACACAGTTTCAGTTTTATCTTGGACTTTTAAAAGTAAACTCTTTGAATAGTCTTAATTGGAAATTTACAATGTTTCACCTGCAGTCTGCACAGGCAGAAAAGTAGACATGGGATCAATGAAGAAATGGGTGTCTGGCTTGAGCTTGGTACTGAGTAGGAAACTGGAGAGAGCTTTGAGGAGCTTAACAGATATTTATTTGGTTAACCAGAAGGACTCAATGAATGTCCAACATAAAAAGTTTATTGTATGGCATAATCAAATAGTGACAATGAATTTCAGAGACCCACTGCCTCTGAGCCAGGGAGCTATGAACTCAGATATCCACATCTCTTTTTACACATTATTAAGTGACCACACAGAGGGTACGCCCAAGTGTCTGTTGGAAATAGGAAAGTAAAGAAGAGGGGAAAAAATGTAATCCAGAGAGGGTAACTTGGAGGTCACAACCATAAAACTGATCAATGAAACTATGAAAACAGACAAAATTGTTCCAAGGGAATCCAGGATAGGAGAATAAAGACCAGAATCCCATATCATAGCAGGACTGTGGAATTTGCGCTTTTTGGGTTGGAATATATTTTTATTTGCCACATGTCTATTTTTAATTGAGTGACAGACGTTGTGGATTTTATTGGCTAACATTGTTTACTCTATTAAATAGCCTTGAATTCTGTTTTGGGGAAGACACATTTCAGTTCTTTGAAAATGGAGTCACATTTTAAAGTCATGTGATGTTTGGTAGCTACGATCCATATGGACACACAAGCAGCCAAATCTGGAAATTTGTGTGATGAATGAGAGGGGGACCATGCTCAGATGTGTAAGTGCTGAACCTTAGGTACTTTCCTCAGACATATATACTCATCAGTACCCAACTGGATAGTCAGAGTGAACCCTAATATCTTGTTGAATTTTCTTTATTGATGGCTCCCTTCTTTTCTATACTATACTATAAAAGCTATGCTTCTTAGTTTCCTCAAAGTCTCAACATAAGGAGCAGCTCAACCCTGCCTGGAATGTTCTTTCCTGTATTCTTAAACAATAAGTACACTGCACCAGGCAGAAAGTTAAAGAGGGGTGCTGTCACACTAATCTATTTAATTAAATTGTGAAGACACTGATCTGGTGTAAGGGCTTGGATGTAGCAAAATGACTGCCCTTAGTAGAACTATAGGATGGTCAGCATCCCAGGATACAGTTAAGGTGTCTTTACAGGGCACTTCTGAACTCAGTGATTATTATTATACCATTAGTTGGTATTGGATCTTACAAATCTATTCTATTCTATTCTTTGTTCTGTTCTATTTAGGACTGTCCAAATCATTAATTTTATAACCTATTTTCCCTTTTAATGATTCTGTAGCAACCTGTTCTAAAATATTCCAGTATAGGTTATAACATTTAAAATATGCTAAAACAGAGGAAACTTGACTTGAATATTTTATAGGAAATACTGTATATTGACATTGTCTATTATCTTAAATGCCCTGTAAGCTTAAATTTTTATCTTAGTTGCATGCTGAAGCTGTTGGAAAACATAGGAAATTAAAATTACAATATGCTTGAGAATTTTTAATATATTTATTTATTTAAATTTCATTTTACATTCCATCCAACCACAGTTCTCCCTTATACCCTTCTTTCCACCAGCTTCAAGCTTCCCCCCCCCAGGCCACCCCCCCCCCCCCCCCCTCCTCGCCAAGGGTAAGGCCCCCCATGGAGAGTCACCCAACCCTGGCATTTAAGTTGGGGGAAAACCCGGCCCCCCCCCCCCCCCCGCCCTGCACTAAGGCTGAGCAAGGCATCCCACCACAGGGAATGGGCTCCAAACAGCTAGCTCATGTACCAAGGATAGATCCTGATTCTACTACCGGGGCTCTTCAGATAAACCAAACTGCACAACTGTCTCTCATATATGGAAAACTTAGTTCGGCTCCACAGATGCTCGACAGCTGTCGGTCTAGAGTTCATGAGTTCCCAGGAGCTTGATTCAGCTATTTCTGTAGATTTCCCCATCATGATCTTGACCTCCCTTGCTCATATATTCACTCCTCCCTCTCCTCAATTAGATTCCTGGAGCTGAACCTTGTGCTTGATTGTGGATATCTGCATCAGGTTCCATCAGTTACTGGATGAAGACTCTATGATGACAGTTGGGGTAAAGGCCAATTCAGGCACCCTCTCCACTATTGCTAGGAGTCTTAGCTGGGGTTATCTTTGTGGATTCCTGGGAATTTCCATAGCACCAGGTTTCTCCCTAATCCCATAATGGCCTACTCTATCAAGATAGGTCTTTCATTGAGCCACTCTGTGCCTCACCCAACTTGACCTCCAGTTCCCTTCCATTCTCAACCACCATTCCTTCCCCTCTATTGGTCCTCCTCACCCCCCAGATTACTCAGGAGATATCATCTAATTCTTCTTTCCAGGGTGACCCATGTGTTTCTCTTAGGGTCCTCTTGTTACCTACCTTTTATGGATTTGTTGTTTGTAGTTTAGTTTTCCTTTGCTTTATGTCTAATATCCACTTATGAGTGAGCACATACCATGTTCGTCTTTCTGAGTTTGTGTTACCTCACTCAGGATGGTGCTTTTCTAGCTTCATCCATTTGCCTGCAAATTTCATGATGTCATTGTTTTATTATTTTTACAGCTGTAATATTCCATTGTGTAAATATACCACATTTCTTTACTCTTCTTTTATTGAGGAACATCTAGATTGTTTCCAGGTTCTGGCTATTACAAGTAATGACGTTATGGACATTGTTGAGCAAGTGTCCTTGTGGAATGATTGAGCATCCTTTAGGTATACACCCAAGAGTGATATCACTGGGCCTTGAGGTAGATTAATTCCTAATTTTCTGAGAAACCACTATACTTGGACTTGAGTTTTGCGCATGGCAATAGATGTGGCTCCATTTACAATCTTCTACATGTTGACATACAGTTGTGCAGCACCATTTGTTGAAGATGCTTTCTTTTTTCCATCGTACTCTTTTGACTTCTTTGGCAACATGTTTGAGTCTGAAAATTCCCCAAATACAAAGTGGATGTTTCATTGTCTAGGAATAAAGCATCCCATTGGAGACTATGATAAAACATTCATATTTAATGTGATGACACAACCAAAGATAATTTAAAATGATTCCAATGCTATTTTAATGTTTTTCTTTTTACATATACACATAACATTAAAATATTATTAAAGGTATATATTGTAAACCTAGATACAAAATGATGCACCTTTTTCTAAGGAAACACTTGATTTCTCACCATAAAAACCTGTCACCAAGATTGCTAAGCCATGGCCAGCTGTCAATGATTCAATCCCACTAAGGTTGCTATTATTCTTTGTCTTTAGGTCCATGAAAGAGACATAGCTTCTCAGGTTAATCTATGAAGCAAGGATAAGTGAAAGGTGTCACACTTGCCTCACTGCTATAGCCTGGATCACTGATCAATTGGTAAGTGTGCTGAATTCTTAAAAATATAAACTGCACTCTATTTTCATTGGTGTTTTAATAAAGGAACTAATTTATGAAAGTTGGTGCCCTCTATAAGCCTTTGATTAGGCTCACTTATAGCCTAGAACTATTAACACTGAAACTCTCTTCAAGGAATTTGATACCCAAGGAGTATAATAAACCACACCTTCTTCATTGCTTCTTCTATGAGTCGTTACACACATACCTTGAGCAAGTAAAATCTCAAAGTATCTTAGCAGGCTTTAGGAAGGAACAATTTAAGAACAGATGGAGTATATAAATTTCTGATTTTACAATGTCTTTAAGTAGGGCAAGACCAGTCTCTGATTCCTGACTTACCTTAACTTATTCATATATGCTGGTGATTACTGTCACTGCTTTAAGGTGCTAAGAAACAGACAATCTAGCCACAGCCTATTCATAACACAGAGAGGCTGAATTGTTGCCAGGGATCATGCTCCTAAAATCTACCTTTCCAATGTTAAGTCCGTTTATTTCCAGACCAGACTCCTACTTTATGTGAAGCCTTCTGTAATCTGTGCAGATTCTAGTTTGATTAACATGTGAATGGCTAATTTTGTCCACTTAAAAAATGGAAGGAATTTAGAGCACACTAAATTCATTTCTAGATTTATACCCGATAAAATGTACTCATTTCTGCAACACAAGTTTGTTTTCAGTGCAGAGAATTTGGTCACGGCTCCCTTCACCCTGATTTGGCAGGCATGAGTGTATTGTGTGCTAATGTGAGACAGAAAGTAGATGGTACAGGTGCCACTTGCTTGCAAGACAACAAGGACAGATCACTCGGTGGGTAAATGAAGTTGGAAAGGGTTGGGTTACTGCTATAAACACAGAGCTCAGAAATGTGCCCGCGAATGGGAGAACAAGCTAACAATTTGTCCCATAATCTTTTAGAACAGTATGACTAAAGCAAGTCTCTCATATTTTAACTTTGTATATCAGAACAAGAAATATTAAGCTGATAAGATCCCTGTAATACACTCCCTCCTGGAGGGTTTTCACTTGATGGTGATGTATATTATGGACTTAGAAAGGAGATACTGAGACTTGGACAGAATTTATTTCCTACTGAGAGCTGGATCAATCAGCATTGTTCTGCCTAATCAACATTATTCCCTGTGTTGTATGTGAACCACTAGCTGTATGAAAAGGATTATTTAAAATTCTGCGGAAGGAAAACAGTAAGAAGCATGCAGAGAGTGCCATAATTTGTTATGTGTACACAAAAGTTTTCATCATGTTAAAAAAAAATCTATCCAATGGAAGGCTAGAATATTAATGCAATCTGACTCCATCAACTCATTTATAACAGAAGGTTTGTTCTTTCAGTTCTTAAAGACGGGAAGAAGAGGGAGGCTGTCATTCGCTTCAAGAGTGAGATGCTCCTTATAGCCCTGTAATAATTACAAAGCAAGTGCACATTTATAAGCACACAGAGACAACAATGTGGAGAACCTCTAAGGATTAATCAGTCACACACAATACTGCCGTGATTAAGCAGGTTTTCCTCTAAGGGGCTGTGTAGGTTTTTATTGTTATTTTGCAATTTAATAAATATGTAAATGGCAGCCTAGGTGAGGGCAGTTGGGAAAACAGTGAGAAAAAAAATCAGAAAGGTTGAGACCTCAGAGCATGTGAACAACAGATGGCAAGAGCAAACCTGGGTCAGCCAGGGAAATCAACACTCCCAGCGCATACAGTAGGAGAGCGAGGAAGGCAGGTACCACCACCACTCTGCAAGGAGTCCTTCAAAGCTGTAAAACTGGCCCAATAGAGCAGGTGAGGACAATGATGATTAAGGTGTTTTTGGAACTCCGTACTCCCAAGGCAATACTGTGCGCTTCAAGTGTTTATTTTAACATTTTTCAGCCCTGATCTTGTTGTTTGTTTTATAGTTCACGTTGGCATTTAAATTAATATGCTGTTCTCCATAACCTTTTAAAAGCATTGTTTTCTGTTAAGAAGAGGGAAACGCTGACGGGCCTGCTTCTCTGGATATTTATCAGTGTAACAGTGAACTCTGGAGCATACCCAAGCATGAGGGTGTGCTGTCCTGATCCGCATCTGGGAGGCAATGCTGCCTGTATACTTTAAACTTGTTCCATCTCCCAGGTTCTTTAGGTCATAAAGGGACACAAGGGGACTGCAAACAGATAAATGTATGCATGCTCACCATCCACATGCTGAAGTATTGGTGGACTCATCGACACGCAGTTAGCAGGACAAGTCTGTCGTCTGCGAGGCTGGAGATCAGAAGAGAACACCCTTGCAGCAATGAGTTCTAAGCAATGTGGAAACAAAGATCCTTCTTGAAATTGGTGTGGGGTACCAGTACCATGACCTTTATCAATTAAGCAAGTGGTGTGGGGTACGTGAACAAAGAGGTGAACTGCACAGGGTCAGGAGAAGGCAGGTTCTGATCCATGCGCATGGCTCCTCCCCAGCTGTAGCCCCATCACCTTCACAGCCTTCAGATGCTGCCCTTTGCTCGCTTGTTTTTGATTTTGGTTTTTGTTGATCTGGAAGATCCAGAACCACTGTGCCAAGTTCTGAAACTCTCCATTGCAGACTTAACTTTTCCAAAAAGGTGAGACTTTGAAAACCTTACCAAAGTTACTTCCTGTTCCCTTGCCATTGAAAGTTTCCCAGGGGGTGTTGCTGTGTGCTAAGGTCAGAAACAAGTTTTCAAAAAGAAGTAAGGCTAGCAAGGTCTTAGAGGTCTGTTTTCCCTACATCTCACAGACTCAGACGACAGTAGCATTTTACCTTCTAACCAAGTAGTTTACTATAAGGTACCATACTGCCTCAAGTATTAGCCTGGGGTAAGCAGAGCATTCTCGGGTGTAGATTATAAACCAGCAAGAAACTATTCTCTTTAGACATTGGTTTGGCTTTCTTATACCCAGAACTGGACAGAACACAGTTTGTTAAATGCAAGTGAGACTAATGGAAAGTCTCTGTGTTCCAGGTATTAAATATTAGAATAATGTACTATAAGGGAATTCTAATACCACCATATCAGCTGCCTTATCCTTCCTTGGGAGAAAAGACCTTAGCATCAATTCACTATCTATGCTGTTGAATGAACTTCATTTTAAAAATCCATCATGCACCTACTGTGACCCTCAGCTTCAACAATTCTGTGGGATACAGAGGGGGGATTTACCTATAATTCTCTAATGGAAATTTGATATTAAAGGACAAAAGATAAATTCATTCTAAAGCCCAGCATTAAGTCCAAATCTCAAGCAGAGTCTCCTCTTTAACTTCGTCTGGTCTTTGCCTTCCAACATATCCAAGTAAAATGTTCAAAATTGGCTCCAAGAGTTTGATTATCAACCAGAGGGCTACCTTATAACAGCCACACCTCCTAGACTGTTTATGGGCAATTCATAAGAGGCTTCGTTGTGGGAAAACTAACTAGCCCAAGAAAATAATGATCTTTGTTGTTGAGGTCTACAGAGTTAAATAGCATTTCAGGACCAGGTGAAGTTTGGCAACTGACTGCAATGCTGCCTTGAAAGATGGTTTGATCACCCGTTTACTATAGCAGCTGCCCTTCCTACAGCCTTCGGCATGATAGTCCTTAGAGGAGGAGGGTGCACCATATGCAGTCACCTACTCATCAAAATGAGCCTCATCCCTACTGATTCATTTCCTCACAAGTGATTGGCTTCTGCAATGCCATGAGCAAACCAGATTTGTGTACGGTAACAGGCTAATACAGAGTTGGATATATGATAAAAATGCATGAAATCAAACTTAAAAAAACCCATTAAATGTGGAATTCAAATTAAACTAGAGGGAATTAATTATCATCAGTGAGACAACGGTAGTTGTCAAATGTCTGTTGCAGCCTAATATCTACATTCAAAAGTATCATAAAGGTGATATAAGCACCTGAGAAATTTAGAATCTCATTGGAGATGAATAAGGTATTATATGATACAGTCAAGGGGCAAGAATAGCTGTTGGTTAAACTAATTATTTGGATACGAGACACTGGTTGAGTATATGTGCCTGCTGATTCATTCCTCGAAAAGAATGATGAGTTGCTGAATGCCCAGCAGGGTTGAAGCTACAAGGGAGGATGCTATATGGGCAAGTACTGGTGAGATGAGAGGACCAAAGGACCATCAGCAATGATGCCTAATGCTGGTTAGCCCTGAATTCAGGCGGCTGTGGCAGAATTCCCATGGTCTGAGATAGCAAGATGAACTCTAGTCAAGCAAGGAATAGAATGAGAGTCCAGTCCCGATTAATAAAGCAACAAATAAATAGTTGAAAATAAAGAGAATTGAAGTGGAACTCAAGCATAAGAAAGAGATTTGGTATAGAAATACTTCTTTGAAAATCGGGCAACTAAAGGTGAATATGAGGAGAACTGAACTCACACAGAAAAGAACAGGACACAAGCAGACGTGGCAGGTTCAGTTCTAGTCTCCACTCTTTCCATTTTCTTACTTCTCTCTAACCCGTCACACTGTAAGCACTCATTCTCCAGTGCACTGACTAAAGTAGCGAGCATCTCTATTTATAACTGCCTGATGTCTAACCCACGATTACCAGGAAGAGTGTTTTTTCCCAGGTGAGCACTTTCCTGCCTGTCCGTATGGAATTTTTCCTTGTCTAGGCAATTCTTGCTTTAGGAGATATTTTCCGCTTTATTCCCAAAGTCAGTCCTCTGATCTCTCCCTTCCACCCCAGTGTTCCAGGAGTTCAGGTATTCACTGCTGCCCCTCAATGGCTGAGCTCCCCACAACTGATAGCTCTAATCTCACAGTCACTTGTTGTCCTAGGTACTTAATGAAGGGATGAACACGCAGCTTCACTGTGCCTCAGTTAAAAAGACAAAGGAAGTACAGGCACAGGATAGCTGGGGCAGGCTGAGCCCTGGGAGGAAGGATGTCTGGACCTGGAGAAAGAGTGGAGGCTAGAGAGGGTGAAGTACAGACCCATAGTCAGGTCAGAGAAGGATGAGAAGCAGCTGACTTGTAAGGCAGAGTGACCCATGGCAACACACGCAGGACAAACACTTATCACACCTGGACCATAAAACACATTTCCATGGTGAGATGGAGCTTGGCATGTGAGTAGTCAATCAATTTCAAAATCACTCTGCAGTTAGGAGAAAGCATGCACCATTTTTCCAGATTTTTTTCTAAATCAGTTTTTATGTATTGCTTAGCATATGTACTGAAGGCTCACATGTTTTATAATCAAATATTCACACCTAAAAATTTCAAATCAGAACACTTTTTCCACGGCTTCTAGATTTGTTTTTCTAAGCACTGATCTGTTCCTACTGACATTTCTGTTTTTCTCTTGCTTGTTTCCTTTAAGTGGGGTTTGATTTTCCCATATTAAATTAATGCTGTTAATGGTCTTTAGTTTGTGAAGTTATTGTCATGTCTTCCCTGTGGTATTTTGAGCTGTCTTAATATGTAATTTGCAGGAATGTCTTGAGTACTATGAAATATAGCTGTTTTCCATATTACTATGATTATCCCTGGAGAGATTTTTCATTTCCTCAAACTTTTATCTATTTCATTCAATTGCTTTGTGTTTATGCCATACTCAGAAAGTCCACGAAACTAAATGACCGCATCCATTATAGCAACAATCACAACACACAGAGAGCGCCTATGTTTTTTCTCCTAGTACTTGCTTAATTTTCCAGTTTATGGAATATTTGAACATGGCTTATCTACTAATGAAGTTTTCTAATGAGATTTATATGAAATGGGCTTGTTTTTCCCCCAAGTAATTAAGTACTTATGTCTACCTCACTCATATTAAATGATCTATTTTTAGCTACACTTTGGGGAAGAAGACCTTATGTTAAATTATTTTATCCTTATTTATTTTAAAAAAAGTACTTATACCATTTTAACCACTATACTTTGATAGTCATTTATCTTTTTATTTTTTAATTTTACGATGGATTTAAGTTCATATCAAGTTCGAACAGAAGTGCAGTAGTTCCTGCACCTACTCCCTGCATTCCACACGCACAGCACCACCAGTCAGCACACTCCATGTGGATCTGCGTGGATAGCTGCTGTCACAGAGGACACCGCTGCCTTAGCTAGAATCAGCACAGAACACAATCTACAGATCTGGAGAGATTTAAGAGGGCATCTACTCATCACACGTTCACAGATTTTTGTGGAGCTGAATGTACCCTATAGCTGGCCTGTTCATCCCTTGCTACCCGTTATCTCTGGTACACAGGGCCCTTCTCAAGGCCTGTATAGTTCTATCTTCTCCACTCTCTTTTACTGATAGGATCATTGGTTGTGTCTCTTACCAATGTGTTGTTAAGTGTTTTGTCAGGGACCTGCCTCAGAAAAAAAAAAAACCTTGCCAGGTAGGGGCATGGGGATCAGTAATTTAAGTAAAGAATTTGAAGATGCATTTAAAAATAATAAAACAGTGATTACTGAAACCACCCACGTTTAATTTTTCATATACATTTATACCCCAATACAAAAGGGGAAGAAAGTAATAAAAGACTTCTTTAACATGATACAAAATACAACTCGTATGGTTAATTGCTTTGAAATTAGCATTAGCATTTTGTTCTTTCGGCATTGGATCCACCAAATATTCTGAAAGCAGTCACTCTCCCAGGCAACCTAATATTACAATAGAAGGAGCAGAAGTATGCTTGCATATCCTGACCATCTGTCAGGATGGAATGGATCTACTTCTATGACCCGTCTTAATGCCAACCACATCCTGAGTCAGGGTGTGTAACTACACTTGTCAACAATTTTGAGCAACCTCCAAACTCTCTGACCCATCACATAAGGTGGAAATAGGCTCACAGTTTTGGGGCCTCCCCAGAGCTTACCATGCCTTTTAAAGACTTGATACTTCCTACTAGTAGTAGTGAATAATTATCATTGTATAAATGTATTCCTGTATATTTTTCTATCTCAGTTGTTTACCTGTCTGGAAATTATCAGTGATGGTGGTTTAATTTCTGTATACATTTCTGTGTGGACATAGGTTTTAAATTCAAGCACAAGTTTCAAAGGCCATAATTAGTGTTATCTTTTCCCATAAAAATCAGGGCTAGGTTTAATGTTCACATATTTAAACAAGAAACTTAATTTTAATCAGTTTCAATCTTACAATTGATCAGTATATGTTTCTTATTCTACATGAAAATTTTCCAACAAGGAGAACTTTTGATGTAGAAATTATACGATTTATGAGCAGGTTATAAAATTTATGGGCAGGTTCATTTCTTAGAAAGTTATTTGTAATTATTATATGTTAGAATGAATCTATTTTTATACAGACAGAGGTAGTCTTTTTAGCAACTGTATCATCACCCACTATCACCTATGAAATTATGTTCTCAATACACTCATTGACTAATCTTAAACATGTTTTAATTCATTTAGTTGCCAACCCATTAAATAATATTATGAAATGTTGGATGTAGCATAGAAAGATCACTAACTTTAAAAATATGCATTCTTCTTGTTCTTTGACTAGCTTTAGCTAGGAGGAATATGACACAAATATAAAAATATTCCATTTTGTTGCATATGTACTAGCTCAAAAAAATACTTAAATTCTGAACCCAGTGATGGGGGTAGCTCTCATAGTCTTTACTCTTTCTCTAATCAAAAAGACTGCAAGCCTGTGGAATCCCAGCAATGGCATTTGCCTTTATACCATGTTAGGCATGTGTAACACTGACCTCTAATTAATCAGTAGATCTTAAAACACCTGCCTGGTGTTTCAGATACGCCTTACAGATGAGAGCATTCTCAAAACAAAGAGTCTAAATCTAGCTTGAAAATTCTCAAACTATACAATGGGAGTTTCTCAGAAGACATTTGCTTTCATTGTACTGTTGGGCTGTCCTTTAGTAGAACAAAAAACAAAACAAAACAACAACAACAAAAAAAAAACCAAAGCAAACAAACAAAACACCAGTGCCTCGGGATTCAGTGCAAGCCAATCCTCACTACTTAGTCTATTTTTGATGAGTACCGACCTCCAATGTCTATTTATTTTACCATTCCAGAGGAACATTTGATGTACTGTTCTCAAAGTCATCAATAAGTCCCTTTGAAGTAAAGAAGAACAATGGGCATGCATTATGAAGACTCTTTTTGTGTCTATATGTGTGACATCGTTTATGTTTTTAATCACAATCCTTATATTTTAGATGTAATTACTACATCCTTGGAATTGATGAAGTTTGGGAAATCACTACCTCATTCCAGGCATACACTAATTCATACCCTAGCGTTGTACCCTGTCTAACAGATGTGAAAATCATACTACATGCACTAAGCAGAGAAATACCTCCCTGTGGGGCTGAGGATAAAAAGGAGAACAAGACAAATTTCTCACATCAGTAAGTGGCATGTCTACAGGCATGTTTCACTTTGATATTGATATAAATAAATAAAAAGTATGGCCTGCAGGATGTATTAAGAACAAAGGAAAAAGGGGAGATAGGAATCTTACTGCACGAGTCACAGCACCCTGGAAGGAAGAGCTTTGACACACTGAGTAGAAGCAGCACCATAGGAATAACTGAAAATGCCTTTTTAGATCAATACATAGTTTGGGAACACTAAGTTCTACAAATAGTCTTAAAGAAGAAGAAAGAACAGTATAATTACAGTGATTTTTCTGAGGAATATGTTTTTGGCAGAAAGTAGGCATTTTAAATTTTCAGTTGGGCTTATCTAAGTTAGGCAGCATGGGGAATCAGAGGTGGGCATACAACCCATTTCTGTTTGCTTAATTCCAGCATGGTTTTAAATTTAATATAATTATCAATAAATAAGTTACTGTGGTTTACTTAACTAGAGAGTACATCTTTCTGTCATTGGAAAAAAAATTTTCTTGTCATTTTTAAAATTACTTTCCTCATTTAATAACAGTCCACAAATGCCTTAGCAAATCCTGTCAAGTCTACCTCCAAAATTCTCTACTCAGATTGGATGTCGAGGAATGGGGAAGCATTGATTATTGGACCTCAAGTTACAGCTGTGCACAAGGAAGAATTCCTGGATTCTAAGTGGCACAGTCAATAACTATAGTAACCTAGATGTGTATTCAAACAGCTAGGAGAAAGTTTTTGTCATAAATGATAATAATTGAGCAAATATGTATGACCTGATTTTAAACATTGCAAGATGAATACATGCAGCCAACCTAGAGGGTACCTGATTTTTGCATACAATTTTGTAAGTTAACATTACAGTTAATATCAATTTAAAACCACCATTCTCTCCAGGTATCCACGCAGCTGCTTTCCTTGGGATTAGGAAATCTCATATTTCACATTTTCAACTGGTTAACTTTTAGCCATATGAACAACACATTCCCACATACTATTTTTCAATATTTTACGTGCTTCTTCATTATAACAGTGTCCAAATAGCATTGTATAGTATTGTGGGCGCCAACAATTGAAAATGCTTAAAGAACTATAGCAGACAAGGATAAATACAGTTAAGATATAAAGGTAAATACAGTTAAATAAAAAAAGAAACTTGGAGAATAGAACACACACACACACACTGTATTGCCAAACTTGTATTTTAAAGTCAAAATTGCCAAATGGTCATGAAGTGACACTTTTATAACCTTCTAACCCCAGGTGCATACTCCCACATCCTATTTCTGAGAAGATGAGATTTCCATCCATCCACTTTGACAGACAGTTAAAGCAGATGGGCTTTCAGCATCTTTCACATTATAACCAGACGGCAAACATCTCAGACACAATATCTCAATTTTGCTTTGTTACACAGTTGTATGTTTAGTTGTGTTTTTACTTTATGACACACTACTATAAAGAACCAACATGTACATTCATTTTATTAAACTTATTGCTTAGTAACCAATGTAATAATGGAGATTCAATAAATGCATGCTGAGAAAGATATTGAATTAATTAGTTAGATGGCTATGGAATGTGCTGAGTTTGACTTATATTTTTCTGGGAATGCTTCAAAATGAAGTTCATTGCTACATATTTTTCATATCTTTCCATGGGAACAGTTCAGATTGTGGAGGCTTCTTCCCTTAGTCATGGTTAGGAGCAGAAGTATATGAAATAATAGACAAAAGGCCAATAAACTGGTTCTTTTTAATCCACATTTTCTTATTACAGAGCTGATGGTACCTCATAGTCTTCAAAGACAATCAACAACTGCTCAAAATGTTTCATGAATTCATTTACTCTCGTTGATGCTAAAGTGAAATGGAAGACGACTCAAATGTTGCCATGATATAAGACGTAGGACATTCAGAACTATAGCTGCATGGAAATTCCAATTCTAAAGGAGAGTGGATATTCAGGAAAAGAGCAATCAGCTCTCTTGGTTATTGGGCTCTTAGAAAGATTTCAAAAGGCATCCAAACAACACACCTTATTCAAAATATTTCATGGTAACTTATCAGGCCAGTTGTCAATGGCTTGATCTCTCCTCTGAGCTTGTCAGCAATGAGTATAACCAAAGGGAACTACACGGCATTTTACAAAGCAATGAAATATTCTATAGATTCTCTTTGAGTATCTCATTTCCTCCCTTATTGAGCTGTTTCATAAGCCCTGTTTTTAGAGAGTAAGGGGGAAATATATAATAAGATTTGCTAGATAATCTTGGCTTTAATGTTGATGTTGGCCCTTAAAATCAAGCTTCTTCAACAATTAAGTCTGTTCAGGATCAATCTTATGTTCCATCATGGCGTTATGTTCCCTCACAGCATATGTAGGGAAAGTGTATCAGTTTTTACCTGCATCCTATAACCTTTTCTTTTGTCCCTCTTCCATTTTAGTTTCTGTTAGGGTTTGGGTTTTCTTTGAGCCAGACTCCCATGATATTCTCTGGTGGATCTGGTACTTGCTATGCTACCCAGACTGGCTTCAGGCTTGCTTTCATCCCCTTGCAGTAGCCTCCCCAGTGTTTGGATTATTGATGTGGGCTACAGGGACTAGTTTGTACTTGAATAATCTGGACTACTTAAACAGCAAATACAGACTCTTCAGGAGATGCTGCTGCCCAGTTCCATTCAGCTGATAGGTCAGTGTCCATGGCCAAAGGCTGTAACGATTGTGTTCACTGCTCCACTCAAGAACACAGAACCTTGTTTAATATAGATCAGGTAAACGACGAGAGCTGAGTGTTTGCATGAAGTAAATAAAGTCTTAATAAAGGAGAAAGGAATGAAATATACTTCACCTGCACCCTCCCTGGCCTGTTGATGCTATGTGGTAAAAGAGTATAGGAGGATTTAAGAAATGGCCAAAGAGAATGGGATCATGAGGATAGATTGTCTGCCTTAAGTCAAATTGAAACTATGATGGCATGTAATTTGAGCATGGAGAGAAATATCGCATCTCTGTTCATGCTTAGACTCTTTAGGATTTGGAAGCCACATATTATAGCAACAAAGCAGATCATATAAAAGAAAAAGCATGATGGAAATAATGTCTGATAAAGTAGAATGACTTCTCACTTTCCTGTTGTCTAAAATTTCCCCAACATAAAGAGAGCCCTGAAAAAATGATTAAAACTGAGAATGTGTGCGCACTTTAAATACTTTGGAATATGATTTCCATTCATGGTGACGGCATAGGAATCCCTTCTAAACTTCCAACTGCCCATCCTCGTAAACCTAGGAAAGAGACAACATATTCACACAGAGCTGTGTATGTGGAATATTCTCCCTGCCAACATTCACAGCATGTCGCCTCTGAATAAAACAACAAGCTGATTTCTAAAATGTAAAAGTTAAGGTAAACAAACTAGTGAGGCCAGAACAGTTTCATGAGGAAAAGTTCACAGCACATGTATCACCTGATTTGGGATCATGGAGCTGATGCAATTGCAACCATGCTTTTATTACACAAAACAGGCATGCAGACTGATGCAACAGACATGGAACTTTACATATACAGTTTTTAAAAGGTTTCTGTAAGGTAATTAGAGAAAAACAATACTTCCAATAAATGCTTGGGAACCTGAAGGTCAACCAGAATAATGAATGACTCTTCCTCGTAAAACATTAAAGATGAACTCATTGTAGATCTATAGTTAAATGTAGGTGCTAAAAATGAACAACCAAGATAAAATGGAAAGGGTTTTGTGGCATTAGGTAAGGCAGATTTCTGTTGTGAACAAAACAAAAACAGTATTATTTATATAATAAAAAATAGACTTCATTCAAATAAAAATTAATTTTCTTATAAGGTAGAGTTTTAAAACACAGTAACTGACTAAGAAAAATACTCTCTAAGGAGACAGATCTATATGTAAATATTTAAAGACATCTTAAAATTAACACACTGATAAGCATCACAAGGTAGTTGTAGAAAGGTATTTGTCAGCATATCACAGAAGAATGGACAATATACAATGGATTAATATTAATTAAAACGAAGAGTCAGCACGCAGTACCAGCATGAGTATTGTCCTGAAGCCATTACCAGATATGATTGTCAATTTGTCTATGTCTGGAATTAACTCAAACACAAATGACTGGGTACACCTGTAAGGGATTTTTTTCTAATTAAATCATTTTAGGTGGGCAACCTCTCTTCTAAGCTGGATCTTTGAGGTGGGAAGATCCATCTTTAACCCAGATCTTCTGAGGTGGAAGATCCACCTTTAATCTTGACCACACTTCTCTGCTGCAATCTATATAAAGGACATGGAAGTAGAAAGCGATCTTCTCCTGTCCGCGTGTGTGTGTTTGTCTGTCTGTCTGTCTGTTTGTTTGTCTGTCTCTGTCTCTGTGTTTACCTGCTCCACCCCTGTTCTTGCTCTGGTTAGATAGTTCATCCCTTGTCTGACATTAGAGTCAACTTTCCAGCATATACCAAACACCAGCTGAGACACCCAGACTCACTCAGCATCATAGAATGAACAATAACTGAATTCTTTGACCTGTTGGTGTGACTAGCTGGACGAAAGCCTATAAGCCATTCTAATCCCACCCCCAGAGAAAGACAGATACACATACAGATAGATACACAGACAGACAGACAGATAGATGATATAGATAGACATAAATATTCATTCTATAAGATCCATTTTTCTAAAGAACCCTGACAAATACACTTGAGATCAGTGAATGCAGAGCAAATAAAACCTATATGTTGTTTATAGGAATCCGTATAACACAGTTTTTTTAAACATTTAGCAGTCCCTCAAAATATTAAATACAATTTTCCACATGACCAGCATTCATTGCATGGAGAGCTCTTTGCTCAAAGGAACTCACAGCATATATACATAGAAAATTATATTCAAAGCAATATTTTTCATATAGGCTTAAAGTGGAAATAACCCAAGCATGCCTTAAGTAGTGAATTGGAACGACTTTGAACTCTTGCTACTCAATTGACTTCCCATACTCAGTAATTCAAAGAAACAAATTATTAAACCACAGCAAAAAATAATACAAAGTGAAAAATAAAATCAAATACATAAGACTCTATATGATGGTAGATATATAACATCAGACAAAAGATGCAGTAGTTATTTCATCATGTGTCTAGCAAAAATAAAAGCACATAAGGTACTTTAAACGTCATCTTTGGAGTCAAAATGATGAGTACATAAAAGACAGGGAAGCCATGTAAGAGATTAGCATGCCTAGACTTGGTGCAATAAAAGGAAAAGAGGAGGAATAATACAAGAATGGGAGCCACATATCCATCTGTTTAGTGCTATTTCTGCCTTCTTAAGCACAGTAATTAAGACCAAGCCTTGGACCTGAAACTCAATTCTTGATCCACCTTGATGAAATGTACCGAGAGAGGCCAGGGAGCCCATATCAGGCTCATGTCACAGACTGAACGTTGCAGCTACCTTTCACCAAACACCTGGCTTTATCATCATTTCCTCAGGCCAAGGATGCACAGGGGCAGCAGGGTTCTATTAACTGGATGCAAAAAGACAAATCTTCCCTCTAGAAATAGCTCAACACCATGTGTAGAGCACTACCCAGGCCCTAGCAGGAGCATCAGATGCTTCATTCAATCCATTTCCCCCCGAGCAAAGGACAGATTGAGGCATTTATTTCCACGGAGTGTTTAGGAAAATGGAAGACCTTTGCTTTGGGGAAATCTATGAGACCTCACCTTAATTAAGACTTCAGTGGGTAATACCTATGCTGTCAGGTGTCAGAGAGTGTCATGAAGACTCTGACAGGAAGAGGTGGGAAAAGATACTTCAGTGTGTTCTGGCACTATCCAAAATCTTGCCTATGTGTCAGGAAAACAGCAAGCAGCCTAACACAAACCCAGGACATTGTATAGAAGCTCTTCAAAATTAAGGCAATTTAAACAAAGAAGAGAGACAATCACAGAGTGGAAGGGACTCCGGAGGTGTGACAACTGCATGTTATTTTGTACCCTGCGTCAGTTCCTACACTGGGGAGAGATATATTGGTGTAGCTGGAAGAAAGTCTGAGGTTAAATTATTATTATAGACCCATACCGGGGCTTTCTTTAGTTGTGAGGCACACTTCAATAGTGTCGGATGTTAATGGTGAAGGCTAGGTAAGGTATATGTAAACCTTCTATACTATCTGTGAAATATTAACATAAATCTAATTAAATGTGAGAACAAGATGATCCCATCTCATTACTTAGCAAATTGGAAACATTTATCCAGACAAGACAATTGACTTCCTTCAAAGAGTGGTATTCAGTACTCAGATGGTGATGAGGGAAAGGATCACTGTTGGTTGTTTTTGTTTTCAAAATTAAACACATATTAATTCTAGGATTTTTGATAGCTTTTGTTTGTCTTTTATTATTATTTTTTTACTTATTTTACATACCAACCACAGTTTCCCCTCCCCCCTCTTCCCCTGTCTCCATCCCCCCCATCCCTTCTACCCCTACCCAATCCACTCCTCCCCTGTCTCCATTTAAAAAGGGGCAGGACTCCCATGGGAGTCAACAAAACATCAAGTTGAAGCAGGACTAAGTGTCAAAGTTGGGCAAGGCTACCCAGCATAGGGAATGGGTTCCCACAAGTCATGCTCAAGCACCAGGGACAGAGGACACTAATTTTGATAGTGGTTTTCAAGTGAACAAACTAAAAGTAAATCCAGTTCAGTCACGTAATTACAAAAGATGCTCTGACTTCAGCTTTTTACAGAACACAAGTCAAACTCGCTCACCCTAAATACAGGAGTCATTTTTGTACTGGGTCACAGGGAAGGGCCTCAGTAAATTAAACTTTTAATAAATGGGTGAAGAAAGAAGACAGTGATGGTAAAATAAATATAAAAAACATTGTATATGATTAAACTACCAATTAAAATATATAATGATAAAAATTAGTCTTTAATATTTGTGTATCTCATATAATAAACTGTTTGCTCACTAAAACTTACTTGCAAGTTCAAAATTCATACTTCTGTTACCCCAAAGTCAAACACAGTTGTGTGGCACAGTAGAAAAAAAATGCAGTTGGCTATAAACAGGACCCTTCTGCAGGTCAAAAAGTCACACTGACTTCATTGTTCAGACTGGTAACCAATGTTCGTTTCTTGGTATAATGGGCCTCAGGCATGATCTAGAAATCTACCTAGGTCTCTAAGAATCAACAACAAATACTTAAGGAAGGACTCATGAAGCACAGGGCAAGCAAGGTTGTACAAGGAAGGGTTGAAGGATATATCATGACCAACACTCTCTCAGAATACAGCCCATTTTCTGTCCCTCCTACTATGTGCAGTAGCTAGGACTGATGAAATACCATCCCCTGTGACTCCAGAAAGCATAACCACAGAAGGAGGAAAATCTGTTTAACAGATTCAAGATTTGAAAGTCTACGCTCTGAGTTGCAAGTAGCAACACTCTCAGTTTTCAGTCTGGTGTTTATATAATCAAATGCATATGTTTGCTTAACTTTGAGTTAAAATTACAAGACACATTCATGATAACTTCATAGAGAATGGTTCATTCAGTAGGCATTCACTTCCCAAACAAAGCATATTCCAAAAACATTTATAGTTTCATCAAGCCCTTGGCTAGAACACGGAAGTAAGTGTGATAGATGCTTGCATCCACAGGGCCCTAAACATTATAGACAAAATCTTCTTTTCACATAAGATTTCTCCCAGTGAAAGATTACTTTAAAAGTCTACACAGAGTATGTGCCTACAAGTCAACATGGTGGTCTCTATTTCAGCTATTAAATGATTCATATCCTATATGTAAGGACAATTATCTTCTACATGTCAACCAGTTCTCTGGACATTTATGGTTCCTCATTGTCACCTCAGGGAGAGGGCATTGGGATGTATTCCATAGCTTTTTCCCGTATCAAATGGACCTCATTCCCACTTCAGAAATACAATTCCAAAGACACCTAAGTGGCTCAGTAGAAGACATGCTCAACTTCATCTGCATTCAGGGACTCTCTTTTTTGTTATGCATTGTAATACTAGAAGCCCTAGCATTCTCAATAGTTAAGTACACAACTTTGTTCTAGCCCAACCACAGATACAGTCACTGAGATAGCCCTGCTATATATACAATATATGGAGACAGACCAGCCAAACAACACTGAGATAGCCCACCTCAAGGTTTACAGCATTGAGACAGGCCAGCCACAGTACATGACACTAAAGGGTCCATTCATAATATAGATTCATACTTTCTAATTAAAAGAGATGAATTTGCCAAATATAGTTTATTTCTACAGATAAGTATTTGTTTTTCACAACACAACTGGTGCATGCATGTGAGCTTGCTGCATGGTAGGCCTCCAGTTAAGGTGTGCCTGGAGGGATGGAGGGATGGCTCAGGGGTTAAATGTATGCAATGCTTTTGTAGATCTGTGTCCAGTTCCCAGCCTCCTTATTCTGCACTCACATCACCTGACTCTCCATGGGGATCTGACTCCCTATTCTGGACTCCAAGAGCACAAACTCACATGCATTAAGAAATTATGAACCAAAGTATTGTCCTAAAATGATGTAAGAAATTCAGGAATAATATTTAAAGAAAGGATATAAAAAGTCCCACTGTAATCATCATCAAAAAATGTAGAGTTACAGGAGATTGGATCTCAGCCATGGCAGTGTTTGTCAGAGATATTAGTGTTAATGTAGCCCAATCAGACTGAGTCCTACTTAATTATGGAATCATCATTTTACACCTACTCAAGTCAGCAGAAATCTATGTTCAAAGCGATGAGCAGAAATATATAATGAGAAACTGAAATGAGAAAGATAAAACTCACAGACCCACTGGAACACTTTAACTGCTATTACCTTTGTTGTCATTTAAAAGGAAAATATAATCACTGGTTCAGATGATTTTACGAACTTACTTTTAAGGTAATTCAATGCTTTATTAATCTTTTTTTTTCTCTCCTTCCACCTTTATTTTTTTTATTGAGAAAAAGAAAAAAAAATTTGCGCCTCCTCCCAGCCTCCCATTTCCCTCCCCCTCCTCCCACCCTTCTCCCCCTCCCCCCACTCCTCTCCCCCCCCCTCTCCAGTCCAAAGAGCAGTCAGGGTTCTCTGCCCTGTGGAAAGTCCAAGGTCCTCCCCCCTCCGTCCATGTCTAGGAAGGTGAACATCCAAGGTGTCTAGGCTCCCACAAAGCCCGAACTTGAAGTAGGATCAAAACCCCGGGCCATTGTCCTTGGCTTCTCATCAGCCCCCATTGTTCGCCATGTTCAGAGAGTCTGGTTTTATCCCATGCTTCTTCTGTCACAGTCCAGCTGGCCTTGGTGAGCTCCCAATAGATCAGCCACACTGTCTCAGTGGTTGGGTGCACCCCTCGTGGTCCTGACTTCCTTGCTCATGTTCTCCCTCCTTCCGCTCCTCATTGGGAACTTGGGAGCTCAGTCCGGTGCTCCAGTGTGGGTCTCTGTGACTCTCTCCATCCATCAACAGATGAAGGTTCTATGGTGATATGCAAGATATTCGTCAGCATTGCTGTAGGATAGGGTCATTTCAGGTTCCCTATCCTCAACTGCCCAAGGAACTAGCTGGGGACTATTCTCAAAACCTGCCATCAGAATAGCAACTGTGGGAAGGTTTCTCTAACAGCAATAAATGCAGCAGACAAAGAGGAGGTCCATCACAATACACCAACCCTGAGAGAGTCTCTGCCTCAGTGCACCATATACATCTGTTAAAAGCCTTTGAGAGGGAGTAAACATGGATTCCTGTAAGGTAATATGTATATTTGTTCTTAAGCTTTATGCGCAGTGCTAAATCTCTTTCCCATTGAGACTATGAATAATTCTGCTGGGAGACTCCTCTGAGGAGGCCCTTTGAGCATCTTGGGTGGAAAGCATTTCCATATGCATCCTTATCAGAGGAGTGGCTAACCGGGAGTCTTTGCCTTCTTCCTACCTTTGTCATTTTTGGATAAAAGGAAGATTTTACTCATCCTTTTATTTTTAGAAAAGGGTCTAAATAATGTAAACCTCAAAGAGTCAGATGATGCTCTGTGAGATATGCTTGCTTCTCATCTTAGAAACAGACCAAAAGGAAGTTTTCCCCCTTTTGCCCTCTAGTCTTCTCTCTAGAGTAGAACGCCACAGCAGCCATTCGGTCACATCCTTTTGACTGTAAAAGCATGCCTGTCATATTTGTTTACAATTTGTGAGTTATAGGTGACTCCAGAGAAAAGAGATTATATTTGTCTGATTTTAGACTCTAACCTTCGAGAGCTGGTTTCTGACTTATTTCACTTAATTCTTTTTCTTTTTCCTTTTTTTTTTTCCTTTTTTTTAGGTAGGGTGCTATCCTTTCTACAAAGCTGGACTGAAATTCACAATTTAGGCAAGGCTGGATTCAAACCTACTAATCTCACCCAGTGATTGAGGTCACAGGTATATAATGGCCAGATTGCTCGCGCTCTCTCTCTTTCTCTTTCTCTCTCTCTCTCTCTCTCTCTCTCTCTCTCTCTCTCTCTCTCTCTGTATATACTTTCAACTAAACACAGGTGTTCATTGGCTGAGCTAAGTGTTCAGCATTCTAGTCCATCGATATAAAAGACACAATCATTCAATAAACCAAATGTCCAAAGCTTTCATAGTCAACAATTCCTGTGCCAGAAGAAAAAGCTTCTCCAAATATATAGATTTACTTGTGTGAAAAAAAACAAAAACAAAAAACGTATCTACACAGAACTCCTGAGGGTTTCATTCACTTACAGAATCAACCATGGTATCCTCTCATTGTGCTTCTTTCTTATGCATGTGTGTGCATGCATGCATGTATGGTATGTGCATGTGTGCATGTGTGTGTGTGTGTGTGTGTGCGTGTGTGTAGGCCAGAGTCCATCTCAAGTTTTCCCAGGCATTCCCCTTGTTTTTAAGAGCAGAGCTCAGGGGTTTGACTAGGCTGGCTGGGCAGTGAGCCTAGGATCTACCTTTGTCCATCCTCCCTACTCCTTGTCCACAGTGGTGGGATTACAGGCTTGTACTTTCATAATTGGACAGTTTTTCCATACGTTCTTGGCTGGAACCTAGGACTTAATGATAGAAGACTTTACTGACAGAGTTATGTTTCCCCAGATTCGCTCTGACCCTTTACCACATCAAAGGATTAACTGCTAAATTAGAGGTTTGCACTTGCTCCAAAACTCTAATCCACGAGATAGATCAAGATGTAGATATTTGTAACTTCTTAACATCGCTTAATTTCAAATTATAATGGACACAGGGATTTTATCTTTGTAATCACAACTGTCCTAATAAAGTGGCCCAAAGAAGAATGAATACACACCCACACATCCATACACACCCTTAAATAATGATTTTTTAATATCTGTTTAATATTTTTCATTGGAAGAAAAGGAAGAAATAAGAAATAGGCCGATCTGTGCAACTGTTTCAAACTGAATATTTCTTACACTTGCAAAATAATTTTGTTATAATGAATCCAGAAGCAGTATAGGTCCCTTGACAGCTGTGTACCTTCCCTCTTCTGAAAAAGTCAGAGGGCAACTGTGTCTTGAGGGCTCCTCCTTGTTGAGTCTGAGAAACTGAACAAAAAGCACCGTGTTTTATGCAATAAACAATGGAGTTGGCACAGGAAGACACCCACACTCCAGTGGGGAAATTACCTTTGTGAAAAAAACAGGACATCAGGCACCTTAGCACATCAGACATTTTTCACAAGTGCCAAATTCAGATTTTCTTTGCAAGTTGAATATAAAATGCTCATGGTCAGGAAAATGATCCTGTTAAAAGATTCCTCACAAGGTTCACCAGACTCTAGGACATCTTCCCACTCTGGTGCCCTGCTTCTGAAATCGCTAGTGCTTGTATTGAATCACAGAGCAAGCAAAAAGGTGGTTTTCCCCTCTAGTTTTAAAAATGTTGCAATGTTTCAGGGATTTGAGTAAGACAACTGGTAGTGTTTTGCCATTGTTCTTCTTTGCAAGTCCTAGGAATGATCCCATTGCCTTGCTTCATCTACACAAGCAATCTACCTCTGAGCGACATAGTCTGCCCTAAAGGTAATTGTTTGAAGTTGGTCAAAGGGGGAGATGGCTCAGTAGGTAAGAGCAACGGCTGCAGAGGCATGAGGACAGAACACATACACACACACACACACACAGAAAGCTAAGCTTAGGCAGGAGCATGACTGAGGTCACTGGCAGATCAGTCCAGTCCAAGTCTAGGTTTAGTGGGAGACTCAGAGAGTAAGGCAGAGAGTTATAGAGGCAGACACTCAACATAGTCCTTTGGCTTCCCTACACATGTGCACACACACTGTTACATACAGACCTACACCTATGTAAGTCTAATGAAGAAAGCCTTCTTACAAACAGTGCAAAGATGATGCATCCCAAATAGAAAACAGATCAGCTCAGAGGTCAAAGGTATAGAGGCTCAAAATTAAAATAAAGCAAAAGATTGTTAGCCATTTGAGATTGTTTTCTCTGCTTAAAGCATATTTTTAAATGTGACTTTTAACTGTGGTAAATTATGAATGAAATCAACAGAAAAATAAGTGCCATAGGAAGACATCTTTCCCATGAACTGCGGTATTGGATCCCAGGTGGAAGGGGCTCAACTACATGAAAACAGAAAGAAAAAAATGTAAGCAATTTGTGTTCTCCCTGTTCATGGTGTTTTATCCTCCGGCAAATTACAATGATACAAATCCAATGAGAGGGAAACATAAATAAATGAAAGGTTTTGTCACATCAAGGAGAGAGAGACCGGAGCTCAGGGACACTAAGGCTCCACCAATTTATAGGAAAGGAACTGAAGAGAAAAGATTCCTGAGGAAAATGAACTCTAGAGAGGACCTCTCTAAGAACCGCCCACGGGTCTGCAACCGGATGTGCACATGGAACAACTGAGATAGATATGCAGTGACTATGTGTAAAGAAAAGGAAACTTCCTGTATGCTGAGTGGTGAAGTCACTCCCAGGTCTGACAGACTGCTGAAAAGCATCATCACAGTCAGATGGTTTCCCTGACAACTGCAGACCACAAAAGGGGACACACTGGTGATGAGACTATTTGTCTTTAGAATAAGGGCTATTTTGGACTCTCCTTGAGAATGTTAAGAATTTATTACCATTGTCAGCTTTAAATTTTAACTTGATATCATCTGAAACCTCCTGAAAAATGAGGCATGATGAGAGATTATCTAAGAACAGGTTGGGCTGCAGGTCAGTGTCTAGAATTTTCTGGATTATGTTCATTGAAGTTAGGAGACCCAGTTCACTGAGACAGGGTCCTGGTCTGCACGAAAATGGAGAAGGTGGGCTGACTAAAGAGTGCATGTGTTCATTCTCTGTCAGGTCTTGAAGGTGACTAGATGCTTCAAGTTCCTCCCTGTGGTCCTTGATGATGCACTCTTTCTTCCCTAAGTTATACTTCTTGGGGTGCTTCATCATCACACCAAGAGGAAGTGCAACCAGGACAAACACACATCAGAAAAGCACTTAGATTGTGCAGCAGCATCCTTGGAGGCATCCTCAGGAGAGAAACAAAATATTTAAAAATATTTGGAAGCTAAGAAGTTATCCAATATCACAGAAGATATAAAACAATGGATATAAAAATATTAATGAAAGTCAGAGCATAGAAAAATAGAAAAGAAATCCACATCAAAATGTGATATAATAAAATTTCCATATTCTAGAACAAGAAAGAGACAATGAAAGTCTCAGAATACACATATTGTTGGTGAGATGTCTAGAAAGGCAGGGTAAGCAGAATTGACCACATTTTCAACTATTAGACTAGTGGAATTATAGTTTTAATTCAGGTAGGATCTTTGGAAAATCACCTCTTCAAAAAAGTTTGAATTCCAGGAAGACCAATGAGAGTTCTATGCTTCTGAGCCAATCATACTCCTCATTAAGGCTCTTTCAGTAGGATGGGAATCTATCTAGGCACATGTGGACAAGAAGACAGATCCTGTCTAGTAGAATTCATGTCTTATCGAGTACATGTGGGGGGGGGTCTACAGTGTTTAGGATGGAGGGTTTTTATATCTTTATTTTCCTGAACTGTTTAAATGTGAACTAACAAGTCCTTCTCTACTAATTGGCCCAAAAGAGTCACAAACACGCACCACACATTATCCATGACTATGCCTAGCAACATTATTTACTGCAAACAGTGGGTATTATAAACCCTGTCTCCACCAATTGATGGTTAGCGTTATAATGAGGAAATGTATGACTCAACCTTACTAATGAATTTACTCAATTACAGATGTGCACAACAACATGCTTGAATAAAATGCATTAAAACAAGCGGGAGAGGCCAGTTAAATAAAGCCAACTTGTAAACCTCCATTTTTTATGAATAACCTGAAATAGATAGAACTATAAATTACTCAGCAAGGATGATTAAAAGAAGGATGTTACGTTTTAAGAGTCCATCTGGAAAGTTTACAGCTGAGTGTACCTCCCTTCCTCCACCCTACCTGAGACTTGAGTTCTTTTTGTGTGCATGTACTTGTTTGCCAAACCTGCAGGAGCAGGAAGATCATGAGCTACACAGAGTGACTCCTTCAAAACTCTGTTGAGTTCAAACTGTACAAGATCAGTTGATGATTTCTGAAGTCTTTGATTTAAATTCTCTTTTATCTATTGGTAAGTATAAATCTATTGGGTTTAGCCTGTATCTACGAAGTGCAGCTTCGTTAGTGTTTAAGCCTCTGAAGAGAATGGATTCCTAAGATTTCATGAACCTTTTTCAAATATAAAAAGTCTGAAGAAATGCAAGATAGAATTTTCCACCAAAGTGTTTCTGGCAAGACTCGGGTCTTGGGAATGGCTGTATTAAAGTCAAGGATACAGGTAAGTATCCTCCTGAGTTGTTGACTCACGGGGAATTTTCAGCTGATGAGAGTTTACAAAAAAGAGCCAGGGGCTACTAACTAGCTTCTCTATACTGAGTGACTTTGTAAGGTCTAGATCAGTATGTTTTTTAAGCAGCATTAGACCTTTGTCAGCAAAAGAGAATCAGGTCACCCTCAATTTGATATGCATTCCTTTTATTCCTATCAAAAAGCAGAATAAAACATGCACAAAAGATCAAGCGACTTAGTTTTTCTTCAAGACTTGCTAAAAGAAAAACATTAAGCCTTTGCTGTTGCTGAAGTGACAGTGAACTTTGGTTATCAGGGTTTTTGGTGGAGTCACTGTTGAATATTGTATCATATTCTACATCTTAAATTGAAATGGATTATGGTACGTATGAAATTAGTAAAAGCAGCATTTGTTTATTTACTTGAAAGTTTCATTTAGAATAAAATATTCTAATTATTATATATCTTAGACTAAATCAATATGAGGTCTTGAAAAAAGTCTACTTACTATGTTGAGGTGTAAAAATACTACAAAATATGTGATATTGGTACCTACCCCATCACATAAGACAAGGTCATAGAACACATAATTCTTTTGACGAATACATCAGTTACTATAAACTGGAATATGACTACAAGAATGGTCATAAAGGCAATCATCAAGGATAACTATGGCCAAGGTGACCAACATTTTTAAGAAAAAAAATTAATTTTAAAACAGTAAAAATTATGATAGAGCACTTGAAAGGATATGGTCACACTTACAATGTTTTAACTTTTTTCTACTTGTCCTTTAGAAGTTGACAACAGAAGATCAAAATCAGATATACTGAAACAATTTCATGATGGAGTCTATTAGATCAGCTTTGAGAGCTAAACTGAACGACAGGATGATTTTTCTATGGGAGGTGGACTACAGGGATCCTTGGCAAATAAGCATTTCATATAAACAACTTCTTTTTTTGCTTTGTTTTGGTTTGGTTTGGTTTTTTTAGACATGGTTTCTCTATGTATCTCTGGCTGTCCTGGAACTCACTTTGTTTGCCAGGCTGGCCTCAAATTCACAGATAACTGACACCCTCTGCCTCCCTGAGTACTGAGATTAAAGGCAGACACCTCCACACAAACAACTTCTTAAAGAATCAAGGAGATCCTGAGCATGAAGCTTCTGTGTGCTCATGTGACAAAGCCTGTCTTTAGAATCTCAAAAGCAAAGATGCTCATGTAGTGCATCTAGCATGGGGACCAGCCCCCATGGTGAAGTTGACACTGCAGGTGTGCATTGATCTCATCTTAAACACTGAGGCTCTGATCTCCATCCTGAGACAATGCTGAAGTGCTGCCCTGCTCCCTCACTGCTCTGGGATTTATGGGTGACATCTCTGAGTCATTATGTAAGAGGCAAAATCCTTGAATACATAAACTCAGCTTTCAATATCTATAGTTACCTCCCTGCCACGATAATCATTAAATACATTTGCCAAAGAACACTCACGTAAATGCCTTGATGCATATTAGAGCAACCTTGTTTCTGTGACCGACAGCTCATTGTTTTGGGTTGAAGTCTCCAAAGAAACATGCTAAAATTAGATCTAGTAGGATCTTATTTGAATATGATCTTTATTCATACAATTAAATTAATATGATCCAGTTAACTTTGGAGCTGCAGCAAATATGACTTCACATAAGGACAGAGGAGAAACATGTAACCCCAGAGGCAATGATTTAAGACGCGTACAAGTTGATGAACACTCTGGATTGACAAAGAAGTCAAAGAAAGTCTTGTATCTACGGGATCCAAAAATTATACATTACAATCAAGTAGTCTTCATCCTAGAGAGGCAGGGCTGGTTCAACATACAAAAATCTATCAATGTAGTCCATCATATAAATAAACTGAAGGAAAAAAACATATGATCATTTCATTAGATGTGGAAAAAGCATTTGACAAAATTATTTTTATGAGGAAACCTAAAGTCAAGCACATAAAACAAAAATGGGATCTATAATTCATAACACAATGCATGTGATTTGCTATTATAACCCTGATGCATGCACACAACAGAAAAAATAAGAAAATTAAGATATAAGAATATGAAATTTGGCTATGGTGGCATCCATGTGAAATTGTAATATTTGAGAAATTAACTAGGAGAATCTAAAGTTGAAGGCAAGCCTGGTCAATATGTGAGATGGTGTCTCAAAAAGCCAAAAACAAAATCAGGGCATGGTTAAAGGAATTTTAATAAACTATCAAAGTATGCAGACATCTGGTTTAAATAAGACATGTGATCAATCCTGAAACGTGCCAAAAGCACTCTCCCATCTTTTCAAGACCCAGCAGATCATATATAGCATGTCAGACTAGGTTAATACTCAGAGGTGAGATCAGGTCCATGTAAGAGCACAAGTGTTAATGTGAACACAGGAAGCAAGTGGTGACAGATGTCTGTCTGATTGCAAACTGAAAATGAAAACGACCCAGAGAGCCATACACAAACCCACAACTAAACACAGCTGTAGGACTCACAGCCTCCTGCTCCAGAGCAATAACTGGGGCATAGCTGAAGAACAGCTCACAATTATAATTGCTAATCATATTCCCCGGCCTACATTTGTTCTAATGTACAATTGAGAGAGAATCCACATGTACGTGCGATTTATACGACTCCCTGTTAAAGTAATTACAGCAATTGAGAGATGTTTGGCCTTACAGAACCATTTCAAGATTAGCACGGTATGGCGTGTAATGCCTTTTCTTCCTACATGGCGTCTCCGATTTCTCCACATTCAATTTGATAAGGACTTTGGTAGTGATCTATATTTAATTTTAATCTTGCAGAAAATTGGGTGCTAAGTTAGTAAGCCAGAACACAGCAACAAAGAGTTATTTATGAGTCTGGATGAAACCTGTTTCTGCATCACAAATCACAGAGTTATTAGAACTCCCAGCTAGGATAATCTTAGAGACAATCTGATCATTGTGCAGATGAAGAAATAATTACCTAGGGAGATCAAGAAAAGGGACTGGTGGCTATACAGCTGAACACGGAAGGCTAGATTAGACCAAGCCCCAGCCTGTGAAAGGGAGAACCTTCCTCAAGCATCCATCCTCTCCCCCCACACTTAACAGCTGAGGTCGAAGACACTGTCCTACTATGGTCTGCCAGATAGGCACGAAGAGTTTCTGATGAAATCCGTTTTAAAGCTCTGAGAGATATAGTTTTGAAACACACACATTTATTTCAGTATACCTTTTGTATAGATATACACTATACAAATATACTTAATTTTATTTGTCTTATCTATATCACATTTTAGTATGTTGTATTATATTTACTCTTTCCTGTAAAGTATAGCCATTTGGTGCTTGTATATTGTTGCCATAACTGTAATATGGATTAGAAAATCTGGAGGGGAAACGTCATTTCTGAAATAGTAAAATCACATGTCAGCCTAGGATGCCACTTCTAAACTAAACTCCAGCTCCTTCCTCGGCATTGGAGCTTCACCAGGGACAATGTTTCACAGTTTATGTTTCAGGTGAATAGATAAAGGTTTTCTTTATTTATGGAGTCAGGATATATAGGTTTAGAGAGCAAGGTAATGGCCATAAAACAAGCAGTTTACTGCTTCTTCCTGTGGGTTTTTTACAACATAATACTTTTATTGATTATTGAGGAATTTTATACAATGCACCCCATCACACTCACTTTCTCTTATGGAATATTAGTTGAAGATATGTTCCATTCATTTATGCTGTGGAATAGATTTATTTAGTAATGCAAAGTTGTGCTGCATTCCCTTATGTTGCATTTGTTTAACTCTGCAAAGCTGTGTTCTATTTCCTGTCTAAAACACCTGTTTGGTATATTAAAGAGTTGAACAGTCAATAGCAAGGCAGGAGAGGGATAGGCAGAGCTGACATGCAGAGAGAATAGATAGGAGGGGAAGATTAAAGAGGACAAGTGAGAAGAGCAGACAGAGAGGAGGACCTCAGGGGCCAGTCACCCAACCACACTGTCAGCTGAGGAAGGAGCAACAGCTGCTAAAAGACATTTGATTATAAATGCTGCTGGATTAACCCAACCTATATATTTTGAAAATGCCTTGACTTCAAAATTTAAGTCAAAAGATATGGTACTTTGGAGAAGATGTTTTGCTTTTGTTTCCACAGAAAATGAGAGGCTATTGGTTCATTCTTGGTAGAAAAAAAAAGATTTAATCGAAAAATCTCCACTGGGAATGTATGGCCCAGATGAGCCAATGTTTCAGAGTATCTCTGTTGCAGTTTTCTCTGAGGTCCACATACAGAAAATCCTCAAAACTGTTAACTGAAATGATCCAATCTCACAAAATACTCCAGTAAGGACTTGAACTTAATCCTAAATTTTCTTTGGCTTCCCATAATATTACCAATGCCCTCAATCAGCAGGAAGTAGCCTGGAAAACTGTGACCACATTCCCCCTCCCCAAAAATGGATTATGGATGTTTGTCTCTGTTTAATGTGTTGTTTACAAGTCATTATGGATAATAAACAGAAAAAAAGCTAAAAGAGGAAATTGGAATCAAGATTATTGTTTTGAAGACAAAAAAAGGAGGATATAGATATGATTTTGTTTTGAAAAGAAAATAATATCGGATGGTGGCGTCATACTCCTTTAATCCCAGCACTCAGGAGGCAGAGGCAGGCAGATCTCTGTGAGTTCGAGGTCAGCCTGGTCTACAAAGCAAGTTCCAGGACAGGCTCCAAGTTAATGAGAAACCCTGTCTCAAAAGAAAAAAATCAAAAAGAAAAAAAAACTGGGATAAAGATATAATAGGATAAAAAGGTAGATTATTGAATCTACTCTGAAAAGTAGAAGGGATAATATAGATATGATGAGATAAAAAGGTTTATTATTGAATCTACTTCACATATAGGTGTATATAACAATGATCATCAAAGAAAAAAAGAATAACTTGAGAGAGGACCACCAGATATGAGAGGAATTCAAAGGAGTTTAGCTGGGAGGGACTGGGGAAAAGAAAGGAAAGGGAGATAGGGATGTTATTCTACTCTGACTAAAATATTATTTTAGAGAATTGTTTGAACACTAATGGGAATTACAATATACTTTTAAAGCAACCCACTCAAGGGTTGTTTTTTAAATTTTACACAGATCTGTGATGGTATCTAGAATGTCTTACATGTGTGCAAGGCCATGGAGGGAATTTATACACAAATGAAGTACATAACTACACACAAATTCTTATCACTTACTCCCCCCTTTACAAAACATTCTTTGAAGAAATAGGTTTTGTACATGGAAATCTTATTTCTTCAGATACTCTGTTTCTACTTGAAAATTAAGATGATATTTGTACTTTATTAAGTTTCTGGCTTAGATATAATTTCTGAACACTGTTTTTGCAGTAGATAGAGATGAGGTGGACATCAGAAACCACCCATGATTATCTTTACAGGGAAGATATGAACTCTTTTACTGTGTTTACCATTGTGTCTTCCAATAAAACCACTGCATTTTCTAGGGACAAATCAGAAGTTTGGCTTCACTCAGAGTTAGAAGGTCATACACATCTTCTGAAATTAACTCAGAACAAGGCTGGTATCACCTTGAAAAGACTGTGTTCAACATTGTTCTGAAGACAGAACTGTGTGATATAAACAACAGTGGACCTGTCTATGGCTGACAGACTAGAGTTTCTGAAACACTACAATCCTGAGAGACATGGTCAGGACTTACAGAGCATTTGCATATGGGTGATACACCATTAATGTTTCCTGAAGTCTTTCTGAAGGGGAAATATTTCATAAAGCAAGAAATATGCTTTCTTAAAAAAGTAGTAATGAAGTTTCCAGAAGATTTAGTAAAAAAAGAACATGTGAGCTGTGCATGGTGGCACATGCCTTTGATCCCAGGACTTGGGAATGATTGGATCACTGTGAGTTCAAGGCCAACCTAGTCTGCAAAGCAAGACTCTGTCTCAAAAAGAAGAGAAAAATCTGGACGTGAAAAAGGTTTGCCTTTTCTACTATTCCATTCTGTTCAAAAGAACAGTGACTACTGGAATTTTAAATAATCATAAAAGAGAGTTCAACTATAAATATATGATAACCTGGCTTCATGATTTGATATTCCTGGTCTGTTGTAGTGGGATACTTTTGAGGGCATCTCATGATACAGCACACAGAACTTTAAATTTCCACTAGTTTGTACTGAGGATTCTTTTGTTATCAGAAGGCCACTCGAACAGTAATGGTCCCAGAACACACACTGTGAAATTGTGCCTGGGCAATGATGGGTAGTGTACTGAATCTCCAGGATTTCCCTCCAGGCAATTAAGGCATCAGGCCATCAGTGCTTCTATGGGGATTTTATGGACACATTGTTTTTCTTGTGTAAATAACTTATTTGAACTTTTTTAGTGAACAAGAGGTAGGGAGTACCTCTCCCTCATCTTTACAAGGGTGTCAAGACAGAAAACACTGCTAACCTATCCCTGCTGGGTACCAGTCTGGGGAGCATCAGTGGCCTATTCTTGCAAGTACCAAAGAAAAGATCATTGCTGACTCATTCTTGCTAGAACATTAAGTTAGAGAGCAATTCTGGATCATCTTTGCCAGGTACCACTTGGGAGCTTTGCTGAGTCATTCTGGGTACCACTGGAAATCTTTTATTTCAAGAACCACGGCACCTTTTGTAAATATAATTGGCAGCTAGAAGAAGGGGTCTTATTAAATAAAATACTTTTCTCTACCCACAGGAGGCCAGGTCAAGAAAAGAGAAGAAATAAAGTTTTCTCCATCTTTGGTAGTTTGATCAAACGCTTTATCATCCTTAGTCACCAGATTTCTCCAAACAGAAGAACAGAAGGAGAAGCAATTAAATAAAATTTCTTCCTTCTCCACAGGAAACCCAGATGACAATGGTAATTTGTTAACTTCTGGAAGTAAAAGAGCTATTAGGGAGAAATAAATCTTCTAGAATTTTCCTAAATCTTTAACTCATTTTATAGTTGCCTGTTGCCAAGTTCAGCATATAGACTAGCTTTATTTTGACCAAATTGCATGCATAGTTGACATCCAATAACTTTAATGCTTAATTGACTGATTCTTTTTGAAAGAGTGATGAAAAGCAACGATCAATACCTGGGTTTGGGACTCTTTGTAAAGCAGGGGAAGTAACTATATACATTGATAGGGATATAATAAGGAATGATTAATATGAAGATCCAACAAAGTACTTGTATTTGCCTTCACCAGGCTCTGACTCAGTTGCCTGCTAGCAAACAGTCTGCATTTGCCTCTCTGCTAAGAATCCAGCTCACCCAAGTGCTGGTGACAAAACATAACTTTATTCTATTTTCCAGCTAACCTTGATGTTGGTCGTCTATTCATCGGGTGTTATCTAACAATGATTTATCTTTCCTTTCATGTCCACCATTTACTCCAGTTAGAGATTATTATTCTAATACTCTATTATATTATAGACATTAATAACTAAAAGTAAATGAATCAAAATATTTGAAAAACAGCTTCACCATTTCTGTGCGGTCCATCAAACAGATGGATCTTAGAAAGAAAAGATAGTCAATTATTTGATTTTAGAGTATGTGGGATGGCTTGAACAATGAATAAGTATCTTATTAATATTGAATACTTTTACTTTTAAATAAACATAGAAATAGAGAAATAATAGACTCTTAAATTCTTGGTTTTATTCATGCAATACTGAGAATATTCCTTTTATATCAGTTCCCCAGAAAAGACAGTTAAAATAATGCTAATTAACTCTGTTACAATTGATTCTTAAAATACTGCAAGGAGAGGGAATTACACTAGGCAACTCTAATTCCATGTTTCCCTGCCCTCTGCACCAATTTTATATTTCACATGTAACCATTGGAATTTTCACAGGTCATGTCTCTGATACCAAATTTTAAAACATGCCCTTTTAAGCCAGCGTTCTCAAAGGATGGGATATACTCTCCAGGGTTCCCTAACAACCTTAGGACGGGTTTTCACTGGCAAATAATTCCATGTCATTATCAAGATTATATTAACTCTTCCCACCTCGAGAAAAAAAGCAGAGTGGCATTCTCTAAGGATCTGTACTGTGTGATGACTTTGTGTGAAGAAAATTTCCAAGTCTGAAATATTGACTGAAATCAGTGATAATGTCCAGAGGCCAGCACAGAATGCCCTACATTCTTTCATGGTACAAGACCATTTAGAATTAAAAATTGATGGGTATATTAAAACAAAACAGCAAGCAAAAAGAGCTTGCTTGTGGTCCTAGATTCCACACTGAAACTAAGCGTAACAAACTACAGTGTGAAGACATTGGGTGTGGTGTCCTACCTTTGAGATGCATTCTGGTATTTAAATGGCAGCTACGTGTGTTTCCTAACTACATATTTGTGAAAGGGTAAGTATGTTATATATACATGTAAATGCAAAATACAAGTTTAGAAGGCTGAATACAGAAGCAAGTTCTCAGCCTTGAAAGTTTGACAGCTTCAATAAAAAAACAACCTCACTACCAGCTTTCAGGTCAAAGAACTCCATGTGTGTCAATGCAGTCATGTCTTAGTTAATTCACGGACTTGCTTATATGCTAGATTTCAGAAAGTAGAGCTTATCAGACATTCTTGTTGCTTCCTTTCAAAAGGATTTATCAGAAACATGCCCGTTCATTTTATGTGCTTGAACCAAAGCACAGAAATTCTATGCTGAGAGTATAAATATCCATACTTCATTACCACTTACTCCCTGCAACGATTGTTTTATACATATTTCTCTAACCAGCCATGAATCAATCGATAACGAATTTCAGGTGGAAAAAGATAAGAAACATGACCAACCAGTGGCCTTTTGCACAGCATCATCTGCATGCCGCTCTGCTGGATGCTGTACAAAAGACCTGCCATGGATGCCTTTCCCCATTAACTTCGCTGTCTTTGCAAATCACAGAGTTGCTACTTTTATCACCTCCCTCTTCTCTATAAATCTTAGAATCTGTTAGCGAGAAGAAGGATCAGAGGCAGTTGTTCTTTTATAGGAATATCTGACCAGATGCCTAGGGATTCATAATATTTGATATTTAGTGCCGTGTGGCCAGAAGGTAAACCAAATTGAATACAGTCAGACAGATTGTCCATTCTGGGAAATAGCGACTTCAGACTTTTGTGTGAGTGCAGTCACGTGGGCCGTGCATCTCAATAACCGCTCCCCTCTAATCTCATATCAGCTAATAGAGACTTTATATAAATTGCAGCCAACTATAAAAACTTAGATTTAAAGGATACTAAAAAGTTGGTGGTGGCTGACTGAATGAGCTCGCCCCAGAAGAACAAATCAAATCCAGGGAAGACAGCTGAAAGTTATATAGAAATATTATAAGAATGAAGCTGAATTAGTGAAGGAAGAGTTGAGAATGTCGTAAAGATATGGTGCATATAAATAAGAGCCTGAGAAAGTGTCGTAATGGGATTCTAAAGGTAAGATCAAGGTCAAAATTCGTGAAATCTGGAGTGTAGGTTTAGTCCTCCAGAGCAAGCAAATCCTTTCAAGTGAAATTTTACTTGTAAATTAGCCAGGGTTCATCCCTCTTGCTATTGTTTAACCTTCACAAGAAAGAAGGCTATAAATTAACAAAATTTAGGTATTTTGAAAATTTAAGTGCTACTACCTGATATCTTTTGGGGAAAGCAAAGGCAGACTCAAATTCTATAGCTCACACCAGCCTTGAGCTCACATCAGTCCTCTTCTCTCAGGGTCTCAAATGCACTATTATACTGGGCTTATTTTTTATGACCTTAAAATCCAAAATGCTTTTACACTATAGATACTAGGATTCCTATAGTTGTATTTTATGTATCTTCAAAATCTTTAACAAACAGACCTCAATGTCAGGAGTACAACCCAACCTACAATCTCACCCACAGTTCCTTCTCTACATCAGACTAAAGCCACATACACAGGCCTAAAGTTTTAGAGACTGGGAAGCAGGTGAGGAGAGAAAATAAACGGACTAAAAATTTCCAAGTAAGCAGAACAGCAGCCCCGGTCATCTCTTACCTGTTCACATGGGTACAGCACTTGGTGCACCATATTTTATCAAAGGCATGGTTTATTCAGAACACCTCTGTCTCCTGACCATAAGCATTAAATAATAAATTTTAAAAAAAAATCTTTGAAAATCCCCTAAGATAAGCTGCTATATAAATGGAACATATGCAAAATGTGTAAAGAACTCTTGAACTCTGAATCAAAAAGGAAAAAAATATCCAACCGGAAAATGTATCAAAAGCATAAAAAGACATTTCATCATGGAAGAGAGGTAGATGAACAAACTCGCACGTGAAAAGAATATAACTTCAGTACCCGTTACAGAAATGCAAATGACATCTGTAAAGACTTATCATGGCACATTCATCAGAACGGCTAAACTAAATGAAAACTAATGGCAGCAGGAAACCACAGGCGGACAGGGCCACTCACATATTGTCTGTGGGGATGTAGAATGGTACAGCTGCCGTAGGAAACATGATGATTGCCATTAAGTGAAGATCACCATTATCAGGCATGCTAGCAACTGCACCCCTGGGGCTTTAGCCTGTAGAATACAAACGACATTCTCACAAAAGAAAAATCTACATCCAGATGTTTATTGCAGTGTTGTGCTCCTAGTGGCTAAACTGGCTGCAATCTAGACAGCAAGGAGATGGCCGACACAGCACACCACTCATAGGAAGGAGACAACCTGTGAATGGCAATCAAGAACGTCACCTGGGTTAAACCTTAGTCAGACTCCCCCAACTGTTTGACTCAACTAGCCTCCCCCATTGCCCTTAGAGTCTTGGACCAAACACTAGTATCATCTCTAGCACCCTAAAGTTACATCCCGAAGGTGATCCTAATCTCCCTTAAACTGCCTCTCTGAGAATCCTCAAGGCCATGGAACAAGAAGACACAGGCTTCTAGCCTTCTCATATTGGGAGTAGATTACAGTCTGACTAAGGTCAGCTTTGGTTAAAGATCTCAGAGCAGGTGGCATGGAAGGTTGTTCCTGAGAGCTTTCCATCTCTATAGGTCACCACACACCCAGGCTTAGTCAGGCCAGTCCCTTGTGTTCTCATTATCTTGCTCAGTCAGCTCTCTTACACAGAGAAGAGTTGCATCCCTTACACAAAGCAACAACGCTGGTTAAAGACCACCTTACCACATTCGTGTCTAGCTCGGCTTAATTTTGTCAATGTGCAGAACAGATGAGATCTGCCCGACTGGGTTCCAATGAGAAAAACAACAAGCAAGCCAAACCCAGCTTGTATGTACTGTCTGTTGGTATTCGCATCAAAATCCATTTAGGGCTAAAGTGTTACAAATTAAGGATAAAGTGATCATTCTGAACTGTTACAGAGGAGATCTGTGTAGAAGTGAGGGCACAAGGGTGGTTATAAACAGCTTTTATTATAAATGTTAAGCGAGCTGTTTTTGTGAATTAATCCTAAGTGTGTGCCATATACTGTTCGGTGCAGAATCGCTGGTTGAGGGTATGGGAAGTTTAAATATGTTTGATGTTTCCCATGTCATTGTTTATCCTCTATTAACCCGGTTAATAAAACCATCATATGAGGGGTAAATTGCAAGGCATTTCTCTGAAGGGAAAATCTTTCTGAAAGTTGTACACATTTCCATATGATGAAAATTTAAAGCTGTAGGTTAAAGGTAATGTTTACCTTCAATTTATTTGAAAATGAAAATCAGAGTAGGAATTGCATCAAAAATTCCATTAGCTAGATCTGTAAAGAACTCAGTGTTGTACCAATGGTCCCTGGGATAGGCACGCGCTGCTGAATGACATTTCTGTCAGTCGAGTGACATACAGACAAGGACGATGAGATCCAAGTCAATGTTCTGTGTTCAGGATTCAGTTAGCTGTGGCCACCGTATCTGGTGTAAGTCCACCTGTGCTATTTGTCCACTGATAATTAAATAGCTCAGTGGCATGCATCCCAGAACATCTGAGAACACAGCATCAACAGAAATAGAAAGATCTGAACGTCCAGGTTTCTAGAAATCTCCACAGCATGTTGTGAGCTGTTTCAATCAATGAGCACCTCAAATGATGAGATATTTCAGTCTGTGATCTATTATCATGTCTTTAAACATTTGAATCTAGAATGCTTTTAAATGAACTATAATATGGTGATAGTAAAAACATGCTTTTGAAGATTAGTTAAAAATAACATTTACTGCCGGGCGGTGGTGGCGCACGCCTTTAATCCCAGCACTCGGGAGGCAGAGGCAGGCGGATCTCTGTGAGTTCGAGGCCAGCCTGGTCTACAAGAGCTAGTCCCAGGACAGGAACCAAAAGCTACGGAGACACCCTGTCTCGAAAATCCAAAAATAAAAAAATAACATTTACTTTAAATAAATAACTTTGATATATTGTGCCTTGAACCTTATGTATCTACTTGATGTCAATGTTTTATGTCACACTAAACTATGTGGATTATCCCTAATATGAGTTTGAGTAACATGCGTCTTAACTCAAAACACAACTTCCTCTTGATTCATTTAGCAAGTCAGTCCTGTTTGACATTTCAACTTTCTGTGTAACTCACTTTGTGAATTGAGCGCACTGATTGTGTGTGTGTGTCTCACACACACACGAGTGATTAGATGCACATGGCCATGTACTTACACTTCAGAGGCCAGAGCATGGATTTGTTGTTCCTCTCCATCAGTCTCTATCTTACTCTTTAAGGCTGGGTCTTTTACTGAGCTAGAAATCCAGCCAAGCTTCACAGCCACAAAGTTCCAAGGTTTCACCTGTTTACACATCTGCATGGATGCCTATACTAATGCACACATACACATAGGCAAACACACAAACATGCACACACATAGTTTAAAGTGAGATAAATGCTTTTGAAGTTAGCTAAAATAATAAACCAGTGGCCTGAATTTGAAAAAAAAATCACTCAACCAAGTAAGAAGAATTCAATGCTGGACCCTGGACTGTAGAGTGGAGTGGGTGGATTTTAAAGAAAACATTTGAAATGAAACAGAAACAGCATAGACAACCAATCATGAGATACATATGGGTTTTGCTACCATGAGTTTACACAAGAAAAATAAAATAATAGCTCATATAAGGGTAGGGTGACTATGTCCGAATTCAGATGCCAAGCCATGTGTACTTTATAATTTTTATCAAATGTGCAGCCAAATACCTTTGCTAGAATGAGGTTTTGAAGGCAGCTTGGCCCCTAGATATGTTACTCATGCATTTCCTTGCAGTAGAAAAAGCCATTAGGTAAGGTCTCTGAGAATAAGTATTTATTCAGGGGTTAAGCACACAGTGTGTTTATTCAACCACATTCAATTATATGCTGTCTCTTTGTGGCCTTTCAGTTAAAGATATTTTGACTCATAAAAATATCTGCCTTTAGTGTCAAGGTTTTCTTTTTAGTTTCAGTGCATTTTCATTTGGTTATTAAACAACTTAAGCTATATCATAGCTCTGCAGAGCCTAAGAAATGTAGCTCTCACAGTTTGACTAACAATATAGTTTATGTAGAGTTGAAATAGATCCAGGGGTACTGCATATTTCTTATAAAGTAAGCTCGTGCTGTGGAATCCTCCTAACATCTTCATCATCTCACTATTCATCACGGAGGAATTAAGGTGAAATCAATAATGTGGTAAAAGTACCACCAAAAAAATACCCGAGAGTGAAGCTAACCTGAGGATCCCAGTTTCCCAATGATTGACAGTAGCCTGAAAAATAGCTAATCAGCCCCAAAAGACCATTTTGTGAAAATGAGCCCTTAGATTGAGAACTGTCAGGATTAATACATACGCATTTCAAATTTATAGGCATTCAATGTGAAATTTGCTTAAAATTATTTCCTGTTCATATATTCAATGTCCTGTCCCATGCTTAATAGCATTAGTAAATTGTAATACATGACACTGGACTGGCACATAATTTTTCTATTCAGGGATACTACTATTTTTGTATCTGACCAATGAATTAGCCATGTAATTATAAGCATTGACTTATAGGAGCTAGGCAAGATTACTCCAATTTATTCACAGTGTTATCCAAATGAGCATATTATAAAATTGAAGACTCATTCATCTGTGCAAATCTGATGTCTAGAACACAAGATACGCTCAGTGTATCTCTATAGGTTTAGTGGCTGGCACATCTCCAAACATTTAACAACTTTTTTTTTAACCTAACACAAACACTAATTTATTCTTACATTTTATTTAAGATACAGAAGGGAGAGGTGTGTTGTTTTATTTACCTCTGCTTCCTCTATCTAGCATAGTCCCAAAGGGATATTGTTCCTCAACACAAGATCTTATTTTGACATTCTCTGTGCATATCAAAGTTGTGTGTGGGTGTGTATGTGTGCGTGCGCACATGCACACATGTGTGTGCATGCTTATCTACGACGGTTTTCTCATTGTATACTCTGATATGATTCATTTGGGAGCTTTCATGGAGAAATAGTTAGAAATTTGGAAATCCTGATCTTAGAGATTTTAAAAAAAGAAAAACAGCATTGGAAAAATTCAAATGAAAAATTTTTGGGTCCTTAAACTAGATGTTAGGCTTTTAAAAGCCATAAAGCAAAAATAAACTGGCCACTGTGAAAATTTCCCAAATACTATTAGCTTGTCTTTCTAGGCTATGCCACCAAGTAGCAGGCAGGCCTGTGACAGTCCTGTTTTTGTGTAGAGGGAATATCACTCAGAGTAGCTGTTTAGTTATCAGTTCTGATCTTGTTCTGACTTTACTTCAGTTATGTCAAAGAAATTAGGCAGTATTCTCTCTCTCTCTCTCTTTCTCTCTCTCTCTCTCCCTCTCCCTCTCCTTCTCCCTCTCCCTCTCTTTCTATCTGTTTCTCTCTCTCCTTCTTTCCTTCATATAGTCACACAAAAAATTTCAAAATATTTTCTAAAACTAAATGGGCTAAGGTCAAGTTCTTTGCAGGTAGCTCTCTGTCTGCCCTTCTGCTTTGTGTTTGTTGGAGAGTCTCTACTTTCCTTGGCTACAGGCATCTCCCTTGGTCCCATCTTCTCCATCTTCTCCCCTCATTCTTTCTGCCTGGTTATCAATCTCCAAATTAGCCTTTTCTTACCTTTAATAATGACACCAATCCACTCCACTATGATTCTCTCTTAAGTAATTACATTTACAATAATCATATTGCCACATTAGTTTGAACTTATAGTCCTGGAAATGAGAACAGCAATATATGGAATTTTTCTGGAGGAGAGTTCAATGCATAATAAGAAAATATGCATATTTATTTTAAGAATATTTATTTTATATGTGCAGTCATTTTATTTGCCTGTACCTCTGTGTACTACATGCATGCAGCATCCATGAAGGCCAGAAGGGGGTGTGACATCCCTTGAAACTGGAGATAGAAATGGTTGTGAGCCACCAGGTAGGTCATGGGAATCAAACCCAGGTCCTCTGTAGGTTAAGCTACAGTTCCTAACCATTGGGGGGTCTCTATCCTCCAAAACCTGGGCATTACTTAATTGCATCTTGCTGACTAGATTTATAATGAGAAAGGGCAGACAAAAATGTACAAAAATTAGGAATTTTAAGCATGATTAGGATTGAGTAACTGGGCATGCTCTTCATGCTTCTTCACCCACACAGGTGTATTTGCCCTTATCCCCTGGGAAAAACTTCTCCTTTCAGACAGATGCAAGTGAACATGTGGATTTTTCTTTAATTTATATTGTACATTGGAGTTTTGCCTGCATGTATGTCTGTGTGAAGGTATCAGGTCCCCCGAAATTGAACTTACAGACAGTTCTGAGTTGCCATGGAGCTGCTGAAAACTGAACCTGGGTCCTCTGGAAAAGCAGTCAGTGCTCAAACCACTGAACTACCACTCCAGCCCATGTCTATATTTTTAATGTGATTGTATATTATCGAAGGAAAATAAAATGACTAATACTTGAACAACAATTATTCTTTCCTGATGAAATAAGGTAGCTGGTTTGTTTTTATACTGGGCGTCAAGAGTAGCCAGTGGTGTTGAAAATACAAGCTAGACAACTACAGAAACAGCGTTCCCACCCGTCCACTTTACTTAACCAGAGCACTTCAGAAGCTTTACATGTAGTAATCACAGACTGCTTGCCAAGCCATTGAACATCACAGTGACAGACTCACTCTAGACAGATGCTTCTGGGTTTTACCCTTCCTTTGTGAGAGCAACATACACTAAGGTTAACTACATGCCTCCCATGATGTGCTGTAGTCATACAGACATTGCCTCTCCACTGGCAACATCTGGCTGTTAGGTGCAAAGTATGAATTATCCCACTGACAATTCCATTCAGGCTTTTATATAATCACAGCCCCCAAAACTGTCTTAGAAATTTACTGCAGAAAGGTGAAATTTGAAGAAGGAGATGTGTTTTCAATCATGGGTTTATTGTTACAAGGGCTTGTCATCAATGTACATGATGAAGAATTACAGAAGCTGCTTAAACTCTGATGAAAAACTATTATCCTGTTTTGCCGAGCATGCACTGTGGAGGCAGTCATCACGACATAATGATTTTAGGATTAGAAGGGAAGCACAGGGGAGGCTTATGGAGAATGCACAGATAAAGTCGTTAATGAGAATGCCTGTAACCTCTGTTGATCCAATTTATTAATTCCATCATTTGTACATAATATGAATGATCTATTTTTAGTCAATACTCCTCATGATTCAGAATGTGGCTCTGTTTTTTTTCTTCATGTGATTGCCACAATATTGGAGCCTTGTACCTGCAGTTGGTGCTGACTCTACCCATGTGCAGAACCTCTTCTTCTTCCATTACCATGAAAACAAAAACAAACAGAAGTCTTCTGCTATTCTAGCTTTCTCAAGATAAGTTTGCATTGAGTCCACATCTCATAGCAGAAATCATCACATATAAGAAACAAACATCATTCTACCCTTCAGGTCATGGATGCTTCAGCAGGTACATCAAAATACCCTTCAAAAAAAATGCATGCTGCAGGCACTGTACCACAATATTCGCCAGGGCATGAATGCTGCAGCAGTTGAACAAAGACTGAGCCATACTGTGGGCAGGTGCCATCCTGACCTCATTGGGATCAACTTGCTTTTACTTTATGAAACCACATTCCTTAAACTATTAGACATTTGTGTGGAGAATCAAAGCTTTTATGTTTAACCTCAATGTTTTAAATAATAAAAATTAACAAGCATTGGTTACTCAATATAAGGGATATTTTTCTAATAAATGTGGACACTGTGGGTTTACTTGGAATTGCATTTAGCTTTTGAGAGGCTTGAAATTTGTCTAAATTTTCTTTATATCTGATTTCCTAAGAATTATTTCAAGATGACTAAGTATACTTAATTCAGTTGTGCAGATGGAAGAAGCTAGTCTCTGAGCAGGCTAATTTCTGCTGCAATCTCAGGGGTCTGGCAAAGAACGCTACAGCCAAGGCTCTGTTTGCAGCAGTCTGTGGGATTATTTCCACCATACATTCCTTGATACTGACCCTGTAGCTGAGTATAAACTTCAAGGGATATGTTTTCGACTAATCCTTTTGAGACTGGCAAAAATGGCTCACTGGGAAAAGGAACTTGCCCCAAGCTTGCTGGCACTCCCAAGTCTGGTGACCAGATTTTAATGGCTGGAACCCACATGGTGGAGGCATAAAAGAGAGAAGAGAATTGAGTTTCATAAGCTGCTCTCTGGTCTCTACAGGGTAGAGCATGCAAGTGTGCATGCTCATGTACACACACACATGTGAAAGAGCGAGAATGCCAATAAATAAATGCAATAAAAATAAAAGTAAGAAACATTCTATAAACAAAAAATTAATAAACAAAAGTACTAAATGAAAGGCTCACAGAACAAGGTACTTTCCCCCAATACTGAAAAACAAATCCAGGACCTTAGATACATTGAGCATGTCCTCTACTGTATCTTCTCCCATTGCCACTCACACATCTGTGTAGGAAGGAGATATAACTACGTAATCTCCTTTAATAGACCCATTTGGTTTTGATCTTCCTTATAACTTTCACATTGATTAAACAAGAGAGATGTGCAAACAGAAAAGATAAAACTTCATGTGAGGACTTATTAGACTCAAGTTTATCTTCTTCACATCAAATTATCTTTAATTTATTTGGCAGAACACTTTTCTTCATAATACACCTTCCTCTTTGAGAAGATAAGTAGTATTTTAATGGGTGACTCTTACATCTAGATATTAAAATAACCTGAAAGGCGTCCTGCCCGTGTGTGGACATCATCTTGGTAAAATGACTCAGAAGCTCTGAGAAATTCTAATTAGAACCCAATTTTGAAATGCATGATTTTTCTTATAACTCAAAGTGCCCTGGGTGGCCTTCCTTCAGTGATCATGAAACAGAAACACAGTGGTGGCATAGACTAAAGTTACCAAACCACTGAATCCTCTCTGCCAAATATGTTGAAGCCAGATTTCCAGATGATGATCAAGTAGAAGCTTCTAAATACAGAGGATTATTTTATAAAATATCATATCCTTACATTAATCTATGCATCTTAATAATACATCTTCATTAAGGCTTGCTGCAGAGACCTGTACAGGCCCTAATGAAAAAGCAGTATCTTCAGAGAAAGGGGTGTGTGTCTAGAAAGAACACACAGCAAAATTCTTTCTGGTTCCTAGTGACCATGAAAAATCGTGAAAAACTATTAAAGAAACTGAACTTTCAACATGCTATAGTTTGGGCACTATAGTACAAATATGATAAAGTTCAGTGTAGGCGGGAATTTCTGACAATAGCTGTTGTACAAAGCTGTTTCTAATCTCTCAATGTATTCCTTTACTTCAGATTGGGGGCAGGAGTATCAGGAGGTGAAGGGTGTCCCACATCCCTTAAGGTGCCCCCACATCAGTACACAGCCCATCTTACACACAGACAGTGATTGAGTGTGGGAAGTGTGCTATGTCAAATTGCCAGTCTCAGCAGGTTTAACTAGCACCTGCCCATGTTGAGAAAGAACTGCGATGTTTATCTTTCTCCATCTGGGTAACTTCACTCAACATGTTTCAATTTTCTAGTTCTATCCATTTACTTGTAAAGTCATGAGTTGCTTTTCTTACACAGCTGCAAGAGGCCTGTCTGGGGCTTAAACTTCAATCTATCTGATTGAAAGTATTGGCTTTCTCCATTAACCTTACACTGGTGAAACTGACCTAATGAACTTTTCAACACTTGTTGATAATTACAAGTAGCTTCCATCGGTGGCCTCATTAATTTCAGCCAAATGAAAAGTTCATTTATTTATTGGCAAATGTTTTCTGACATCAGAGTAACTGGGCCTTTATCGATGAGTAAAAAAATTCTTTTCTCATCAAGGAAGAAGATTCCTGATATACTGAGGCTGCACTTCCAGGGTTTGAGGAAGAGCACAAGCCCAGAAAGGTTTGCAGCAGCAGCCACATCCTCTGACTGTCACTCCCTCTGCACAGAGTGTGAAAAGATAATGAAAATGTGGTAAATATACACTACAGAGTACTGCTCAGATGTAAAGAAAATGAAATCATGACTTTGTGTGGATAAGACTAGAAAAGATCATCTCGAGTGAGGTAAGCCAGATGGAGAAAGACCAACATCGTATTCTCTCTCATTTGGGCCTCTTAGCTCCAAATCTTCAGTACAAGTGATCTGATCAGGGAAATGGGAAATGGAGGATCTAATTAGTGATAGAGAAAGAAATACTAAAGGGGGGAGGCTAACAGAAGAGTAAGGATGTCCGACAAAGTCATAAGGATCATATTATTAGGTATGTATCTAAAAAAACTTGAATATACGCAATTATCTGTTTAAATACATATGTACAGTTTAAATAAATTTTTCTCATCTGGGCTGACAACTGTCCCTCTAAGAACCAAAGCCCATCTAGCAAATCCCCAAAACCACACACGAGAAGCCCTCTTTTGAGCTATCAGGCTTGCCCAAGAGGCTCCCAAAATCATATAGTCCAATGCTATTGTTCTTGGTTGCAGCCCCAGAGGTGGAAGGAATGTAACTATTGCTGAAGACACCATGCACTTCACACATAGGGTCCAGAGTCCCCTGAGCTGGCTCTGACCTGAGAGCCTCCTCCCTGAGGACTAGCTTTTATGGTCCAGAAGGCGCCATGAAAACTTTCAAAGAAGGAAGGCAATTCACAGTCCTACTCAGCTATGATGTCTCTGAACCACAACAGTGATTAGCATGTTACCCGAATGGAACAGGAGTGCCACACATACCCTGGCAGTAATAGCCTTCTAATTGGACTCAAGACTTGATCAACAAGAATGAATTCATGCCTGGCACTGGAAACCTAGTCAAATAATCAGTGATAGTGAAACCATGGTTATTGGAGGAGAATCTCTATCCACCGTCTTACTAACAGAGCATAACCCCTAATTACACTCTGAGTATTGGTCCTTCAATGTGAGAGCCAAAGTTTCACATGAAAAATGTTTTCAGTTTTAATTAATGTGCCTAAGAGATCCACGAAAGAAAAACGCCTCTAACCTTTAAGCCCCTTGCTCAAGGACAGATAGTTCCTGAAATGCTGGCGGCTATTGTTAATAGGAGTATAACAAGCCATGTGTTTTCACTCACTTAAACAAGCTGGTTTGACCCCACTGCACTGGCTCTGCTTGACCACCTGTTGGTGGAAGGTGCAAGCAGGAAATATATCAGATTATATGCTTGACCCTGCTTGGAAACACGGTGGCCTTGCAGATTTGGGTTTTTAAGCCTCTGCAAAATGTGACTTACCACCATTTTCTGGGAATTCCAGTATGGTCCTGGTTAAGAGTCCATCATCCTGGCCTATATTTAATTAAAGCTTGTTTCAAATTAGCCTAAAAAATTATGGCCCTGACCTTTCATGATTTTCAGGTTTATCAATTATCCATAGGTAGGTGTAGTACTGACTTGTCATCAAGGGATCTTCTATCTGCAACAGATGAAGACCACTATAAAAAGCCGCAACCAACCACTATGGAAAGTTTTGCAGTTTCAATGGATATATCTACAAATCAACTTCTATACTTTGAGCTCAGAAAATGCTGAGGAAAGGGGAGGCAGAAAGATTGTAAGAGTCAGATAGAAAACAGATGATAAAGATGACAGTGTCGAAGAAACTATCAACTGAAGAACATAAAGAGTAAATATATTATCCTACATAATTAAATATTTCCTCAGGTAGACATTAAAAATTTATTCTACAATGAAATAAAAGGATGTGGTATATTACTTTTTTTTTTACCCTGGAACTGGGCTCTTTCAATAACATCTCACATAAAAAAAAAATAAGTTTCTCTTTCCATTGCAGTCAGAAATGCTGACATATCAACTATCCTCCGGGGAAAAGAGAGATGCTGAAATGGATAAGAACATACATTACAAGTCACTTACATCATGCTTAGGAGATGAAAGCATAGTTTTGAGGTTTGGAATCGCATATTGGTTTCTGTGATTGTCATTATTGCTGTCCTCCTACACAGATATATCAAAAAAAAAATACCTGGCACTTATTGCCAATCCTGAAGACCTAATTTTGACCCTGAAACTCACATGGTGGAAGGATTCAACTCCCATAGCTTATCCTCTGACCTCCACATGTACACGTGCCACATGCACACACATGTACACACGCATGCAATAGGAAGATTACCTAGAGCAAAGTTAATTACTTTCTACATACTATCAATGTTTCCTGAGGTTTCGAAAGGAGTGACTGGTTTCTTCTATAGTTTAATGCATGGCATTGATACTTAAATTTTACATCTTTCATTCTGTATTACAAGAATGTCATTCCACTCAGCCTTCCCTTAGATGCCTGCCACTGTTTTTTACTGAAGAGCACAGACTGTGCCTCAAAATGTACCAGCTTCCAGCTCCCATAGACAAACTTGAGTCTGTTTAGCGTGCAGTAGCTTGGAGGACTTTTACAATCCCCACTTGAAAACATTTCTGCCTATGAATTGGAAGTTCAGAATCCTCAGGACTGAAAATGCAGAGGATAAAATAGGCAATGTTGGGATGCACTCGCCTCTCTCCTCTGCTCTGCATTTCCCTGGGCTGCTGAAAATAGACTCATTGAGAGGATTCCATAAGCTAGGAGGGCATCACTCATGCGCTGTCTCCAGTGTTCACTGGAAAGGAAAAAGTAAAGAGATGGGAAACCTTTGGAAGAGAAATCCATAATTCTGAACTGTCAGATGATGCAATCTGCCTAACACAGGATATGGAACTGTTCCTCTTTCCCCAGTTTCCACTTCTTTTGACCTAACTGCACACTCTTGCCCTCCCCATCCCTGGCCAGCTTGCTCTTCGCAGTCACACACTATGGGAAGTATTGGTCTCCCTCACTGTTGTAACTAATTTGTACTTTTAAAAAACTGTTTTTGTTTTCTGTAAGAGTGAGTTCCGCTGTTTTATCCTATTCTATGTGCTGTCTGATATAATGCAATTTAACCTCCAACTTTCCAGTGTTTCGTTTCGTTGGTAAAGCATTTGCAACATTGTTTAGATTTAAGATTCTCTGAATAAAATGACATAGTTAGCACAGATTGCATATTATTTTTTAAATTGTTTTTCATTTTACATACCAACCCCAGTTCCCCCCTCCCTCCCCATCTCTCTTCCCAACCTCACCTCCAACCATCATCCACCTGCATTAAGGCTGAGCAAGGTATCTCACCATAGGGAGTCAGCTCCAAAAAGCCAGTTCATGCACTAGGGATAAGTCCCACTGCCAGAGCCCCCCCCCCAAAAAACAGATCAAGCCACACAACTGTCACCCACATTCAGAGGGCCCGGTTCAGTCCTATGCAGGTTCCCCAGCTGTCAGTCCAGAGTCCTTGAGCTCCCACTAGCTTGGGCCATCTGTCTCTGAGGTTAGTTCAGTTGAAGAGATGGAGAAGGGATCATATGAGAAATGGAAATATTCTTAAATGACATATGCCTTCTGCTCCCACGGAGCTCCTTCTAGATGGCTGTATAAGAGAAGGAGGATGTTACACCTCAGAGAAGCAAGATAGAGAGAAAATCTGAACTGCATTTCCATATGTATGAGAAATAGATTTTATGAATAATTTTTATGTTAACCCCGTTCTAAGTCATCATTTTTTGCTCATGCACAGTGATTTACCTTGTTTTGTTGGCACCAGCACACATCAATCCCGAGAAGCTGTTGTGTTTCTCATTATCTGCTTTCATCATCATTCGGAATATGCTCAGAGCTACATCCTCTTAATCTAAGCATTCCCTCCCAGCGAGAATGGGGGTTTGGAAAACTCAGAAAGCTGCCAGACTCAAGAAGTAAATAAATCCCAGAAGGCTGAGGAATCCCAGAAGTTTACAAGATTCACTAAGCATCTCCCAGGGCTGATTTTGCAGGAAAAAATATTCAAGAAGACATGGCACTAGTGACTGCTTGAGAACCCTCGTGTTGGAAGATTTTTAAAGATAAACTGCCTGGGAGCCATCGAGGAGCCTACAAATGACCCCAGTAAACTCTCTGATTCACCAAGTTCAACACAGATAAAGTCATTTAATGGTCTAATGTTGGTGCCTCCACCTGGGATAAATACACATTTATTCAAGCCACAAAATGCATATTTCAGGGTTTTATACCTGCAAAATCACAGAAACCACAACAGGAAGGATGAAGCCATATATTCTCATTCCATTTTTCTATCTGCCCTATCTTTAAATTATATGATTTCTATTTTAAGAATAAGCAGAAAGTATTAGTTTTTGAGTAAACCAGAGAGCTCAGGAAATCATATTGAAAAAAAAATTACTTTCCAAAAACTTAGCTATAATAAACTGTAATGAAGTGTTTTTGAAGTAATAGACAATTTTTTTATAACTATATTCCACAAGTTCAGTTCGTAGAAAATTTGAGCTACATCAATTTCTTCCTTACCAAACCTATAGGATGAAGAAAAGGGCTCAGAAGAAGGGGTGTACAGAGGAAGTCAGATGGGAATGATGAATGCATAGTACACTCATGGGTCATAACCATAATACAGGTTTAATTTATTAAAAAATATTAAGGAAAAAGGAAGTATCGTGAGATTTATGAAAGGAAAAAATAACAGGCAAATCTAAGAAATTGCATATGATTATAGGCATCATAAAGGCTTCCTTTGATGGTGTTTTAATGATCTATGAGAAATATATTGGATAAGACCAGCCCATTTCCTGTTGTTGATTAGAGTGACCCAGAAAAGCCCTGAGACTGCAACAGAACTGGGCAGTGGCCAGAGGCTTAGGTGGTGGAGCCTGAGGGGAGTTAATGTCACTCAGGCTGTGCCGATGGAGGAATTATGGAAACCTCTTTTGCAGAGAAATCAGTAGAATGTGGGGCTGACCTAGGTAACAGGGAGGATCCCTTTAAGAAATGCTATTGCCTGGTCCCTAGGTTGCCTTCCCATCAGGACACTGGAACTATTAGAAACCAAGAGACTCGTAAGGAAAGAGCCTACCAGCGGAACATTGCCCTGGGTAGGACCAATGCGGGAGGAGAGGAAGGCTGAGGCATGGGGCAAAGGTATGGCGCACTCCCAGCTCTTAGCACCTCCTATTCTTCTTGATGGAGTCCTTTGTCCATACGAGTAGTGTTTGTCATTTTATCCTTTGTCTCTATGGCTGGTGTTTTCTGTTCCCCTCAGTCTGTAACCTCTCTGTAGATCTGTGGCCTGATCTCTGAAGATCTCTTGGACCTCTGTTTTCATCTTAGGTTGAGTCAATGGCCAACTTCTCTCATATCTATAACACTGACTTTAACACAGCAACAATCGAGAACGCTGTTATTTTTGCTCTGGGTATCTCCTAGCTTAGATCTCTAGCTGCTATCTCCATAACCAGCCCAGAAAGAGGGCTGGAGGAACATAGATTGATAAGGAAGACGAAGGTAGCTTACCTGAGAAAAAGTAGAAGATCACTGGGGCTAGTATCTAAACAGAACCAATGGGAAGAGGGGAGGATCTGTACTTAGGCCTCTCACACGCTGGAGGGTAACTTTCCTCTTCTCTGATCTTTGGTCTTCTTTCTTTCCTGGTTGTTCAAGTCTCAGTCTTAGGAACGAGCTTAGAACCCCCCCCATAACCCCTAATATCCCTGCAGTCCTTCTCTCTGCAACTGGCCTTTTATTTTCCTGTCTGAGTAGGTCATCTTTACATATACTTGTTCCCTAGAAAGAACTTGGAGGTATTCTTAGTTAACTACTCCTCCAATAAGACCCAATAGCATTCCTTCTCTCTCAAGTCATTACTCATTTTTATATTTATTGTTGTACTATTTACTCTAATTTTAAGATGCCAGGAAGGCAACTGATTGTGGCTTGATCTCTAAAATGGTGAGCCAAAAGAAACCTTTCATTTCAACAGTTAATTTGTGTGTGTGTGTGTGTGTGTGTGTGTGTGTGTGTGTGTGTATTTTAGCACATGACCAATGTGACCAATGGCCTGACATTTTGCCTTTGGCACATATTGTGATTCATGCTTCATGCCTCTAATAGGTGAGAAGACCTATCCATATTTATCTTCCATGATTACTTTCATGAAAGTTTTACTGGTGCTTTATGAAGTTCAGTGTAATATACAGAATGAGCAATCCATAGGCTTCTCACCATGGAATAAACTCCTTCTTCAAAAATAAAGACATAACCAAAATCAAATAATTGTTTTACTTAAGTCGTCACCATCACTATCATCACCTTCAACAATATGAATCATAGTCACCACCATCATATCATCAACATCATCACTGCAGTCATTATTGTCATCACCACCAATCACTATCTTCACCACCTCCATCATTACCATCATCACCAATAACTACCACCACTATCATTATCGTCACCATCATCAACATATCATCTTCAGAAATATCATCACTATTATTATCCTCACTAATCACCAATTACAGCTATCCTCCATCATCATCACCACCACCACCATCACCATCTTTCAATTACTATACAATTCTATCAAGCATACCAGTATCCTACTACTGTATTCTTCAATGCATTTTAAGTTGATAAAAATTCTCAAAGCAGATAATAAATCATTCTGACATAAATTAACTTAATAAGATCTCCAAAGAAGCTGAATGCTTCTAGTCTAATTCTGTATAGCTTCAGATACCTTGTGCAAGCTAATGGTTCAGAATGTTTCTGCAGGTGATCACGGAAAAGAATTCCACTTGCAAGCTCATCTTTCAACTCACCCTAATGACATTATTTTTTGGTGTGTGCCTCCGCACAATCTGGCACAGGGCACTGCACATATTGGGCACCTGGAAAGTGTCTGCGACCGGGGAGCAGAGGGAGAAAATCTGCATCCACAGGCCAAGAATGCATATTCATGACTTTGTTTTTGAAAGTATTCTAAATGTGGAATATAATTTACACTAATAAACTTTGAATCATTCTTCACGGGAACCCCTGCTGTTCTAATCAAGAAAGCCAACATTAAAAGGGAAAAAAAGTCTAGGTATATCTATGCTGGTATAAAATCTATCCCCTAGGATTTCCTCTGTCATTTAATCTAATTATACCCTATAGTCTTATGATCACATAAAAAGTTTCCTAATGAAAAGAACATAACCTGCATCTTTTTTATCACTTTTCAAAAAATATAAGTATGAAAGGCAGGTTAAGGAAAACTGAGATGTCTAATCCAGGTCCTGAGCTATGCAACACTTATCTGATAATTGCGAGTAATTCCTATGTTCTGTCCTTAGCATGTCCATTCAATTCACACCATTTTCATCACATTAATTTTCATTACATTAAGAAATGACCAATTACAAGTTTACTTTTAAAACAACTATATTTTCTCTTTTGAGACAAATGAACCCAAGGATGCATTTTTTTCAGTAAACCCAAACCTGAAATAGAAGCTAGACAATGTAAATTACAAATATTGAGAAATTGTCTTATGGATACAGTCATTAATTTATTCTGTTAATAAATCTTTCATGTTGCCCAATGATATTTACTTACATTTTAAAGTGGTTCAAAAATTACAACCAAAATATTTCAGTCTATTACAGACCCTGCCTTTATGTGATGGAGTATATGAACAGTTTGTTCAAATACAAAGAGATAAACATTCCAATTGCAGCACCTCAAATATACAAAACAAATTTATATAGTTACTCCATTTCAACAAATTTGTCAAAAGAAAACAATAAATAACCTTAAGATGGAATAAAGGAACAAGTTTCATAAAGGTTCTCTAAGGTTCTTTCCATGCTAATCACTTTCAAAACAGGTAGACCATAATTGTTGGAAGATGGCTTGTGAAGTAAAAAGGAACGCAAGGACATATAATAATTAATAAGTACAGCTGTAGATAGAAAGATAGATAGATAGATAGATAATAGATAGATGGATGACAGATACATAGTAGATAGATGTGTGGGTGAATAGCAGATAGACAGATGACATATAAAGTCAATGACCTGATATTCTTATCAATCAGTTGTGCCAAAACTTAATTGATAGTAATATTAGAAAAATTAATATGGGTACTTAAAGACAATAAAGCTGTAATTCAGATAAATTAATCTACAAAGCAATAAAAGTAGAAAATAAATTTGCTTAACTCTACTTTTCCAGACATTGTGACATTGTGAGCCAGAAAAATGTTTGCCTCAAATGATAACAATGCAGGAATTTGTTGAAAATGTATTTAAAATAATAATGTGTAAAAATAAACAAATTACCAAGCAGGGCTATAGTATTTTCAGAAGATCTTATGATAGTTTTTTCTCTACTGAAGTGTCTGGTCAAAATGTTTCTTCTTCAAAGTATCCTCACTATATATTATTTTTCAGAAGCATCTTGGAATTTCTCAACTTCTATATCTCTTTGTATAAAAATTTAGTCCAAAAAATAAAAGAAAACTGCTACTTCACTCTGAATGACTGGTAATAAATGCAATTGGCCTTCTCATTGCTTCATCCATAGAAACAGGTAAGACGAGTTGAATCATAAAGATGTTCTCCAATATTTCTCATTTTATATATTTATACATATCTCAACCTTATGCATTACCCTTCTCCTTAGAAACCAGTGGAGAGCTTTTAAAAGATAAATCTAAGTGATATATGTTGATAGTCCAGAGACGTAGGTGAACAAACTAAATTTTGAAAGTGATTACTCGAAGCTAATGCCATTCATGTTTATTCTATGAGAATCATCAAACTAGACATCAAGTCAAAAACAGGAGGGGTGACTCTTGAATATCATGTTTACAATAGAGTACTTAGGTTTTTTTTCATAACTACAATCAAACACCCAACCAAAGAGGAAGGGCTTCCTCTTAATCATGGTTTTAATCCATCACAGCAAGAAGGGTATGTTGCAGAATAGCAGCTCACACCAAGGCGGAGAAGAAGCAGAGGTAGAGAATGCCCGTGTAAGCAAACTTTCCCATTTCCCTCCACAATTTTATCTCAGATCCTGCTCTGATGGTGCCACTTGCACTATTGGCATTCTCCCCTCAATCAATCCTCCCTGGAAGTACCCTAAGGCACATACCTAGAAGTAGGTGTAGTATGGTGTAGTATCTTTCAGGCATCTCTCAGTCCTATCAAGTTGGCAATGAAGACTAATCACACAGAATAAAAAGGACACATAAATAAATAATAAAATTCAAAGTTCAAAAATTTAAATAAAACCCTCAAAACAGTTTTTTTTTCAGGACTTGTAACCCTTTTAACACATTGATCAGAAATACACTACTAGGCTGATATATGTTGTTCAATCATAAAAATGCTTGACCAGCCTGTTCAGTCCCTAAATTCAAACATGGTAACACACACACATGAAGATGGAATTGGAAAAGCTAAAATATGACACAGTGATCAGAACCTATTAAAATAATATCTTTTTAATGTTAAGACCTACAAAATATAGGCAATTGCTTTCATACATGAGACTGGGCCTATATTGTTAAAGCATACTCAGGTTATTTGTATTCTTTTCCTCTAAGCTTGAATCACTAATAGCTGTAACAACACTAGCACTACATGGCAGCCAGTACATTCCCAAATAAAGGGCAATTTGAATTAACTCTAAGTATTTTTATCACTTCAAAATCATTTGAAAATTCAGTTTTAGCAACAAGAGAAGAAATAAAACAAAATCAAAACTGCAGCTTTTTTTTTTAATTTGGATACATGAACTGAAATTTGCTGTTACTTCCTTTTTCGCCACCGTACTTGGGATCTTCATGAGAGCTACACATCTCCTGGGCACAGCTATGTCTCTGAAGTTAACCCTGAAAGTCAGAAACAGCTGGGGGAGACTGAGTGAGGTAGTAGGCAAAGTGTTTATAGGGAGAAAGATGAGGAGGGCAGGAAGAAGAAAGAAGAAGAAGAAGAAGAAGAAGAAGAAGAAGAAGAAGAAGAAGAAGAAGAAGAAGA
>JABTXL010006571.1:9508405-9584155 GCA_025134845.1 Neodon shergylaensis | reverse complement strand
AAAGGAAGAAAAGCAGGAGGAAGAAGGGGAGGGGAGGGGTCAGCAGGAGGAGTCAAGCGACTGAGAAGAGGAAGAGGAGAAACAGGAAGAAGACTTGGAGAAAGAGGGAGAGAAAGGGAGAGGGGGAAGAAGAGTAGGGGAAAGAGAGGGAGAATATGGGGAAGAGAGGGAGAGGAAGAGAGGAAGAGGGAGGAGCGGAAGGGGAAAAAGAAGGAGGGGAAAGAGGGGAAAGCAGACTGAGAGAAAAATGAAAAGGAAAATTAGGAAGAAGACCTGGAAAAGAAGAGAGACTGAAGTGAAGGGGATGAGAGGAAAAAACGAGGGAGAGGAGTCTGCGGAGTGGAGCTTTCTTCCTTTTCCTTTCTCGGTGTCTGACTTGGTTTCTCATCTGCTTCAGCTGAAGCACTGCCTTGGGGCTACCTCCCAAGGGCACTGAAGTGCCTCTGAAGTAGTTCCTGATCCTCACTCGTGGCAATAACTTAACTGAGGACCTTAGGCACAGAGCGGTCACCTGTACTATTATTAATGTCTGTGAGGTGAAGGGCAAGAACATTTATTAAGGTCAGAATTTAGAAGGTTGTGTTCTCCCTTATTGCAGTCAGACACAGAAGGTAGAAGAGAGGGTAGGAAGGAGGATTACATACAGCTATAATTACAAGTGACTCACACATTCACAAACCTACACACACACCCTCAACACACTCTCATACACTCACACTCACAAACACATACAACTCTCACACATATTCACGAAAACACACAATACTCTCACACATATGCATGCACACATGTTTGCGCTTATTGAGTCCTGTGGTCTTTTCTTTGCTTAGAATCTTAGTTACTATGTCTGTCCCAGTTTTTTTTTTAAATCTGACTCAAAAACCACTACATACATATAGCGTTAATATTTTCCTTGTGTTAAGCACAGGATCCAATCTTTAAAAAAAATAAAAGTCTCAAGTTCTAGAATACTGCTTGTAATCAGAAGTTAAAACGAATAGGAAACAGAAAATTTCTGCAAGAATAAAGTGTATTTTCTTCTCTGATGCATTTCTCAATCCTGGTCTCCTATTTCTACCTTCTATCCAACTGCTTTTCATACTGGAAAATAGTCTTCCTTCTGGCTCTGTTGTCTCCTATGGAGGGATTTGGGATGTTTTGTTTCATTAAACATGGTAGCAGAGATTGGGATGAGAGCTTGACTTTCCTGTCATACCACAGAATAACCTTGATCACAAAGTTCCATGCACAGGGCATGGAACACTGGGCGCGAGCACTGCCATCCTGCCAAGTGTCTAAATATAACCTTGCAGGGAGTAAGCAGTCCTTCTATTAGCATGCATCTTTAAAGAGAAATAAAACCTTTCCCACTGTTAAATCAGGGCTTCATAAGGGAAATTTAATTAATTGATTCACTGAACCTGTTCTTCTTAAGAAAGGAAGATGCAATCATTGCACAGTACAAGGGAAAAAAATCAAAATGACCTTTGGGGAGAATAAGAAAAGCAAGAAAATATTTTTTTTGTAACTGTGCTTCTTCTAATTCATTCACTTCAATAACTGTCCTTCTTAAAGTAGATACTTTGATGTTCAACTTTGTAAATATAATGACAGATGATCTTTCTTCCAATATTTCAAACAAAAACCCTGTGTCCTCCAGAGGGGTGTGCTAAATTATAACATCTTGGCACATTTTGAGGCAGGAAAATCCTGGCAAAGAGCTCATTTCTGAAGCATAGACGTATAAATTGGGCAAATATCTGATTAATATTTGAAACACAACATTATGCCACCCAGAGCTGGCAACACGACAGTCCACACTTTCACCAATATTACTGGAACACAATACATCACACTGTGTCTTTGCTGTATTTTAGGTCTGTATGAAAATGGAAGCTATTTGTAGATTTAACAATAAGCCCATTAGTTTGTAAGAAGGAGTCACATTGCTAAATTCCCCTCATCTGGTCATTCTCTTTTCTTTCAGTGACTGTTGACAATACAGTGTTTACAGCTCCTTAATCCAGTTCACAGAGCCAGGCTTTTGCTCTGGAGAGGCGCTTCTGTGAAGGGATCCATAGAAACAATTACAGTCGTTTACAAATGTGCAATTTTCAGTCTGGTCACAAGATATTAGCTGACTATAGAAATGGTAATTACACCTTTTGAGGAAAAGATAAATAATCTTGAATTCAACTTGTAAATACTCGTGTTTAATGAGACATTTCCCAAATAAGTTAACACTCCGAAGACCTGCACGGAGATATAAAAGGAGAAAATTTCAGATCTGGAAAGAGTACAAGGGCATACAAACAAAGAAGAGACCACAAGACTCAAAGTTGCCAATGCTCCTAGCGTTTCTGAGAGTTGCCATTGTGGATGGTTCGAATTAGTTTTAACTTTCACAGTTGTTTGTGAGTACGTGTTAATTAGCTAAGCACAGCACGGCTGGTGAAGCTACCTATCAGCCCTGACTTTAAGCTAAATTTGCCTATCAAGCTTAAACAGAGTAATGACAATATAGCCTAAAATGAGTAGATGCAAACCAGCATTTTCTAATCCTTATTTCCTAGTCCAATATCTGGTCTTTCTCACTTAAATAGCTTTTTAGAAGTTTATTTACTTTTATAACCATGAAAATTTTATATATTTATCTCAGTTCTCTCTTCCACCCCTCCTCCAGCTTCCCCCCACCCCCATCCATACTTCATAAAGGGTGAGGTTTCCCATGGGGAATCAACAAAATCTGACACATCACTTTGAGGAAGGACCAAGGCCCTCCCCTCTATATTTAGGCTGAACAAGATACCCCTCCAAAGAAAATGGGCTCCGAAAAGCCAGTTCAAGCACAAGGGGATAAATCCTGGTCCCACTGCCAGTAGCCCCACAGAATGTCCAAGCCTCAGTACTGTCATCCACATCAGAGGCCCTAGTTGGGCCCTATGCAGGTTCCTCCGTTATCAGTCTAGAGGCAGTGAGCTCCCACTAGCTCAGGTCAGCTGTTTCTGTGGGTTTTCCCATCATGGACTTGCCCCTTTGCTCATATTATTGATCCTCCTTTTCGACTGGTCTCCGGAAACTCAGCCCAGTGCTTAGCTGTGAATCTGCTTCCATCAGTTACTGAATGAAAGTTTTATGATAACAATTAAGGTAGTTATTAATCTGATTACAGGGGAAGGTCAGTTTGGGCACCCTCTCCACTACTGCTTCAGGTTTTAGTTAGGGTCATCCTAGGATTCCTAGGAATTTCCCTGGTGCCAGTTTTCACGCTAGTCCCATAATGGCTCCCACAACCAAGATATCTCTTTCCTTGCTCTCCCTCTCTGTCCTTTGCCGCATCTCGACCATCCCGTTCCCTCATGTTCTCTTCCTCCCTCCCCCCTTTTTAGTATAATATCTAATTTAACCTAATCTAATACCTAATTTAAAAGGAACTTTAAAAAGGAAGTAACAAGAATTAAAGGCAGTTATCAAAATTTGCAAACACCACTTCACATACCTTTTTACTGACTTTTAATATTTTGTCGCATACTTTATATTCAGAGTTATTCTAGATGTGATAAAAATACTTTCAAGTAGCTGAAAAGCGCTGCCTTTTAAGAGATGCTCAGACGGATTTCAAGGGCCCTTCCATGTATTTGTACTCCAAAATAAATCAGATTTGTTGTCAGTCACTTAAGATAGAAGATTTAGTGTAGCTCAGTCCTAAGATTTATGTATGCTATGGAGATTATAAATCTCTAATTTCTATGCATCCTTTTCAAACATCATTAAAATAGTAACTTAACAATTTAAAGATTTTAATGCAATTGCCAATACTTGGGAAATAATCCAATCTTATTCCCCAGTGAAGAGAAATCAAGCCAACTTTTGGAGGGTAAAAAGAAAGGCTGCGTTATAACAATGAAACAATGAGACTGTAAGTATCTCACTGAGGACATAGCTTAGTTTGTGTCTTTCCATTCCCAATTAAGCCTAAGAATCCTTTCAAATATAAGCAGTTAATTTAGCTTCTTAATCATAAAAAGATATTTGACTGCTGCAATAAACATTCTATTGGTGGAGAAGATTGTTGTTTTCAAATATTTCCTTTGAGACAGTGCCAGTGAACTCCAGTTCCGAATATTCTAAAAATATTAACTAATATGCAATAAATGGTAGAACATAATGACTTGCATTTAAATAGCTATAAATAAATAAAGGAAGAAAAGGAGACTGATTTATCAATAAAATAAAATTTAAAAGAAAATTTTGTAAATACCGAAATGTTTATGTACTTAAAAACACATTAAACTTACATTTGTTAAAACTATATTTTGATGGTTCTACTATTCACTTCAGCTGCCATTTAATATCCATGAAAGCTCATTAGGGAAGGGAGACAAAGACGATAATAGAGAAAAAGGCAAATTTATTCAATTGTACAAAGTACATTTAAATGCTTTCGATATATTAATTTATTAATATTATTCTCAGTGTTCATTAAATGACTTCATTTATAATTAAAGCACAGATGATATCTAATCGTGAAATAAATAATATTTAGATGATATTCAGTTTTTCTTTCTTTACTTTCTTCTTTTACTGGGACCAATGTCCTGGCTATTTTCTGCACATGGGATGTCTGGCCTAGCACAGGAGCACCAGCCCATGAATGGCTAGTGGGTTATTAAGGAAATAATGCTCCTATCTTCTCTTTCAACTTAAATGTCACAATAATCCAATAACTTAACCTAAATTATTACTCAGAGGCACCTTGAAATAAAATAGCTTTCTAATCCTTCTCAACATGTGTTTTATTATTGTAAGACAGAATTTCATGTTGCCCAGGATGAACACTGAACATCTGATCCTCCTGCCTCATCCTCCTGAATGCTGAGAGTATAGATACATACAACCATAACTGGTTTGCTTATGGGATGTTGGGATTTGGACCCAGTGTCATGAGTTCTAGGCAAGCACTCCACCAACTGAACTACATTCTCAGGCCTGTTTTGATTATTTAGGCCAATAACGTTATTATAAACAGATTAAAATCATATTTTAATGAGCTTTGTCATTTAGCGTGTTTTCTACTAATTTTCTCCCTGGCTAATATATCATACAATAATTAAACCTTAGCTCTGCACTTGACTGCATGTGATAGATTTGGTACTATCACATTGTCTATGTAAAGTGATGTGACTGTATCTTTTTTCTTTCATATTCAAAATGAAGATAAAATATTACCCATATCACAGGAAGAGTTAAAAAGAGAGTTGATACATAAATGTATGCATGAGTGTAACTTATACAAAACACATCTATAACAACATTATTATCATATATGACAGTTTTGGTACTTAGTCATTGATACAGCATCTTGCTATGTAGCCCATTCTGTACTGGAACTTGGGTCTCTGCTCTCTGCATCACAAGAACTAGGATCCTGGTTATCAGCCTAAGCTGTGTCCAGTTGTTCATTCATATGGCTCGGTGCAACCTGATATTAAAAATATTGAAAAATAAATTGGAACTTGGAATCATCCAATGTATATTTTCAGATTTGTGGATGGATTACCAGAACCAAGTTTTAATATAAATCTCACACAAATATATTGTTTAAGATATTTTGAAGGTGAGCAGAAGATAGCAGTTTCTCTACACTGGAAAAGATCTATGTTTATCCACTAGGGGAAAGCCTATGCTGGATGGCATTTCCTAAGTTCCATCCGAAAACAACTGCTCAGAATGAGGGATCAATTATCTTGTGAACAGAGACGATTCTCCAGTATTCAGTTGCACTAGGAGACTAGTGTCTTTTATATCTCAAATCTTTCAATGTTTAACTCGAGCATAATTACATTCTGTCTTCTGTTTGTAGAAATGTGCACTAGAAGAAGTAATGTTGCCTTATACATATTTTCCTATTTACAATTAGATTTCATTTGTATAATGCATTTTATGTTTACAGAAAAATGATCTGTATAATTATCAAGGGAAATAGGTAATATTATTATGAACAAATGTCCACAGTGAATTCAGATTTAGTTAATTTAACTTAGCACTGTTTTTTTTAACAGTTTCAAAATCCAACCCACATCCTTCAAAATGTAGCTGTTTTGTCTCAAACTCTTTTTAGCTTGACAGATTTTTTTTAGGCTTTCCCAGTTTTTGATGATCTTGAGCATTCTAAACAGAACTAGTCCAGGGTATTTCAAGGCATCCTAAATTCATACTCACTTGATGTTTTTAATAGCCAGAGCCTGGAAAAAACCTAGACATCCCTCAACTGAAGAATGCATAAAGAAAATATGGTACATTTACACAATGGAGTACTACTCAGTGTTAAAAACAATTACATCTTGAAATTTGCATGCAAATGAATGGAATCAGATAAAAAACTATCCTGAGTGAGGAAACCCAGAAAGATGAGTATGGCATGTACACACTCATAAGTGGATATTAGCTGTAAAGCAAAGAATAATGAGCCTATAGCCCACACACAATCCTAGAAAAACTAAGTAACAATGTGAACCCTAAAAAAAGAACATGTATAGATCCCCCTGGGAAGGGGAGATAGACAAGATCTGACAAAATTGGGAGCATGGGGGTGGGGAGAGAAGGGAGGCCAGAAAGGGAAGAGGAAAAAGGGGGGAGGGGAGGGGAGAGGAGAACTTGAGGGAACAGGATAGTTGAGATGGAGGAAGGACAGAAATGGTGAGTATGGAAAGAAATATTTTGATTAAGGGAGACATTATGGAACTAGCAAAAAACTTAGCACTAGAAAAACTCCCAGGAATCTACAAGATGACTCCAGCTAAGACCCTAACTTTTGTGGGACGTCCTTATATATATGTGTGTTAATAAAAAGCTGTTTTTGGCCAATGGCTTAGCAGAAAATATCCAGGCTGGAAGAGATATATATGGAAAGAGTAGGTGAGTCAGTAAGATGCCATGTAGCCACCATGAGAGACAGACATGCTGGAATCTTGCCAGTACGCCACAGCTATGTGATGATACACAAAATAAAAAAAATGGGTTAGTTTAAGATATAAGAGTTAGCTAGCAATACGCTTAACCTATTGGCTGTTTTAATTAATAGAGTTTTGTGTCATTATTTCAGATTTGAGCATCCAGAAGTGAACAAGAAGGCTCATCCAACACCTGAGCAATAGTGGAGAGGGTGCCTGAACTGGCCTTGCCCTGTAGTCAAATTGATGACTATCTTAAATGTTACCATAGTACCTTCATCCAGCAACTGATGGAAACAGAGGCAGAGATCTGCAGCAGAACACTGGACTGAGCTCCCAAAGTCCAGGCAAAGAGTGGGAGAAGTGGAAATATGAGCAAGGAGGTCAAGACCATGACGGGGTCACCCACTCAAACAATTTATCTGTACTAATGGGAGCTCACCAACTCCAGTTGGACAGGGAAGAAACCAGTATGAGACCAAACTAAATCCTCTGAATGTGGGTGACAGTTGCATTGCTGGGGTAGACTGCAGGGCCACTGGCAGTGGCACCAGGATTTATCCCTACTGCTTCTACTAGCTTTTTTGGAATCCATTCTTTTTGGACAGATACCCAGCCTAGATATAGTAGGGAGGGCCTCAAGCAACGTGCCTTACCCTCTCTGAGGAGTGGATGCGGGTGGGGGTGGGGGAATGTGGAAGTAACGGGAGTAGGGGGGAGTGAGAACTAGGATTGGTGTGTAAAATGAAGAAAGATAGTTTGTTTTCTTTTAAAAAAAATAAAATTAGCTGGGTGGTGGTGGCACATGCCTTTAATCCCAGCACTGGGGGGACAGAGGTAGGTAGATCTCTACAAGTTCGAGGTCAGCCTGGACTACAAGAGCTTGTTCTTGGACTTGCTCCAAAACAACAAAGAGAAACCCTGTCTCAAAAACACACACACACACAAAACTTTAATTTACTTTAATTTTTTAAAAAAGAAGTGCAGGTACTTGAGAGCTGCCAGATGTGGGTAATGAGAACCAAACTCAGGTCCTTTACAAGAACAGCCATTGCTCTTATCTTCTGGGCCACTTCTACAACCATCTGTCTTTGTAAAACCACAATTCAAATTTTTATCTGAAAGTCTCTGGGGAAGCCATTTGGACGCACGATGGAAATAAAATAAAATGTAACTTAAGAAAAGTGTTCTGAGTATTAGAGAGTGGCTGAAAGTGAGCAAACATTTTTATAGAGTTAGGGTTGAGACATAAATCTGTAAAAATAAACCAAGGCAAACTATTAGCCAGAAAGGACCCTTTAAGTGATATATTAATATGTGTCTTACTTCTCCACACAACTAAGGATTTTATATGCAATGAAATCAGTACAGACAGGTTAGGAACATCAACCAAACAATCTTTATTATGACATAAAAATAACAAGAATCACTTGGTATTTGTTCAGAAGTATGTCTGCCTGAACACTCTGAATTGGGAACTCCAACTAAACAGTTGAAGCAGGGCTCCCACCTGATCTCGGGTAAAGGATTGTAAGCTCTGGTTATGGACTTGATGTTAATCTATCTGCCACTTGGTCTCTGATATGGAAGCTTCGCCAAACACAAAATTTCTGCCCCACCCAAGACTCTCAATGGAGAACTCCAAGCAGTGGCTGTGTAACTTATGCTGGTTCTTGAGCACACACCAACTGGTGACGTTTTCTGCCTGTTGCTTGCTGTTTCTTCTTTACCTTTGTCCAGCTACATGTTCATTAAACTTACTCATTTACACAGTGAAATTACTGTTACCATGCCTCATCCTGTGTAAAGAGGATGGCGTTTTAACTGAAATGATCTACAAAGAACAGTCATCAAAGGTGTTGTATTGGGTCTGGATTCTTATTAACTAATGTCTACATCTTAAATTAACCCATTTCTAGTAATCTGTGTATTGCCATGAGACTGTGGCTTACTGATAAGGTTTTTGACTTTGGCAGTTACATTGTGTCTCCTTGACTCTGCCTACTCTCTTTATAGATCTCTGTTCAGAATTACTACATGGATTTATTCTGCCTTTCCATAGCCCAAAGAAGCTCTTTATTAGCCAATGGTAATAAAACATATTCACAGCATACATAGGAGAATCCCACATCACCTCCCTTTTTCTGTCTAAATTAAAAGGAAGGTTTTAACTTTACATAGTAAAATTACATAAAACAAAACAGGTATCAAGCAAGAATTATAATTTCTGCAGAAATAAAAGCAGAATCTCTTTTCCAAATAAAATATCCCTAGACTCAAATTTTAAAGCCAAGATACCTTCAAAATATATATGTTGGTTTAGCTTAGCATCTCCTCCAATCAAATATTTCTCTGCAGTTAGCTCATTAAAGTCAAAAAGTTAAAAGAAAACACAATAGTATACATAATCCAGATTATCTGTGTATTTTTTATTTATATGGCTTTTTGATATTACTTTTACTATCTCTTTAAATACTTTATCTTTTAAAACTATTTAGTTCTTTTCATAACTGTCTATATTCTTTCCTCTCTCTCCAAAGCCTATGTACATTTTTTAAACACAGTATGACCTATTCAGAAGGTTTCTTTGTCTGAATCTGTCTTTATTGCATATCTGCAGTTTTTTTCTGACCAGGTGCACTCTTAAAATGGTAAGCAGCTTGGTCACAGTAACCCTGGATGCTGACTCTGCCTCTCTTGACCTTTTAACATGCTGGAGGTCTGTTCACTGCCAGCTCTGGGACCACTGAGTTGGAGCCATGCTCACCACCTCGACTCTGGGAAGCAGCAGATAGCACATAAACCCTTTTTGTCTAAAAGCTAAATCTGCCAAGCATGTGCTACATGGTCTGGAAAAGTCTCTGTGTATGGTGCCTGGAATCTGCCATGCTATCCTTCCTGTGCACACCTAGCAGAACTGATCCAGCCCAGGCAGGAAGTGCCGAGCTGCCTGTATGCTCTCAACTACTTTTCTCCTAACCCCAGGTGGGTATACAAGCACCCACACCCAAAGTATGTGGCAGGACACATGGGTTAGCCCCAATGGTTTGGGCACCAGAATGTAGCTTGGGACAATGTCAGAGCAATAAATCACTTTGTATGGTCAGCCACCACCAGCGCTAATAGATTTGCTCCTTTCTAAACTCTAGGTGTGTGGGAGATATCTTGGAGAAGCAGTTACTTAGAGGGTTTATATAATACAAGGATTATAACCATGGTCAAATTCACTATGCAGTGAGATGCTACATTGCCCTCAGGAAAAAAAATCCAACAGTGTTTGACAAGTTGGACAAATGTATGTAGGATGGTAAAGTGTAGCATGTTCTTAGCCTTCTTAAATTACCTATACTTAAACAGGTGTTGTTGGGCCCTTTACACACTACTTGAAAGGAAAGAAAAAGCAAAAAAAAAGTTTGATTCTTGCCTTTACAAATGGAAATGACAGTTAAGAAAACATTGAATTTAAAAATAACACCACCAACAAAGTAAGTATGTGTGACAAAGACTCATACAAAAATATCACCTTTGATTCTTCATAGCTTCGTCAAAATGAAGGACAGAATCAACTGTGTCAACTGAAATGCCACCGCGAGAATGATCATTTTACTGTTTCTCGGGAAACACAAGCAAACTCTTGGAAGCTACATTTCTGCTGGCAGGTCTACTTTCCATGAAATGATCTGTTTTCAGACATGATAAAACACAGGCCTCAGAAAACACAATCATAAAAATATGAGATCATTCACAATAATGTGGGGAACATGGCTCATTCCTGCCTTTCCTTATGAGTCATCACCACGATGTCAGTAAATGTATTTTCAACCAGATATTACTCTGCAGAGGGAAGGCAGATGTAACAATAACCACTCACAGGAAATGTACATGTTAACACAGCTGCTGTTTATAATTAATAATGCTAAATTTCCCTACACGATGCCAAAGCCAGGAGGCACTGAAATATTTTTAAGTTTTTGTGAAGCTGTAGGAAAAAGGCTTTCAGAGATGATCCCCATAAGACGTTCTCACAGCATCGTCAAGAAGAGAGGATGATATAAAAGCTGATTGACAGGGTTTTCCTTGTTTCTTAGATCCCGACTCTACAGGTATCTAGTTCTATATGGCATTGCATACATGGTTTCTGAGTTATAGGAAATGCTTTACTGTGAAATAGCAATTTCTTTTGAAATGTAAGGTGGGAAGAAACAGGCTGTATTTTGACCTATCATTTTATAAGCTGGAAAAAAACAGTATTTTTCTTTGGGAGACACATCCCTGAAATTATACTGTCATTCAGTAGGAAAAATAGCTTAATCGTTGAAGAGCATAAAACCTGATTTATACCTGACTTTTAAAAATGCTCCTTTGTATAAAGTAATGTGCAATTACTAATTCTTGTAGTATTATGGATTATGTTAAGGAGTTTATTTTATACTTACAGTATATATGCGCGCACACATGTACATATATAAACTGACAAAGCAGCTATGTCAATAACGCAGGCAACACACAGAGCTTGACTTTTTGAAAGTGTGTTTTCTGTTTGCCACCCACTCTTACATAGCTAAATTGTTTCTTCTTTCATACTTTCTTTACCAATTTATCTAAAGCTTATAAAATGTGATGATCATAATTTTAGCTGTACTTGATATGAAATATGTACTTGAGAAAGAATGAAAAGGGCACAATTTAAAAAGCAATGCCATGTTACAAAATATTCTAGGCAATTGATTTATCACTAATTATTTTAGAAATATCAGACATAGATCTGCAAAGTATATTAAGTAGGGGTATGTTATGCTAACAATTTATCTTTCAAGACTTCCACAATGAAGAATGACTTCTAAGCAACTTGTCACGGGACACAGGAATGCTACGTGTAAACACCATTTAGAATGAATACCTTCAAGGTGTTGTGCTAGTCTCTCCATGTCAGTTATTAACAAGACATTAGAGTCTGTGTGGCACAATGTGTTTACATCAGACTGAAATCAGTATGTCTGCAAAACAGCCTTAGCGAAATCATAAACGCAGGGAAGATGGAGGCCAGTGACACACACTAACTAGAGTGGGGAAGATTTCTCTTGGGACTTTTTGCCAGTTCATTCCATCTTTAGTTCAAGTACTCCTACCAATTTAACCTAGATACTGGAAACCTGCAATCCTTCATCTTACCTGTGCTATTTTTGCAAAGCAACGACAGTGTATTTAGGCAACAGTGACCTATGTCCACTAGATTATTTTTTGGCGTGGTGGTTTCTATAAACTTCCTTCTGTTTACATAGTTATGACTTGAAGAAAAACACATAAGCTATTTTCAATATTTCGAAAGTGTGAATAATTTTCAAATAGTTATGAGACAAATATTCTGTGTGTCTTGAGAATGACAACTCACCATGGGAAACAGGTTTTAAGATCAGTAAAAATAAAGATGTGGCTATATTTAGAATGAGAAAGTAATGCTTGGTTTTCTTTGGGTAAACAAGTCTTCTGGAAGAGTTAAAAATTGTGTCTACTCAGGAGTCCTGCTGTTTTCTAACTAAAATCAGTGTACCACATGTAGTATATGCTTCAGAAGCCTCTGAATGTTTTGTGTCCCTCATGCTTGTTCCCAGGTCTGAGATTAACACAGAGCTCTAGAATATAAGACTATCTTATCAATTCTAAGCAGCTAATATACAAAGGCTAGTATGTTGAGATATAATGGCATTTAAACATGAGTTAATTAAAAATACATTGTAGATATCTTTAGTGTACCACACCATGCCATGCTCTTGAGGCTGGAGAAGAGTTAACAAGTTCTATTGGTGTGGTGTTCACTGCCAATAGGGAACAGTTGAGAAGAGGTAAGAATGAACAGGTAAGCACACTGGCAGAAATTGTGTCTGATGTGGTGAAATATGAAAAGTGGAAGCAAGCAGATGGAGGTATAGGCAGAAAAGGTAACACTTGAGATACCATGAACAGACAGTTCCATCTGTGAAGGGTCTAGAGTAGCAGAGAATTGGAGGGAGCTATAGGAAAAGGGAGGCTTCAGTGGTGGACAAGAGTGGACAGGCAAAGAGTGGTGATGGAATTCAGGTTGATTGGAACATCTTGAAGACCCATATGACTGAAGCTAGGGAGGGCATCTGTTGGGAAAGGCTATTAAAAAAAGTAGCCCAGGCAGTTACATTGCTGTCTGTATGGTGTATTTATTCTTTTCAGCAATGAGATCCCATAGTTATATATAATAACAAAAAATAAATAAATCAGTAATTGAGTCCTAAGAAGAAATACACACTAGAAGCCAGGTCTTGGGCAGATTGCACAGTGGGAGAACATTTTGGAAGTATCAATCCATGGCTGGGGATCACTGTACATGAGTGTACTTCTGTCCTTGCTTAAGCCTAACAGAATGCTGAGAAACAAACAAGACAAACAAGTAACTGTCAAAATGACAACTGTCAACAGGTGGTGTAGACACACTTGAAAGATCATTTGTCACTCTGAGTCTTAGATTTTCTAACAGAGATTCAGCTTGTTAACACGTTTGGTGACAAATAAGCAAGTGCTTGGCTCTGACACACAAGAGGAAGGCAGATGGTTGGTCTGCACTCAGAATTCACTGTGGAGTTCCTCTCATGCTTTAGTAGTTCAATACTTTCATTCACCCCTTTGTGTGTGTGTGTGTGTGTGTGTGTGTGTGTGTGTGTGTGTGTGATATCTCCAAGTTTATTTGATTACTGTTAACACTTTAACAATATATATCAAGCTACTAAAATTGGCAATATTATTCATCTAATATCCAATTTTGTAATAATTCCAGCCAAATCCATTTTAAAAGCAAAGATAACAAAATACCCTTGCTTTGCAGACACAGGGCATTTCATAGTGTGAATTGCTGCTAAAAATGGTTGGGTCAACTGTGCACAGCAACATATTACGTAATGACATTCCTATTTATTATATGAAATCACTAATTTGAAACATTTTTCAAATCTGGTAAATTGCTTGAATAAACACATTATATTTCTTGAAATACATTAATAAGCTAATATCTTATGAAGACCACACCAAGTGAGAGGTAAGTCTGAGCCATACTATGATGTCTTTATTGTGGCATAACTCTGCTGTGAAATAGGAACTCATTCTTGATTTTATGACTACTTAAAAATTGGAAATATTCATTATTGTAGAGATAGTCATTAATATTATTTTGAACCTTGGTTCTGGCACCTAATAAATACTAACTTCAATAAGATTCTATGGTATATTGAAGGAAACTACATCTGATACTCTAAGCATTCATGAAGCCCAACAGTAATGTGAGCCTCACTAAACAGATGAGATGAATGTAGCTAATGGTGTTTGTTTCCCAGAACTGATGGGGCTTTGTCAACTTACAAAGACTCTTCTGATTCTGAAAGGGCGACCATTTATATTTACACAAGAATCTGAGCAATTGTACTATGTCCCAAAACTTGCTTGTTTTATTAGATGATGGGGATTGAACCCGAAGCCTCATATGTGGTCATCAAGTACCCAACCAGGGACTCATATTCTCAATCCAAACAACCTGTAGTTTGAAGTATTTGTCCTTTTCTGTAATGTTTGTTGATATTTAAGTCTCACCCAAAGAATGAATCAATCACTTCAGAGTGCAGACATTCAAACAAAAATATATGCACCACAACTGGGATTAGATCATTTTATTTTTTTGTAGAATTTTTTTTGAGTCCACATGCTAAAGAGTTAGAGCTGAACATGGTAAAAGGACACAAAATGCTCCTCTTGGAATAAAGGTATTGAGTCTCTGAGAACATCATTCTAAGTGTGGAAAATAGAAGTTTCCTATCATGAGATTAATTTCTTGGATCAGCACAAAGAGGCACTTTCTTAGTCTTCTTTCCCTTTAAAATTATTTCCCTATGTCAAGAGGTCAAAAATTTTATAACAAATAAATGATTATTAAAGTATTCAGAATGTGTTTCTAAACTTCCTATGACTGGCAATCTTAAAGTTTGTGAAAACTAGACAATGCTCTATTTTATTCCTTTAAATGATTTCAGTTTGCACACACCCTGGAGTTAAACAATTGCTCAGATTCTTAGTTTTACCCAAAGGTTTGAAGAAGAAAAGAAAAACACGGCAATGACAGTTTTGAAAGCTTCAGAAATGTAATATAAAATATTAGGGATCTAGCGAATAGAGTCATTGCAAAGTTAATTCCACAATAGTAAGATGAAGGAAGTGAGCAGGGAGTTCAGATCCCTACTTGCATTCTACAGTTTCTCTGACAGTGACAGCATATCCAACAACAAAGAATATATGCACTGTAAAATACATCAATTGAACCAACAGATGTTATTCTTTAAAAAATAACTTAAAAAATAACTATATCTTCTTATGTCCAAGGGCTGAGTTTCTCACTGATACATGTGATTGTTATCATTTATGTTCAACTCAGGCATTTGCTGAAAACTTGAGCAACTTCCTTGCACGTTGGCCTCTCCTTATGAGGTTTAGTGACAGCAGTTATGCACAATTTTACCGTATTGTCTTCATTGTGTGGCTTTAGAGAGTCCTACAATAGAATAGACTATTAGTGAATGGAAGAATCAAAGTTACAATGTTCTGCATTTGATATTTGCAATGCAAACATTTTCAAATATTGTTTGCTTAGTATATTGAACTTAATTCACAATCATAAACAGGTTTAAGTACTGTACTTACAACACAGATGAAAGAGGCAATTTTCTTCTACAGAAGTTAAGCCAGTTGCCTTTGCTATCAAAAACAGTCCCAGGTATAACTGTCTACCAAATAAAACTAGACTGGGGAGGGGGGAACTAATCTATGCTTGAGTGGACATATTAGAGTTGGTGAGCAAGCGAGACATTAATTTGTTCCAATTATTCATAATAGAAGATGGCATAAAAGAGATAGTCAGAATGATCAAACAATTGGATGATAAATTCAGGCTACATTTTCAAACCTGCACTCGTCCCTTTCTGTCCAATTGTCCCAAGTGCAGAACAATAGTGGTTGTTTCTTCCAAATGCAGTTGACCTTTCCTTAGAGTATTAAAATCACTCTGTGTTTTAATATTGTTAGACTGCAGGAGAATCACAGGTAAATGAATCCCTTGGACCAACCATTAGAGTCTGTCTTGATTCTCCATCCTTACTTCTTGGAGGAACTTTAGAAAGCTCAGCTGTTGAGAAAAGGTAAAATCAAATCAGCTAGACATCCTGCAAAGGAGATCTGCATGCTGTTCGTAACTAGATCTTTAGTAGGAAGCATTCTCATGATGAGTGTTCAAAGGCACTTCCCAGTGAAGAATTCGTGTTTCCTCTTTGCCTCGGGAGATGATCTTACTTAATCTGAACAACTAATCCTTATGAACAATGCATGGTGTCAGAAGATTTGATTTTTTTTTTTTTTTGGTTTTTCAAGACAGGGTTTCTCTGTGGTTTTGGAGCCTGTCCTGGAACTAGCTCTTGTAGACCAGGCTGGTCTCGAACTCACAGAGATCCGCCTGCCTCTGCCTCCCGAGTGCTGGGATTAAAGGCGTGCCCCACCACCGCCCTGCAAGATTTGATGTTTTTCTGATTGATTTTTTAATTTCTGTTTGTATATCCACAAGCATCCATATGCACTGTCTTTGGGACTGGAGCTCAGCATAGAAAATGAGGCAAACTGGTCATACAATCATGACCAGACTGGGTGCACTGCAAGACAAATGGAAGGAAGGATGGACAAGATGAGATGGTGGGGAGAACAGTTGTGGAAGGTTTTCTACTTAATAATGCTACAGAAACACTCAAAATGCTTACAATTTTGAAGCAATTCAGATTCCATATTTTTTAACTGCAGCTTTGACCTATACCACACTCTGCAATAAACATGATACAGATTATAGATTTGATGCAATGTATCACACAAATACATCTCTGAAAATGTCTTCATATTTAAAACTCAGTGTATCAGTGTAGGTGTAAGTTCACTGAATGTCTGTAAACAAAATCAAAGTTGCATTTATCCACATGATATTTCTACTAACTTAATATGGACTAATATAAAAATATAAAAGTTAAAAATATTTGCGTGTAATTCTGCCTTGTTTCAATACATATGTAACTTTATTCAATGTTTAAATTGGATCAAAAAGCTCCTCAAACATTTATGATTTTCTTATAATCATTTCTGTCTTTAGTTTCTTTTAAATCTGTGGTGAAGGATTATGGCATGGAGGAAAGAAAGTTTGTTTTAAAATAATACTTTAACATAATCTATCATTTCTATGACAAAAACAAAAGAGAAAAAGTAATGACAAGATCTGCTGCCTGTTTCACCCAACCCCTTACATGACCTTTAGTCTCGTCTTTTCTCCAAAGCCACTAAAATCATACTCAGGTTTTCAATAATTCAAACTGTGTGTGTATTTGTAGAGATTCTAGAATAGCATATTTGAGGAAAGGTTCTAGATCTGTTATTCTAAATATGTTTTGATGTTAGTCAAAATTAATTCTATAGATTGATTTTCATGTGGAAAGATATATTATATGTTCTAATAGAATGACTTAGTTCAAAAATACTGAGAATAGCTTATGTTGGAGAGGAAATGGAGTCAGAGAACACTCCTCCACTTCTGGTGGGAGTGAATACTTGTTCGGCCACTTTGGAAATCAGTATGTCAGTTTCTCAAAAAATTGGTATCAATCTACCTCAAGACCTATTGATACTTCTCCTGGAAATATACCCAAAGGATACTTACTCAACCATACCACAAGGGCACTTGCACAACAATGTTCATAGCAGCATTATTTGCAGTATGCAGAACCTGAAATGACCTAGATACCATTCAACTGAAAAATAAATTTAAAAAATATGGCACATTTACACAATAATGTATTACTCGCTGTAAAACAAACAAACAAACAAAAACAATGAATGATGAAATTTGCAGGTAAATGGATGGAACTAGAAAAACAACATCCTGAGTGTGGTAACCCAGACTCAGAAAGACAAACATGGTATGTAGTCACTCATAAGTGGATATTAGTAAAGCAAAGGACAACCAGACTACAATCTACAGCTCCAGAGAAGATGGGTAACAAGGAAGACCCCAAGAGTGACACATGGATCACCCTGGGAAGAGGAATTAGATGAAATCTCCTGGATAAACTGGAGGGTGGGGATGGGGGATGAGAATATGAGGGAATGGGATGATGGAGGGGGGAGGGATGGAGTGGTAGAGCAATGAAAGACAGATCTTGACAGAGAGACCCACTATGGGGTTAGAGAAAACCCTGGCACTAGGGAAATTCCCAGGGATCCACAGTGAAGTCCCCAGTAAGACTCCTAGCCTTAGAAGGTGCCCAAACTTGACTTCCCCTATAATCAGACTGGTGAATACCCCAACTATCATAATAGAACCTGCATACAGTAACTGAGGAAACCAGATGCGGAGATCCACTACCAAGCACCAAGCTGAGCTCCAGGAATCCAATGGAGAGGGAGGAGGGAATATATGAACAAGGGATGTCAAGATTATAATAAAGATATCAACAGACATAGCTAAACCAACCTTGTGGAAACTCATAAACTTTAGACCAACAGCTGTGGAGCCTCCCTGAGGCCAAACTAGGCCCTCCATAGATGGGAGACAGTGGAGAAGCCTGGACTATCTGAGAGGCCCTTGGCAGTAGGACCAGGATCTATCCCTGGTGCATGAGCTAGATTGTTGGAGCCCATTCCCTATGGTGGGATGTCAGAGGCCCTGGAGAGGATTATAAAATGGGAGGAGACAACTCTCTGACACAGTCTCCTTCTGAGATTTTTGGAAGCAGGACTGCCATTTTGGACTGAGGTAGAGGTAAGAGGCAGTGACTGTTTTGCTTTTCTGAACTTCAGGTTGAACCTCCATTTCTCTCTCTGAGTTTTTATTAATTGTGCACAGGGGAGGGGAGAAAAGGAAGGAGTATATAGAAGGGGGAAGGAGAGGTGAAAAGAGAAAAAGAGGAAATTAATGCTTTGACCCTGAGTCAAACTATAATGACTATAAGTTAGACAAAGTGCATCAAAACATGCTTCTTAATTTATATTAACCTTATGGATTAACACAGGAGCTATGACTATGTTAGGTCTCCCAATTTTGCAGGAAAAAAAAAAGCAGGTCAAATGTCAAACTGGGGGGGGGGGGCAGAAAATGCTGTTGTTTTAAATAAAAATTCTTAACATGAGCTTGACTGTTGAATTCAATGAGAACAATGGTATTTTTCTGCTGTTGATTTTTAGGTTTATTCTTCATGGAAACCAGGTGAGTTTTTCTTATTAGTTTTCATGTGACAAATATTTTTCCACTTCTCTTTTAATCCAGTAAAATTGAGTTTGATAATAAAAGTCTAGGCTTACGCATTAGTGTGAAGGGAAGAAATCAGGACACACCCCATAGCATGGATGAGGGCTTCTCAGAGAAGAATCACAGAATGATATACTCACCTGTGGGCACACACTCTGCAAGTAGGAATCACCAAAGCTTAGTAAATTCATAAAAGAATTTTTATGTTCAGATGTGACCTAGGTAGAGTGTCACTTGTCTCTCTTCTTTAATGCATCCATTCACTAGATCTGGAATTTTAATGGAAATAAACAACATAGAACTACCAGATTATATTAATATCACCAATTTCCAGTTTGAAGCCGACTTGTAGAATGGGTGTGGGTCATCACTTAAAACAATGCCCCTAGACTTCATTTTTGAATTTCACAGGTGGTTACCATTATTGCCTTAGAACAAGAGCCTTAAATGCATCACGAAAATGTTCTGAAAGCCATCGGGTTCTCCAGGTGTCTTTATTTATTTGTTCGACACTGCTCTTGTGAACCATATCCTGCTCCCTGGGACTCTGCATGGCTCATCCTATTGGAGGATTTCCCCAACTTTACATAACTTCTTAAAGTGACAGAATGTATTTTATGTTTCTAGTGTACATTTGATACTACTCATTAGTAAGCTTTCTCTAAGATCAACTTTACAACAGGACTGGGTAATTCAATTTTTTTTTTGTGGCTACCACTAGTGAATGACTAACAGACAAAACTAAAACCAGGGGACCAATTTTTTATTTTAAAATCCTAATCATAATACCCTTCCCCCACTCTGTGTCTTTTCAACTCTTCAGTCTGAGGATGCAACACAGTTGGATCGACACTGACATAACAAAGAATTTTCCTTTGAGCTTCACTGCAGTGCTTGACTGCTCCTATTTAACTTGGAAACTCCCTTCATGGTCTTCTCCTTTGACAATATTTCCAATTCTATTGGAAAGACTATTCAAATGGACTCCCATCCCTGGCCCACAGCAGATGACTTTTCCTCATTACAGCCCCTCAGGTGCCTCCACACTCAAGAATGGACACAGGATTCTGGGCTGCAGTTATATGTGGCATGTAACAGAAGAGATTGGAAACACTATTCCCATCAAAATGGAAGAATTCACCTCTCCCAATTCTTTTCTTTTCTCTGCTGGAATCTAGAGTGAGGTGTTTCTCCACTACTGGCTAGTTCCTTTCAAGCAGATGTCATATACTTCCTTGGAATTGAGCAATGTGCTTTCAGGTTTTTGGGTTATTTAAAGACCATAAATGCATTTTGTTTCAAAGTTAGAATCTGTAATTTCAAAGGGAACTGAAAAAGTTTGACTTTGTGTATTCTTAAAGGGCTGAGTACAACTTCATGGTAAAGGAAGCTACCTGCATGCTTGCAGACTTGGCATTAATTCCTGACATACATTTGTTTTAAAATGTAACAAAGTATGTTTATGATTTGTTCAGATATGAAATAAACAACACAAAGGAAAAATATACAAAACAGAATTAGTTTTAAATCAAAATCCAGGAGGCACAATGGATAAAAGTTATTAGTTAAAATAAAAGCTATCTTTTAAAAAAATCTATAATTAAACATCTATCCAGTTTGAAATTAACTACTTCAATCTCTGTTTTAACTGTGACAACATATGGTTATGAGCGTTATTTACTGGCTTTTAGAATACTTTAAGCTTCTATCTTAGTGTGCCATATTGTTTCATAGATGTACAATAATATTAGATGTTATGAGTACTTTCAAAAATGAACTCTAAATTAAAATTCATTTTGGATCTTGTATTTGTTATGGCATGTCAAAATGGAGTAAGTTGGAGAAATTTGCCAGGCTTCTGTCCAAATGACTTGTTAAATTTGATTCTTTGTAAACAGAAAATGAAGTCTTCAGAATCTAAAGGAAGAAAAACACTAAAAATCAACCTCAATTTCTCTCTTCGCTCTTTCTCCCTTCCCTTCTCCTGCCCTTTATTACAGACACAAACACATGTCAAATAGACACACATACACACGAGTACACACACATGTTCATGCACAAAAACATGCACACTCACACTGCACCCACATACACTCACACACCACAGATAGATTTTCACCTGTGACAATTTTATCCATTATTTTGGAACATCAGTTTGTCAAAATCTGGGTCATTCAAGGCTCCTGGTATCCAAGAGGAACAAGCCACAAATCAATTAAAATCCTTATATCACAAACTGAATTTTCTCCTCAAAAATAAGGAATCATCCAGTTCCATGTATGTCAGTAGTATTGAGATGAAGGAGTCCTGGTAAAAACTAAAACACATTTACAAAACATGGGCACTAAAACCTCATGGACATTAACTATGTGAGCCTGTGAATTAATTCCTCTTCTTGGAGATTCAATTCTTGATTCTGTGCTTAGTAGCAAATAACCCAGACCTTTGGCTTGTGAAAGCATGGGGAACCCTGACCCACATCTCTGAAAGTCATTCCCTAGTATATATTCATGCTAATTGAGTGCACCCAGAAAGACCAAAAATGCATTTCCCAGAGATGTCCGCATTCTCTGTGTCTCAGTGCTTCCTAAAGCAGAATGGACCATGAAGCTAGCCTGGAGTTCAATCTTCTCTTGTTGCAAGGAACCACTTGTTCATCCTGGCTTCTCAGAACAAGGTCATGTCCTACCAGCAAAGTTTCTGCACCTCTCTTGTGGCAGATTCATGGAGTCTCTCTCTCTGCCTTCCTTCTCCCAGCATTCAGTTCCATCTTCTTCACCTGCCTAAGTTCTGCCCTATCAATGGGCCAAGGCAGTTTCTTTATTCATTAAATGGTATTCACAGCATACAGAAAGGATTCCCACATCATTCTCTCTCCAAAAAAAATACACCCAGATGTTATGGAGGACTGAATAAAATGGAGAGATTATGTAGACTCTTCCCTCTCTTCCTCCTACTCCTGCCTTCCTCTCCCTTTTACTCTTTTCTATTCCCCCCTTTTCTCTCCCTTTCTCTTCCCTCCTGTCCTCTAGTCTACCCCCCATATTCCTTAGAAATGATATAATGTAACATGCTGACCAACACTCCTATCATGGTGCTGTCCTACCATGATGGACAGTGTACCTTCGAACTGTAAGATCATATAGACCTTTCCTCCCTCCAATTTTTTCCTGTTAGATATTTGATCATAGGAGAGAAAAAAAGAGAAAGAAATGAAAAGTAAAAAATCAGTAACCCAATATCTGGAAGGGTTGGGAAGAAGTTGTTACTGTGTAATAGATGAAGAATGTAGGTTGCCAGAGAAACTATGGACAACTTGTAAATAATAATAGGGATGAATATGTGCTTATCTAAAATCCAGACAATCATGTTTTTTTATTAGCTGTATCTGGTAAAAGAGAGCCTTGTAGCATCTGAAACACAGCTCAACAAGTCATAAAGGTTTTTACTAAACCACCTCTAATTATTCGAACTAGAACGCTAAGAAATTCACAGGATCTGATACCCCAAATTGGCCATTTCAAAAGTGAGTCCTTGATGGATCACCCACTAATGGTCTAAGATCAGATTTAAAATTGATGCATATATTTTACTTTAATAGTCTAAAAACATAATTGTCTTTAATATATTCATGAAATATTATTAAATACTTAAACCATTTTATTAAGCTATCATGAAGCAAGTGATACATTAAGTGATAGATACCATTTTTTTCTCCAAAAATTTAAGCACTGCTAGTGTAAGTCAAGAGTTATTTATATTTTTATTATAAGTAAGAAATCCTCATTATGAAAAAAGGTATGAATTATACAAATGATGAAATGGAATTATAAAAACTTAGCATCTACTGTACTTACCATGCATGCTAATTGCAGTGCAAAAATAATGAATATAAAGATCATTAAGCCAATCACGTACTCGCAGTATAATAGAAATGTTAAAGTTTTGCAGGAGAAATTATGTAAATGCAAAGAGCTAATATCTTTCATTTGCTCCACTGGTTAAAATGGCTTCAAGAGAATTCAGTGTGACCCATAAAGCTTTTCACCAGCTTGCAGTTCCTGTCAGTAATGAAGGCTAAAGCTCTGTTAGATCCTAACCCTGCAGGCAGAGGAAGCCATGTGCAATCTATGTCATTGGCATAACCTAACCATCTTCAGAAATATAGGGATCATAAAAGTATTTAAGTAATTGAAAATCAATACTAAATCATTTTATAAATTAGTCAATCTTTGTTATTTTTGAGAGGATTAGAGTTTATCTCATTTTACAACCATGTTAAAAGATGAGGCTCATTATGTGAGAAAAAAGTCTAAAGTCAAATGGAAAATTCTGTAAAACATGGCGATATTAGAATTTTAATTTGTACATTTTTCTTTTAAAAAATCAACTAAATTTTCTGAACTTGGGATTCCTCATGTGTCAAGCAGCTATAATTATGTACATGGAGGAACAGATACATATAGATAATTGCTAATCATTGTTGAAATTTAGAGTTGAATCTACATAAAATTGACAACATATTTATATATAAATACACAGGCAATGCTTGTATTATCTATCTTATTGGTTTTATATTACTGCAAAATATTACTTTCCAGTGCCTAAAATTATAACTAACAAAAACTTTTATAATTCCCAGAAAATTTGACAGTATTAATTTGTTAAATAAATCCTAACAAAGTCTTTAGCAAGGTAAGTTCCATCATAGTAAGTCATATAATTAACAATTGCCCATATTATTAAAATTAGTGCACAAATATGTATGACCGATGGAAATGGATGACCATTTTCTGTCTCTGAATATCCAGTAGGCAGTGAAAATGACTGTTACTAAACTATTTTGATCAATTTTTCTTAAATAACAGAGAGTTAAAGAACTTAAAGTCAATGCTTTATTAAAAATCATAAAAGTTAAATGCTCATTTATCCCTTTCTTTACCAACTCAAAAAACTTTATTCACCTTTTCAATGAATACCAAACTCATACCTCTATACTTCTGTTCTTTAGGAATGATTTTTTGTTGAAAAATAATTTGAACTTTAATGTTCTGTAAGTTGGTTAATAATCCTGTCTATTTGATTATGTGGAGTCTTCTACATAGAATATATTACTAGGTGTCCATCTAAAAGGAAAATAATATTTATAATCACCTCTAAATGCCTAAATTTTAGCTTAGTCTATCTGGTAATCATATTCATCCCTATGATGAATATGGATTATCTGCTACTAGCTGTTTTGAATCATAATGGCAGAGACTGTGTAATTTATCCATAGCCCAGCTAGTGCTAGAACTCTCATTTAGCTGAGGTAAACTCGAGCTTGATCTCAGATTTAGATTAAAGCAATCATAACCACCATCCTAGATTTTTTTCCTAGGTCTAGTGAAACCCACCATCCCCCAAGTCCTCATCTGTGTCCAGCTATAACCAAAATCCTCCAAACCAGAGCTTTTGCTACTCCCTTAGGAGTAAGCAACTTCTAAGTGCCAAGATGGCTTCCTGAGACCTCAGCTAACAGAATGAAAATGCGAAGATTATTCCACACTGAATTAACTGACATGCCATAGGTTTCAAATACTTTTCCAACTTAATTCTTTTTTTTGAAATATTCCTTCATTTGTAAAATTGAAAATAATTGCAGAAATGCCAAAGAAATTTTAATCATTAATAGACTCAGCCCTTTGAAAATCTAAAGCAGGATTAAATGTTAATATTACTAATCTTCTTAAGTAGAAAAAAATGGCAAAATTACCCCCTAAGTCTGTAACTAACTTCCTTATCCTTTCATTTAGGTAGCCAAATTGCATTACAATAAAATGTGTTTCCTGTTGATTAAACATATGGCTGGCTTCATTTGTAAACAACCCTCACTAATGTAACATCCTATGGCAAATGCATTGCTGGTCTTCTAGAATAATGCGCTTTGTTTTAAAATTTTTACCTCGGTAGGTTTGTGTTCTCCCTTTATTTTATGTTATTACAACCAACATGCACCCATCCACATATTTAAATTCTTAATGAAAGTAGGATATTAAAGTCACCTAGGCTAAGAACACTGGCATTAGGTTTGACAAAGAAAATTAGAATTAAAACTACAGAGTCTATTTTTGATGGAAGCAGGTTAAAATTTTAGTGGGGTCTATATTTTGGATATAAATTAAAATTTATTTCTGAGGTTTCTTGGTATGTGTTCAGAGGGAGAAAACACACTAATATGAAAGGTATTCTATAAATTATGTATTTACTTTAAAGCATGAGACCAATACATTGAACATAAACATTCTATAATTACAGTTTTAAATATAATGTGTTCCTATAGCAATGATGAAGGCTATATAAATTGTCAAGCAAATTCTCCTATTATGATATTGTAGGCTACTTCAAAGGTAGGGACTCTGTTCACATTTATGTCCTTTCAGTTACATGAAATATACAAACCACTGAGCTTAGGGTCTAATCTTAGGCTGTAGCTTAGAGATATCCTTGCTTTCTCAAAGGCCATGACATTGCACCCCACTTCTCTCTGCTTTCAATGTTCATACATGGTATTCTGTGATCTGATCCTCCGGAAATGACAGTGGTCACTCAGATATTATGCCATCAGCTCCTCGTCGAATAATGGAAAAAGTGTTTATCACATTGCAAAAATGTTATTTGACAATCAAGTTTGTTCTAATGTGATCACTTAATAGACACTCACTTCAAAAAGTAGCTTATTGAGTTTGAAGGCTTTTTATATTATTTCCTGCTTTCCAGAGCATATTATGAAGGAGTCCATCTGTCGGATCTGAAGTTCCCTGAGGCCTGGTTCAGGCTGAATGTATAGACGTAGATGCTTACTGTGCGGGTTGAATCACCCTCAGCAAAGGGGAAAACAATGGGAATGAAAAGGGAAAGAACTAATCAGAAAAGGAGGGGTAGGGAATGAGGAAAGAGATGAGCCTAATGACCCCTGCTTCTGATGAGCTGACCCCCGTCTGTGGTCAGGACGTGTGTGTTACATGACTGGGGTGGATCTGTACAGCTGACCCACTCCAATGATCTGTGTGGTGCTGAAGACACTAAATCCTACTATAGAAACTATTGCTACCTGGTTTGCCCTTCTCCTAAGCCTCCATAACTCTGATTGCAAAGGAAAAAAAAACTTGTTTATTGTTTTACTACCTACTAGCTTTTCATGGCAAAGACCATAGTTAGGTGAATCTTCTACAGTGGATGCTGAAGGCAGCCCACACTCACTTTTCTGGGTTGGACTAAAGCCATAAATATTTCTAGTATACAGACTCCTATGGATTCATGGCCATCATGTATTATAGATTGCCTATGAATATAATCAGTGAATGACAGCTGGATAAAATAAAAAAGACACTTTATAAAAATAAAATAGTCCATAAGAAAGTGTACATAATTGTAGAAAGCCCACAGGACTGACTTATTTTGGGTAAAACAATAGAAATTTGGTCTATAACTTATATCAGCCAACCCCCTCATCATTTTGCTTTCTTTAAAATAATACTTCTGTAAAACAAGGGGAAATTGTGGCATTCCTAAGAAAAAATAATATGCACTAAGAGTGAATAGTAAATTTTAGTCTATTCACACTATGAAAAATTGTTAGTAATAAAGGCATCAAGTAATAAAGGAAAGCCAAACAAGGAGGTGAAATTGCTTCCATTTGTACAGTAGCTAAGTAGTAACATTTACCTTCCCATTAAAAACACAGGAGATACCACTTCTTAGATATTTTCTTGTTTACATATGTATATACTTAAAATTAAATATATAATGTGCAAATCACCACTCGTATTTTTGAGTTGTGACTATGTCAAGGGGTTAATAATTAAAATTAACCAATCAAAGTAAGGCATAAGAATGTAAATAGAAATACCCAATTTTGCAAACTTTCATTTTTCTAAAAAATTTCTCCTGAAAATATCCTGAGTTTATGAGGGAGGTAGGGTTGGATATATATGGACACAGCAGTCTGGGTACCTGAATTAAACATATTTCTATTCTTTTAAATAAATATACACATTAATAATAATCAAACATTCAATGAAAGTTGCCCCCCACACACATGTAATGATTATTATCCAACTGTAAATGGTAGCAAAATACACACAAAAATTAACATATATGTGTATATACTCAGTTCATATATTGATTGCAATGGGAAGTAAAATGAGACTAATATTTCACATGTTGAATGCATGCTAGACTATAGAATGATGCATCTATACACAAGCATTTACATACATTCAAGTGAGAACGTATAGTCATAGACTGTGTTCTACCCATGTGAATAGAGGAACTCTGATTTGTAAGATCTTGCTAGAGTAACTCTCACAGCCATAGAAAATACTTTTCCAGAATACCCACAGTGTCCTGAAGAAATGCGTAAATCATCATTATAGTTCTTAGATTGCCACATTTGATCAAACTCTAAGTCTTTGATCTGGGAATTTAAACACTTTTTTCTCTATATCTTTCTTAGACATCCTTGATTTATTAACATGATAGAAAATGATCATAGAATTATAAACAATACCCTTCTAAACCATGTCAACCCGTTAATCATTTTATCAGCTGCTTTAATTTAGCTATATTTGCATTTGTTGTGTATAATTAGAATATGAAATATAGCTGATGCAATTTATAAAATAAGGCATATATGAATTTGGTCCAATTTTTTTAAAAAGCACCTTTTAAAGTGTATTGAAAAATATCATTTAAAAGCCTTAATATTGCTACTGGAAAAACATGCTTAAGAAAAAATCTTGGATGTGTGCTTTGATTTAAACACAGGGACATTTATTTCACCCATTCATTAGAAGACAGTAATGGAAGTCAATGAAACATCCAATTTTATAATTGCTAATTATAGAAAACTAAGAAATGAAATGTATGCTTTAAAACACTCAGTGACCCAAATACCTGTATTTAAAATATCCAGAAGGAAACACGGGTTCATTTTAATAAATGGGTTTCTTTACGAAAATGCATTTCAGGGAGGTTCTGATATTTAAAGAAACTAAAAAGATATTATTTTTACCTTTAAAAAATGCAGTTTTCATTTTCTGTCAAGGTCAATACTTTTCACAATTTTCTGTTGTCTCTTCTGTTCCAACTCATCATGTATGATTTATGTATCAAGAAAGAAATCAGCAACTTCAATTTTAAAAATAGAAATGAAAAGTCATGTAACTGAGGAGATAAAGATGGGCCATGCTTTCCTCTGTATCTGATAAAGAGTTCAGTTTATGAAGGAAGACACTTGTTCCTCTGTCCCCAGCCTTAAGAAATCGAGGGAATTTATTGCTTAAATCTGGAAATAAGGGGACAGAGGATGGCTAACATTTCTAAGATAAATCTCTGTGTTAGCTTTCTCAAGGAAACAGAAGAACTGTCAGATCGCTTATCAGCCATCACATGAGAAAATTTCAAAGGGTGGCTTGGATTAAAAAATCCTCTGGAAACATTTCACCAAAGTATCAAAAACTCATAGGATCTTTGAATTTTGACTCATAGCATAGAACTTTCTGGACTTGAGCCACTAGAATGCAACTCCATACCATTGTTACATTGTTTGAACTAAGAAATATTTGCGTATATTTAGTATTTGCTGAAAGAGACCTGGGCAGACTAGAAGACAGTCTTGAGGCCAGCATAAGCCATTTTAAGTTATTTTAGTCCTAGTCTGAAAAGAGCTAGAAGGAGTCATGAATATGAAATCATCTCTCCCTCAGCCTCCTCAACATTACTGCTGTAGCTTGACAATATATATACCAGTGAGCATGACAAAGCCTACCTAGAGTGTTCTCCACGTAAGGAGTACAGATCGAGTAACTGCACAGATTTACATATGAAGTTTTTATCATGTGAATAAGGGGATGGATTGTATTATGATTGGGAACTGTTTGGTCGGTTATCAATAAAGTTCAACTAATTATGTTCATTTAAGTCAAACTTCAAAATAGGAACAGAAGACACAAAATTACAAAGTAAAATATCCCTAAACTACATCCACAGAGTAAAGCTGATGGATGGAGTTGGCTAATTAGAGTGGAAAGCTTGGTTTCTAAAGGCAAGGGCACTGCTGGCATGATGATGCAGGCAGCTTACATTGACAAGCACATTTGACATTTTCAGTGTTATGAAAATGACAGTTATAAACAATTCTTTAGTCAAATTTAAGTGAATTTAAATGAATTGTCTTTCAAAACAGAATTTCAAATATGGCTGACATTTCTCAAAATGTTTCATACTCAAAGCTGATCCATAGAAGCAATTGATCGTTGACATGACTTTGAATGCTCACAATTCGTATGTCCCATGGATACATAGAACCTCACTACATCGTTAATGTGATAAAAAATTTCTTTGGAACAACTGAGCAGTGTGAAGATATATAAGTGATTTCCAGAACTGATGAGGACCAGCTGTCTGACAATCTTTGTCCTGGCAAAGGGACTGTCAAATATATCATCCATGGGTTATTGATTTTTGAGTCATTAAATTTCACTGAAATTTGTTAAACATGAATACTCTACATATATAATTTTTCATGCTGGGGTACCTTCCTAATTCTTTGGAACTTCAGCCAAACCTCAGTCAAGATCATATATAATAAGGGAAGGGGGAACAGAATCATTATTAAGAAATGTTTTCCTTTACTCCTCTTATTTGAGAACCGAGTTTTGAACCTAAAGTATCATGCATACTGAGGATGCTGTGTACTACTGAGTTAAATCCTCAGCCCTCTGTAAGTGACCTTGACTCCACAAAATGTCCCTCCACATAGTAATTGTAACCCTGTGTAATTTTGCATTCTCTTTATTTTGGGGGAATTCCACAGAAAATATGGTGTATTTTGATCATATCCCCCACCCACCCAGTCTTTCATCCATCTCCTGCCAGATCACTTTCATGCTGCATCCTCTTCCAGGGCAGAAGATAGATCAGGAGTGGTGCGAATCATTGTCTTCTGGATATGAAATGGCCCCTGCACTCAAGAGCCCACAGAAGCTATATTTCCCTGTTCAAGATTAAGCCAGCCAACATTCCAGAATGGATGGCGCCCAGTTTCTTTTGAAGCTCATTCTAAACTAAGAAGGTTTTATTGACTTAAAGGGACCCAAATATATACCTTTAAATGTTTCATCATTCTATCTGCATAATGCAGGAGTCTTTGGACAATAAAAAGTTTGCATTGGGGGAGAGAAGAGTAATGTTTTTCAGAGGTCAGGTCTTTTGCCCTGGAACTTCTGCCTGAATGTCTTACCCATAATGGGTCATGATGAACTGAAGGGTGTAATGTAATCAGAGTTTTCCCAGCTGAACTTCTGGTGAAAAATGATCATACACTTCAACTGAGTAGTTGTGCTTAGGAAAACTGTTATTGTAACAGCCTCAGGGTTTGTTACTAACATCACTATGCAGACACACGAAGATGGGAGAACTGAATAAACCTAAAATTAAAAAAAAATATATTCTAGAGTTTTTTCACTTCAGGTTTTGAACCTAAATTGACCCAACTATGAAAGGTTTCTGATTTGATGCTAATTTTTGGTTTTTAGCAAAGGATAAACCAATGGCCTTAATATAAGTCCAAAAACTATGGAGGCAACAGTTTCCCTAAGTCTTAATATATCTTAGGAAAAACTTATTCATATATACCTTCTTGGCTATCAGAATAAAATAATGGGTGTTTTGTGACATAGTTTATTGAGATATTTAAGTTTGAGCTGCATTGCCCATTATGATATATGCAGGTTAATAGGCAACAAAGTTCAAATAGCAGATTTATGATGTCCCTACTCTTCTGAGGCATGCTTATGACCAAGCATACATTGAAAATAATAATTTATGAAATAAATTAACATTCTATATTTTACTTCCATGATATTTTCTGTGTAGACATGATCTGAAGACAAATACTGTTCTATAAGGGCAGATTTAGAAAATTGAGCATTGGACACATCATATGTTAACTGAAACAGTAGAAAAGACTCAACATGGTTTGATAAATAATTTAACTGACATTGAAGAGCAAAGAAACTAAAAGTACCCTTAAATAACAAGCAAAACAGAACACATTCTTCTTCAAATGCTATGCATTTCATCCCAGCAATCTCTACAGACATCAACAAGAAAGGTGTTCCTAATTGTGAACATTCTTCCTGAACATGTTATGATGGATTCTGCATGAAGGAAAGTTGTAGCTCTAAATGTGGCAGGGAGATCACTATCAGAAACTTCCAGGAAGCAAAAATGCAGTCAAACGTTATTTAACAAAACTAAGCTTTTATGGAAAGGAGTTTTCATAATTGAACTAAGCCTTCCAGCTTTCTGTGTGATACAGAGAAGACCCTCAACTCTATATAATCATTGAGAGATTATAATGGCCTTTCATGACTTTCGCTAGCTGGCTTTCTTCTCTAACTTCTAAGCTTGATTAGAGACTGAGATAAAACTGGGAAATGCTATCATTTTTTGGGAAATAGGAAATGTAAGTACCAATCATTTTAAGTATAGACAATTTCATTAAGTACCTCAGTCTAGTTCAATCCCAATGCTGTATAAATGAAGGACTAAAATCTCTCTTTTGGTTGTATTTGCTTAAGAGCTTACAGTGTACTGTTAAGAATCCAGTGTTAGCACTTGAGTGGTGGGATGAGACATTTATTTTGAAGAGGATACCTTAAGAGTCACTTGTGCCTAAGTAAGCAAGAAGTGCATTGTAAGCAACTTCCAAAACTCTAGGTTTGACAAAGACATCTTGCTGCCTGGAAAATCACCCACAGTTCTTCTGTAATGGCACCCAGCTGGACTGATAAATCCACTAAAAACCTGAGAGAACTTGGGAAGTAATTCTAAACACAAAATAACAGCGTTGAGCATGGCTTCTTGGTAGCAGCAATTTCTCAGGTTTGTTCTGTTTGCTAGAGGCAACTGCATCTCATTTAAGAGAGGCTTCCCAACTTAGCTTTAACTGTGAAAACTTGCAGCTCTTTTAAGAGGCCCTGCCACCAAACACTTAAATGGTGTTTATGAATTGCTGACAGCATGCTTCTTGGTGTTGTCAGGGACCTTGAAACTCCATAGAGTTGTGGCAATAAACATGGCTCCAGCCAGTACCTGTGCCATGAACCTAGACTCTTATAAATCTAAGGAATGGGGTAGATCCAGGCATCAAAACCACAGCTTTAATTCTTGCCATATAGTTTAGCAAATTAAAGACTTGTGGTCAGAAAAAGAGAGATATAAACTGAAGATAGAATCAGATCAAGAAAACCTCTAAATGATTTACAGTGTGTTTAAAAATATGTGTGAGGCTATGAGAGAAAAGAAAAAGGACAAGTCCTTAAAATAAAATAGAAAGAGTGTAGTTGGGTATGGTGGCACAAACCTTTAATCCCAACACTGCGGAGGTAGAAGCAGAGAGATCTCTGTGAGTTCAAGGTGCTGTGGCACATACCTTTATTCTTAGCACTTGGGAGGCAGAGGCAGGCAGATCTCTGTAAATTCAAAGACAGTCTGGTCTACAGAGTGAGTTCCAGGAGAGCCAAAGAGAGAAATCCTGTCTCAAAAAGCCAAAAATTAAAAATAAAAATAAAATAAATAGAGTTTAAAATAAAGCCATGTAAAAATGCAAAATACAAAGAGAGTCTGGGTATTGTATGTTGTGTTGTTTTTAAATTGTTGAATGGCTGAGGAAGGAGCAACAACTGCTAAAAGACATATGACTGTAAGTGTTGCTGAATTAATCCAACATATGTATTTTGAAATGACTTGACTTTAAAATATAAGTTAAACCATAAGTTACTTTGGAGAAGAGGTTTTGCTTTTGTTTCCACAGGAAATGAGAGGCTATGGATTCATTCTGAATTAAGAAAAATCATGTTTGATCAAGGAAGACCCCCCATGAAAAATCCCCCATAGGAACGGATGGCTTAGATGTCTGAGTTCTACATCCAGAACAACCTCAAGACTACTGGCTGAAATGATCAAGCGTCACAGAGAACTCTAGTCAGAACTTGGTTATAATTCTAAATATTCTTTAGGCCCCCATAAGATTACCAGTGCCCCCAGTCAGCAGGAAGTAGCATGGAAAACTACACCCACATTTCCAAAAAAAATAGATTATGGATGTTTTTCTTTGTTTAGAGTGTTGGTTACAAGTTGTATGGATAACGGTCAGAAAGAAAGCTAAACAAGCAAGATTTGATTCAGAGTTCTTGTTTGAAAAAAAAAAAAACAGAGGAAAGTGCTGTGGAACAATTGTTTTACCCTGTAAAGATTTGTTTCTTGTACTTGTTTAATAAAGTGCTGATTGGCCGGTAGCTGGGCAGGAAGTATAGACAGGAAACCAGGCAGGAAGTAGAGGAAGAACAAGGAGAACAGAAGAATCCTGGGAAGAGGAAAGATTCTGTCTGTAGCCTCCATCCAGACACAAAGGAAGCAAGATGTGACTACCCCGCTGAAAAAGGTACCAAGCCATGTGGCTAACACAAACAAGAATTATTGACTAATATAAGTTATAAGAGTTAATAAGAAGCCTGAGCTAATAGGCCAATCATTTTATAATTAATGTAGACCTTCTGTGTGTTGCTTTGGGACTGAATGGCTGAGGGACCAGGTGGGACAGAAATCTCAGTCAACACTGGTGTTTGAGTAAGTATTTAATATCACTTATATCTGACTCTACATTAGAAAAATATTGAATTGAGATGCAGGATGAATGGTTGCTAAAGACAAAGACAGCTTCATTTGTGGGCCCACACAGGAACACTGGGTACAACAAAAACATGATCAAGAAATATATTCTTTGTATTCTTTAGAACATAAGCCTTATCTTGCAGTATGAAGGTTGATGATTCCCTTTGAGGTAGTTAACTTTCAAGTCAGTCTGTCTTGTACTAAAACTTTTTATTAGAACTGCAAAGCTAGACTTAAGTGAAGTACCAACACATCTGGAGGTTTAAGCTCAAGTTCTATAACCCATGTTGTGAAGGAAGTTATATTATGATCCATGTGAGTGCAAGTGTACATACATATGCACACACACTCACTCACACACACACACACACACACACACACACACCCCATATAATTAAATAAAAGTTCTATTTAAAAGTCCTTTATATTTCTACTTAGGGGATTTGGAAAAGCCAAGAAATAATGTGCAGGAGTCACATATGGGATGCTTGTGACAAGGACATTTATTTCTTCTTCTCAACCTGTAAATGCTTTCCAAACCAGGCACCTTGAATAGGTACCCAAAATTTCCACTCATAAGATCATAGCATTGTTCTCCACTGACCTCCACCAACAAAATCTTGCTCACAGCACTGATCAAAACAGAGAAGATGTTCATTTCCACAGGACAAATGTTAACATGAGCTATCTCCCACATCTTCTCCAGTCCTTCCTTCATCAGAATGGCTTCCAACAAAACATGCTACCTTCCCTCTTTCAATAAGAAGGAAAAATTTTCGAGAGCACGTTAAGTGTTTGTTGTTGTTTAAATCTTAAAATGTCCAGTGTGTACCACTCAGTAGTCAGAAAATATAGATTAGCACTTCTCTGTGATGGAATTACCTAAAAGAGTGATTCTTATTTTCCTACATTTCTTTTCAAAATAGAAACTGGGAAACACTGGGATCCATTAGGTTTTGAGATTGTAGAGGATTACAGTACATTAACTTGATAGCTGTTCTTTCTACTCCATAGGGAAACATATACAGGTCAATTGGGTTGGTGGGGACACTGACCAGGGACAGAATTCCTTCTGCTATTTTAAATGCATCAGCAGTGCAGCAGGACATAGAAATGCTTGTGTTAGGCAGTTTCTTCATCACGGCACTCCTATAACAAAAGTGACCTATAGCAAAATGACTCAAAAGACTCTTTTCTCTGAAGGAAATTTCCTCATAAAAATTCAATACAGTCTTAACTACAATATTACAAGGATTCAAATTTGAATAACCTTGAAATAATATTTTCATACTGATGTTAGAAGTCTGAAAATGTATAGGGCTTCTGCATGGTCAACTTCAACACATACGTGCCTACACACACCAAAATGTTTTACTTATTTCTAAAAGCTATCTTGGGAGTGATTGTATTGATTTTCCTCTAAGTTGACTTAACAAGTAGTACAATAATCATTCTAGTATGCTATTGAAAATCTAAGGTTATCAAGGTAGCGAGACAACATTATTCACTATAAAGCCATCTGGTTAAAATGTTCACACTATTCTACAGAAATAATGGCAAATTATGCCTTTCAAAGCCTCTCTACATGACTTTCCATTCAACAGAAGTACTCAAGGTTAACTTGGAACAGGAATTTTAACATTAGATATTAAGTCATTTGACAAGTGGTCAATTGGTTATTTAAGGAGTTTGTTGACAAAAGGTACTTTTCAATATTTTAGTGTATTCAGCTCAGCTACAATCAAAAGTAAAACAAAGCTGGAAAAAGAAGATGGTTTAAAATATGCAAATGACTGCATAATGGCAGTACTTTTATGAAAATATTTAAAAGCAAGAAATAGAATGAGAAAAGTTGCTAGATTTGATATAAGCATTTAAAATATAAATGTACATCTTATCCTATCAAATGATTAACTGCAAAAAAATCATAAAAAATATGAATAAAAATAAATTTATATTCATAAATTTAGATGTGTTAATAAAAACTTGTCTTATTTCAAAAAAGAAGCTCATCTTTCAAAACAGAATGAGAACAAACAGTAAAATGGAAAGATGTGTTACTGATGGCAAACAGGTGATTGATGCAATAGTCCCTTCCAACAGAAAATTTTTCTGAGAAAGTAATGAAAGGGTGTGAAGATTTATCTAAAGATTGTTTTGGAAGCATTTTGGCAATCCTGTAAAACTGACAACTTATTAAGTTCAGCACATCGAGATGTCTCCGGGTCACTGGTGACAGTTATAATTGGAGAGACAGTAGTTATTATGCCGTAGCTTGCTAATACCATTCATAAACTTATTTTGTGCCTTCTAAATTTCCCACATTTTTTTAAAAAGGCACTAAACCAAAATTTTACAACAAAGATAATCAACTCATATATGTTGAAAGAAACATTATCTTTATTATTTTCAGACAAGATCTGTAGTAAAGATTGACCATGGACTGTTTATGTAGCCAAGGGTAACCCTGAATTCTTGATCCCCTTCTCTCTAAAATGCTGGGATTACGACCATGTACCACCATGCCCAGATTCATGTGGTGTTGAGGATCAAACCCAGGGCTTTCTGTAGCTAAGCAAGCATTCTATCCATGGAGTGGCATTGCCAGCCCAAGAAATATCAACTTTAAAGAAAATTGTGCACATTACCAATGAAACACTTTAGTAAGTCTAACTCAATTGATTACAAATTGAATCTGATTTAATATTGATAAAAGCATTGAGTAATAAAGGATTGCCACAAAATGCTTCTAGTACATTTGTTAATAACAAAATCATTTGCTTTAAATGGAAATATAGAAAAGCATTGCTGATGGAATGAACAAGGGTATTTTTTAATTTGGGGGTCATTAACATTTACTTTTGCTTCAACTTTACATAAATGCGGTGTGTTATACTGAAATTATAAAGGACAAATAGCCTGAGTGATTTGGGAATGTGAACCACGTAGAGAGCCATATTATAGCAGAATCCCACCTATAGTTCAGCTTGGGGGCAGCAAAGTAGTTGCCTTCAAGAATCTTGAAGAAGCTGACCCATGATATGTGTTACTCAACTACTGGTAACTTTTGGAACAGAGGTGAACTGAGAAACAGACATCTCTCACATACTATGCTTACCTGTGTCAGAAAACATAGATGAGAACAGAGATTATTAGCAGCATAATGACATTTTTTTCTCTGCATGAGTCTGGTGGTTAATTTTTCATATGAACTTGAACATACTAAAGAGTGGTGAATAGTTGATAAAATACATTAAATTAGAAATGGAGGCCTAAGCCTGAAGAATCACTGAGAAAAGCCAATGCATCTGTATAGTGATCCCAGTCTTGCTGCATTTGTAAACACAAGCAAACTTAGCCAAATATGGGCTGAATAGTAACAGAAAATAAAACTCTGGTTTTACCAGTTAGAAGAAACCTGTGAATATATAACATGAGACTTCTCAATGGAATATACTGAGAGCAACCATGAAATCATAAAACAAATGAGATAATTCTTCCTTTACATTACAGTTTGCATCCAGTTCCTTTCCAGTGCTCTTGAAACATTCTGCTTGGAGATACCAAGTCTTCCCTTGTTCTAGATGGTTGTACTGCTGCTGGCTTCCACACGTCTTCAGTTTATACACTACAAATAATTAGAAATCCAGAACTCCATAGTGCCCGTAATAATCCCTCTCGTGTGAAAATGCATGCCTATGTTTATCTAGAGAAGTGTGGCTGGTACCATGGTGTTCTTGTAGGAAGAGCTAAACTGGGAAAGAGATTATTAACTTGAAAATAAGATTGAATGGGATATATGTCACAGAGATCTTTATCTCAGTCACACATCCCCTTGGATTTTGCTCCATATCATGGTATTCGTTGTTTTCCTCACAGTATTTGACCTTACTCACTGAGTGTGGAGTAAAACAAATAGAATGTGCATATAAGTTCTAAAGTCAAAGAGTCTGAATAGACCTCCTGTGGAGATCCACATTATAGCACACTCATATTAATAACACTTCTCTTTCAAGAAGCTGAATTGTTCATCACAATTACCACAAACAATGAAAGATGAAAATGGCATGCATCATGTTCATGAAAATGATCATGTTTTTACTGTTGAAAACCATATAGACAGGTGCGTATGCAAAAACACATACACACACACATGAATTCAATAGTGGTTTGTAAACAATGTGTGAATTGATTCTGTCATAAGTTATTACAATGGAGAGAGACTAAGTACCCAGGACAGCTGCTGCCTTTCTGAAGAAGACTCAGACCTTTGCACATTTGTTTTCAAGTGAAACAACCTCACGACTCCCAGTACGTCCTTTTAATTCTTTTCTTCCTAAACAGCTGTCTGATGATGTTCTGTTAAGTCAGGAAAGCTCTGATTCCATTCCACCCTTCAGTTCATCATGGCCCAGGGTAAGACATTCAGGAGAAGTTCTAGGGCAGAAGACCTGCCCCCTGAGAAGCAATGTTCTTCCTTCCTAAACACCTTTTAGAACACAACCCAATTCTAGTTTATTTTCCACTTAAAACTTTTAAGTTAATTTTATTCTAACTTTTTATCAATGCAATGGAACAATAAAGAAGCCTGAAGGACATTGTTTTGTTCTGGAAAACAAGTGGAAGAAGACATATGATTGTGGTAAATACAACTCTAATGAGATCGCAATAGAAGACAGAGTCCTCATGACAGGAAATACAATCATTTCTAATAGCTGAGGTTTCATTTCAGATAATGCTCAACAAGCATAATGATGTAAAGCAAATACATTTCTCAAAGAAGTCCAAGATGGCTTTATTCATTTCACTATTTATTGTACTTATTGTAGCTATTCAAAGCCACAGAAACAATGAACACCCTCCATTTGCTAATGTGCTTCTTTCAATTTTAATTAAGGTAGACATTCATTTGGAAAATTCAGCCAGAAATTTTTATTTTCTGCTTCTCCTTGGGTCTAAGTCATGTGTGTTTGTTGCAACGTTTTATTTTTAAGTCTGGAAGCTGGAACATTCCTGAAACTGTCCTAATTGCAGTAGTGGAGGAGCGTGTCATCTATATTTTTATTTAAATATGTGATGATATACACATATGCATATGAAGCCTTGTCTAGTCACAGCCAACTGTCAACAACTCATATTTGTTTCATATGTGTCTCCCAATCTCCCCTCAAAACAGTTGTTCAAAACATTCAGAATTAAATCCCATGTTAAACATTGCCGTACACATTCTACTTGAATTCTTCCCCCTGAAGTCTTAAAGCACTTGTGCGATACAGGCAGTGAAGAAAGGCGATCTAAGAGATAAATTTCAGAATAACCTTGGAGTCAGGAAGCCCAACTACGGGCCCTGTACCCTTAACTCCTATCTATTATTGGCTGTGACATGAAGAACAGAGCCCCGTGGCAGCCCAATCTGATGAATGCCCACAAACAGAAAATGCCTCACGTGCTAGCAAACTTGAAAGAACTTTTGGACTTACAAAGCAGAACAGAGCTCCGTGGAGTGTGGAGTTCAGTTAAAAATAAGCGTTTCCATGTGCAAACCATCTGTCTTCAGGCTTTACAGGCATTCTGTCCACATTAAATACCCATATCTCCTCGCCAGAAAGAGATAACACCTGCCACAGTGCACCCACCGTGGCATGTCGATGTCATAAAGCCACCCTGTTTTGTCACTTACATGGCAGAAGCAAAGATTTCTGCCTCGGTGAAGAAACATAGGACACTCACACGATTGGCTTCCAAAAACTGGAAACCTAAGCTTGCAAGGGAGAGCACTTTTCAAAACCATAAGACACATGCATACAGTATCAGAATTGAGCATTCCTACTGGTAAAAGGCCATCACATACTGGTCAAGTTGACTTTGGCCAAGTCGGTCCAAACTCTTGTAATTATTTGATGCCATTTATTTGAAATCCCACTGTGAACCTTCACAATATGGGAGGCAAAAACAGTTTCTCACTTCTTGGTGTGAATCTCTTCCTGACAAGGAAACTTGGTAAAAAAGATCATAAAACTTTTTTTTATAGGTGACGAGGTAAAAATGCTTCAGGGTGGTGGATACTTATATGTATACACCTTTGAGGTCTAGGTGTGTAGTTATTTTGCTAATATAAAAATGCTGAGCAGGAAAAATGGCTCAGCTGGCAACAATGCTCATTATTCTTGCAGAGAACATAAATTCACACCCACTTCACACCCACTTAGAGAAACTCAAAACTAACTGCCTGGAACACAAGCTGCAGGGGAAACAGTGCCCTCTTCTGGCCTCCATGGACACTACACTCACATTCACATATGCCCACACACACACATACACATACCAAATTAAAAATGAAACAAATCCATATGAAGCATTATTTGCTTTTACAATAAGATATTCTAAGACTTATCTCAGACTCTTCATCAGGCAAAAAGGCATGCATTTCTAGATGAAGAATGGTATTAAATGCAGTGGCCATATGTAATATTTGCTTTAAATACAAAATTACTACAATTTAAATATTAGATCATGAAAGCTGTTTTGCCGTGAAACTTTTTATGCATTATTGAATTATACATTTGCCTCAAAATGGTGGTTTCTTTTTTTAAGTCAGATCTCCTAACTCAGCAGTATTATCTCACTTGGAAGGTGGGTAGGTACTACTGTCTCACTAACCAGCTCCCTATTTTTCATATTATATATTCATTCCCTAAGCACATGTCCTCCTGAGTCACACCAATCCTTCATACTTTTAAGTCAAATATGACCTATTTTTTTTTAATGTGATGTTCATGATGGGTTTTTGATCCCTTAATATATACCCAATGTGAAAACTATGTCACAGCCCATAATTGCTTTAAATGCCCATGGCAACATGTCCCTGGAGTTAAGCATACAGCATGTTTAACGCAGCACAAAAAGTTGTGCCTGGTAAAATTGTGTGCATCCTTCAAATATTGCTACTTGAGTATTCAGCAAGTGTGTCCATAGAAGAATAATTTTTATATATTTGATTATAAAAATAAAGCAGCAGATTAGATTGCTTCACAAGGTAAGGTTATAAAAAGATAAGTCTATGGAGGTTTGAAGAAAAAGTCCCTTATTTCATAGCGGTGAAAAGAATAAAGAATCCATCAATTTGAGAATAGTGGGGACATGGGAAGGGTTCAAGGGAGGGTAGCTTGGAGGATTGGATAGTGGAAATTAGAAGGAAAATGATGAAATTCCATTGCAATTAAAAACATATTAAAGGATAAATAACATAAGGATGACGTTATTTTAATTATATGGTTGGCCAGTTTACAGGTATTTTGCTAAGAGGTGGCCAAGAAAAAATACTTCTTAGAAGAAGTACTTAGAAGTTTTACAGCCACAGGTGGTAATGGGAAAGAGTTTACCTGGAATCAAGTTTTTAGTTACCAGTGCATAATATATATGATTTTTCAATCTGGCAAATAAAGGCTGAGGAAATATCAAGCAAATGTCCTCCCCAACCCTCACAAAAAACATGGAGTGAACATACAGCCTGCTTCCTGCTGCATGGAGGGTTCAAAACTTGCTACAATGGTCTTATAGTCTCTCCTCATTGGATACCTGAGCAGTCTGTAAGAAAATAAAAAGAGAGGATTGACGTGCAACCCACTCCCATGGTCTACCATCTGGGTGTTGTCAATGGTAACGTTCTACTCTTCTTGCTCAAATCTGAGTTTTCACAAATGTCCGTGTTTTCTATTTTAACCTTGAAGGCTCTGTATGTATTCGGGTCCCTCTAGGGATGGGATGTGAAATCCATAGATGTTTAAAAGATTCAACAGCTGGTCTTATGTGCAAGTGACTTGTTGGTTGTGATGTGTTGGTGATGGTTCCTATGTAAGTATCTGAATAGAACTGGTACATGCTAAGATTTGTCTCTTTTCTAGTGGGTCTTTTTAAAGATGCAAACCACAGCTGTTAAGGAGTCTGATATTTTATTAGTTTGAATGAATAGCATGCAATTTTGAGATAGTATGTGTGAATTCAATGTAAACAGGGAAGGGGTGTGTTTGAGGAGCCATTTTAAGAAACTGAGAAAGGAGAACGTACACAACAGTATCAGCATCATTTGACTGAGAAATGGGTATGTCTCAAAGATATAAAATCATCTTAAGAAACCCTCTCTTTGAGGCCAGAGAGTTAGCTCAGCAGTTGAGAGCACTTGCTGCTCTTGCAGAGGACTTGAGTTCAGTTCCTAGCACCTACGTTGGGCAGCTCACAACCACCTGTAACTCCAGCTCTAGAAGGATCTTGTGCTATCTTTTAACATCCTCAAGCAAATGATATTCTCTATCTATCTATCTATCTATCTATCTATCTATCTATCTATCTATCTCTCTATCCCTCCCTCCTCCCCCCTCTCTCACACACACAAGTTTGATAATAAGTATAAGAAAACAAATCCTATCTTCTAATTAGATCAACGAGGAAAGACTGAACTGATAGAGTCCTGATTTCATCTTCTCAGAGATGAAGTCTTTAAAAAACAAACAACAACAACAACAAAACCCTTGTCAATCGTGAATAACAAGAGATCTTATCTAATACTATTAGCTTGAAATACATCAGAAAATCCATTATTAGAGAAAACTCCAATGTTGCCATTGGCTTAACTTCAGATGACGGTGTTTCCGCATGGACATTTTCAGAATCGTAGGCATCACAATAGTGCCACCATGTGGCAATTCTCTCTCGCCCCATGGGTGGGGATGAAGAAGATACCCCAAAACACAAGTCCCTTCCTTTTGTATACATGGAGGGTCCACTGCTGGCGACCAGGGCTGCCTCTCTGTCTACCCACGCCACTTTACGAAGGTAGTAGTGTTGGCTGCTATTCATCAGCATGTCATCGTCTTATCACTCTGCACACCTGTGATGGGGTTAATACGAGGAGAAAATAGTCCTCCTTTCTGCTTAGACTGAACTGCTAGGGTTCGGCTGTGATTTCCTTCACAGATTTCCAGCTTCACAGACTATCTTTGAGCACCAACCACTAGATATCGAAAGAGGTCTCTGGAGGTTCCACAGAATACAAAAACACAGAACTCAGAAATAAGCTTACAATCCACATCATCCTGAGAAGACACATTTCATTAGAGTCTGCCAGCTACTTTCAAAATGTACATTCAAGATGCACATAGATTAAGAGAGCAGCCAGCCCAACCTCAGACAGAGCATGTTAGACTCTGGGAAAGGTCATTTGAGCAAACTGGCATACACACACAGTTTCCAGACATGCTGCTGTGCTGTGACTACGTAACTTCTTCCTGTGGTAGAAATCTACAAATGCTAGCAACTAACAAAATGGGCATTCCACAAATGGAGTATCTGATTAGTAGGCTTTGTTAAGTAACTAGTTTTGATATGGCCCAGCCAATGCACACCACGCAGAATTCTATGGTATAAGGTGACCAGTTTCTCTTAGATGAACATTGGAAGGTCTGATGAATTTCATAACAATGCCAAAACATACCAAAGAAACGTAAGAGTGCCTAGTTATCCTTAGAGCATCTCTTTACTTTTTCAGTGTCTTCCTGAAGCTTTATTATTAATGGGAGAGAGATTCCTTGACAAAGCTGATAGTTGGTATTTTAATATATATATATATATATATATATATATTGTCTGTTTATATATTGTCATGGAAGTTGCATAAATTATCACCATTAAGAAAATACATCAACAACCAAATTCTAAAATCCTTAAAGAACTTAAAGTTCTTCCTCATAAAATGCAATTCACAATCATAAAATCATGGCTCATCAATATATTGATCACATTGTCCTCAATACATCTATAGAGTCATCATCATCAATATCTTGATCAAGTTGTCTTCTATACAAACTCATGAATACACTGATGTGTTAAAAATAATTCATGAGCTAAAACTTGTTACAATGACACATTGGTACTGGACAATCGTCACCTCCCCACGGGACAGAGAGAAGAGTCCATGGTGTGGCTGGGGGAAGACAAGGTACATTCAGGAAAGGAAGACTGTCCTAGGGACACATCACCTGACCTTTCCTCATCAAAAGCAGGTCCATCAGCACTAAGCTTGTTCTGGTCACAGGATGTCTCTTGAATTAGGACATCACTGTCACCCAAGGGGCTAAACCAGAACCAGTGAACCAGAAATTCCTGAACCTCTACGTTAGGACCCAGTTGTCCTTTCAGCCTCGGGAAGAAACAGTTAAGGAAACAATTATTCCAGTTGAGGAGTTTATTTTGGAGAATAAATCATTTATTGTAGAATGATCACTGAAGGAGGAGGGCTTGTTTCCTTGGGAGGTTCAACTATTTCAAGTCGCACCTTCCCTAATCGGGATTTGATTCCCCCTCTTTAAGGACTCAATTCACCCGATGTACAGTTCCGGTTTCTGACTTAGCATGAATTCCAGTGAATTCTACTCTTCATATTCTATGGACTTCAGCTGCCCCTTCTATGTAGCTCAGAAGGTTGCCTTCTCTACTCAGTATCTGGGAAAAAACTCCACAACTCTACACGAAATGCTCTGCCCATGTATTAATTCACTTAGGGAACTCCTAACTCAGCTGCCTTGTGAGGAAGAACACAGAACAAGGGAGCAGAAGGCCATGGGTCTTGACACTGATTGAAAGCTACAAGCCATCTGAGAGTAAATGAAAATGAATTGGGGTAGAGAAGGGAAGAGAGAGAGAGTAGCAGAGATGGGGGGGGGGACAGTCCAGGGGTGGGTGTTTAGTGGGAGGAGGAGAAAGGTGTAAAGACCAGATCTTGGACCTCCCACCTCTCTGCCTTGCAGGGTATCTTGGAATTGACAACACACACGTGAGGAAGTGGATAAACCTATCCAACATTATTCTATTACCACAAATGAGATTGGAAATGAAATGTAACAGCAGTCTCTCTATGGAGCCAAGCATTGCAAGCTTGGAATACTAACTAGCTCATTTATTTCCCTGATTACCATATGTAGTTCGGAAGCACCAAGCACTGGTTTTCCATAAGCCACCTTCTGGAAGTTAACTCTATCTTCCCATCCACAGTCTCTCCACTTGAGAAATTTTTGAAACGTTGACTTTTTTAAATTTCCCCCACTGTTAAAAATATCATTTCCAAAAATGTAGCAGTCATTCTGTTCATTTGGGGCCACTTATACTTTTAGCTACCATACTAGAGTCCAACTTGGTTACACTCTGTTTATGAACTTCTGCTGTGTATATCTAGTCTGGTCTTACCACAAAATTACCTAGAGTAACCTTGCCACTTACAATACTTCCATTCTTAACTGAAAAGTCCTATGTTTTAAATTTAAAAAAAACTTTAAGTCTGGAAACAGCAAGGGTTATTATCAAGCCTTGCACTCTGCACATTGCAGAAGTGTGTGTGTGTGTGTGTGTGTGTGTGTGAGAGAGAGAGAGAGAGAGAGAGAGAGAGAGAGAGAGAGAGAGAGAGAGAGAGAGGAAATGAATATGAACACACTATGTCCTTTATCCTACCCTTCTAAAAACCTGCATTTTCCTTCTGCTGGTCAGTATGGAAACCTCAAGCCTCCATTGACTTCTGGACCTTAGGAAAACTTGCTACGGGGAAACTTTTGGGGCGAAGGAAGGAGATGCTAAGCTGTGCTAGCAGTTGTAGATGACAGTGACATTCATTTCCCATAATTCTTGCCCACAGGAAACACATCCTTTAATAAACTACATCAAATCAAGTTAGACATCACCAAAATCTCAAGGTATCAACTTCTCTGGGAAGCTCAAGGCCCCCAACTCAGGGCCACAGAAGGAGTTAGCACTGGGCTTTCGGGTGGGCAGTGGAGGTCGCGCCGGGGCAAGTCCTGGGTCCCCTGGATTCCCAAGAGAAGCGGTGCACAAAGAGAGGAGGGTGAAAACCAGGTTGCAGGAAAACAGACGCAATTTTGAATTCTGAGTTGGGCCTGAGAGTAGGGATCCCCACCCCTTGCCTACCTTCAGGCTTGGCGAGCACCGCGGCGTCCTCCCTCGGTGCCTCTGCAGCCACAGCTGCACTGATCCCTGCCGCGGAGCCCAGGTCCCGCAGAGCGCGCCTGCCCCGCGCTGTGCTCTCCACTAGTTCCCCAATTGAGAAGCAATCAGAAAGGTGATTAACATCCACTGTGCAGGCACCCACGTCCCTCTTCTAGCGCTCAGCCAGCTCCGTCGCGCCGCAAAGGGTCACCCGGGGAGTTCCCGGTCTCAGCTCCTTCCCTGTGCTCGCCTGGACCAAGCCGCTCTCGCCGCGCCTCTCACCCGCGCTCCCGGCGAACCGCTCACCCGCAGGCCTGGGGACACCAGGCGGGAAGGATCGATCCAAATCGTTGATTCCCGGGGAAAGCAGAGAAACTTTGACGCTGCCGCTGCACACGCAGCGGGAGAGGAAACCAAACAAGTTGCAGGTGCAGATTCACCGAGGCGCCTTTCCCGACTGGGAGAAAAATCACAAGGCAGCCGAATCTAGAAGACTGCTCTGTGCTCCACCGGCGACTGCGGGCGCACCTCCGGGTCTTTAATCTGCGTGTGCAGGGGAAGGCGCGGGGATCGCCTAAGGTTCACGGCCAGGCGCGAGTGTCCAATGCAACTCTGGCTGCCTAGGATGCTGGGACCCAGCACTGATCCGACCCAGAGCCTACGCAGTGCCCGGCCACAGCTGCGTCCAAGCTGTCGCTTTCTGGAGAGGAGCGGCTTTCTCCCTTCCCGCAAAGTGACAGCTCCAAAGTCGAGTCTCTCTCCTGCGCAGCGACTCACTCCTTTAAAGGCCCGGGAGGACGTCAGAGGCTGCCGGGCCCGTGGGGCGAGCGCCAGGTCTCCCCGCCCCACCGGTTGCAGCGCCAGGGCCGCGGAGAGCGCCGGGCTCCGGGTGGAGGTTGGGGTGGGAGTGGGAGCGCTGATGGCGCACCGGGTCCGAGTCCCACGGGTCCTGCAGGGCGGCACCGTGCCTGGTGCGCTGCTGGAGCAGAGGGGGCTCTGGCCACTCTGCGCGCGCGCCGCTGACTGGGTCGCCCCGACACGCTCAACACCTGGTTCTGGGAAAACACACTTTTCTGGTTTGCTCTTGAGTCATCCCTGATTCATTTGGCGGAGCTCAAAGCCATCGAGACATCTTTTTTAAAAAATGATTTAGACTGTCCGGTCTTGAAATCTCTATGAAGATAACGTGCTAACTTCCGCAGCCCCCACTGCCTACTTCCCAACCCAGGGACAGTAAGTGGAACATATCCACGTGTTCAAACGTCCCACACGCATCCAGTGCCCCGGACCCATGAACACCTTACTTTCTGACACCCATCAATGACTTAAAAGCTTTTGCCGGGGGGAATAGTATTCCTTAAAAAGAAAGAGACCAGCTTGTGTTAAGTGACATATTCCAAGGTTTCCCGTAGCAATTTCCAAGTTGACTGTGAGATGAAAATACCTTTACACGTGTGTAAAATAGAGCCCGTTTCACGCTGATCTTACGTTTTTCAGGCACCATGACGTGATATTTTAAAGACACAGAGTCAGCTTAAGCGGAGATTGGATACAATAATTGGGGAGGCAAAAAAATTTTCCATTTCTTCCGCGTTTTCTTAATCCGCTTTAGGAAAAGGCAAGATGGTCAAGGCTCCATCCTTAAGGTCTGCACCCTTTCCTGCTTCCCTGCAGACTGGACTCCTAATATTAAGCTGAGAACGGTGAAGAACGCAAGATCTCAACATTAGAGGAACCTTAGGGGCGAATGCCAGGCGCTACTGGATTTTCTCCTCTGTGAGCTTCCTTCCCTGTATTCATTAGAAGCCTTTTAAAGCGACATCACGACAAATTCCTCCAGACAGCCGGCTCCTTTTTTCTAATTCCACCTGTACTGCCCAGCATGTCTCCCTCTAGCGGCCATCCCCGGGAAAACAGGAACTATGGGGGAGGCGCTAGCTCCGCCCCACCCCCAACCTCCACCCCATCCACCCACCAACTCCCACCCTCCTTTTCTGGTCCTGTCTTCCTTACCCTCTTCCCCTGCTTCCCGCCCTATCTAACCCGCATCCCCTGTCCTCTTTACTTCCTCTCCTGTCTTCACCTGGAAGACCTACAGATCCCCCCTCCTTTGGCCCTGGCCACGAGGGTTCTGCTCTGATTCAGTGGAAAGGCATTGGGAAATTAGGAAACACAATATCTTTGCTCTTGGTGGTGAACACCTCCGGAAAGCTTTGGTAGGGAGGAAATGGCCTTAAATATTTTCTAGAATTATATACTGGCATCCGTAAAAAGAACAGGCTTGGTTGGTGCATACAGGTCATGCCAGCACTGGGGTGCTGAGCCAAGAAGGACCAAGAGGGAGCCCCAGGTCAGTTTGCACCACGCGGCGGAACCCCACCTTAAATAAGGATTTATTAATCTGGCAGATCAACTTGAGTATTTAAACAGTTTGGTTTGAGGACAGATGAATCGAGAAGTTGGGGCAGGGCTCCTTCTTTGGTTCGCTGAAATAGACATAGACGTTGCTGGTTGGAGAAAGAGCAGCCAAGGGGAAGGCTGATGCTCTGGATTCTGGCCGCTGCTCACCTGCCTCCATCTCCGATGCCAGAAGCTTGCTGGTTTTAGTTTAGTATCAGTCTTGAGTCAACCCTGTGAGAGAAGTTACTGGGTTTTACTATCGCCTCAGTTTGGACCAAGACCTGGGCGGACGTGGGGGACTAAACCACTCACGTGGAATTTGGGCTTTCACTAAGGCACCGGTACTTGATGCTCCTGGTTCCTTAGAGCCACCTAGATAGGCGGGGCAATCCCAATCATTAGAAAGGCGGGACATCGGCAACTTTATCGCAATCAATCATTAGACCACAGGGAAGTTGATGATGCCTATCACTAAAGGACTAGGTTCTCCCAGCCTGTAGGTCTCAGGGATAAGAAACTCCCCCAAAGTGGCAGCACCGGAGCCGCCGCTGGCCACACCCCTCCTGGACTCCTGAGTGCGGATTTGTTCCACCGGAGGAAGAGCGCTCCAAAGGGTCCAGTTGCTAGTGAGAGGTTTTCTACCTCGAAGGGCAGCCCTTCAGATTGCATGTAGCCCTCAGAGGCCTGACTCTTGGCTGCCTAGGCACCTCTGCTGGAACCCGCCCAGGCCTTTTGCCCCTGCTGTACAAGCCCAAGACCGTGGCAATTTGCGTCACCAGCGCGCAGACGCAGATGGGGATAGGCATCTGAGCCGCAAGGTCCGGTCGGGATGTAAATGTTCCTCTCGGTGTCCAGCGGGTGATTTCAGAAACTCTCCTTCCCCTCTCCTCAATGTCTTGCAGATGGGACTAGCGGGGGAGACCCTTACTTGGCTCTTGAGGGACAGGGAACTGAAGAAAGCTTGGACTCTGTCCACTTCCCCAGTGGCACTGGGGACACACACTAGGGCAGGGCCTACTGGAGGAGCAGCAGGGCACAGCTGCGAACCTGCTCCATCTTATCAGATTCACCTGCAGGGCTTCTCGGGGTGATACTGATCTCCCGCCAGTGCATGGCCAAACGGCCTATCTAACAAGGATTGCAAAAGGGAGCTTGGGCATAATCCAGGGGTACCCTGGTGACCAATTACGACGGAACCCCTCATCTGACACAAAATGCCTGCTTCTTTCGACACCTTAACAGTTACATAAAAAAACAAGCCTTGTAACATGGATAAGCATGTGTTTTATTTCCTCAAGGTAGTAAATGCATCGAATTTTCTGTCCTAAATTAATAAAAATAATTAAAACAATTAATTTAACTAAATATTTAAATTAAATAAGATAACCATTTAAGTGAAATTATTTAAATTAGGTAATAAATGGCTATAAGAAGTTGCATAATCCAATGATCACATTGACATGATAGTGCACTGAATTTCCATTTTTAAAAACTTTTTTTTGTTTTTTTACAAAATCAGCATAAGAGAAATAATTCCCTTAGGTCTAGAATAAACTTATGCATAACATGAAATGAAAATGCCGCTTTTATAGTGCCCCGGAAGCCTGTAGCTGCTGACGGAAGAGCACGGGATACCCCGAAAATAGAAGGAGACATGCGTGGCCTGCTCTTCTTTACCAAAGATGAAAATATGCGCTCTATTCCAACGGCTACAGGAAAGGCCACTCTCCAGGGAAAATAAAGTATCCTACACGTGATAAAGAAATCCTGCCAGTTATAGAAATAAACTCAAGGTCAAATTAAGATTTCAGGGTAAAATCTGAAACCATACAAATTCTAGAAAACGACACAGGGAAAATCCTTGCCTTTTTTTTTTCTGGAAAAGAGCCTGAATCACGGGAAACAAAAGTAAAAAAAGACAAATGGAATTGGATCTATCTAAAACCTTGTGCCCAGCAAAGGGGAAGGGACACAGTGAAGGGACTAATTATAGAATGGTCTAAAGTGTTCTCATCTGATAAGGGATGGTTACCCAGACCACATGAGCTCTCAGGGAACACAATAACCAAAATTAATACCAATGGAACAGAGAAACAATTCAACACTGCGATGGAGTGTTTCTTAGGTAGGAAAAAATGGCGGATGACTCATAGAAAAGACTGAAGGTACATATACACAATGACAAAAGTTCATCACTTGTGACCACATAGATGAAACTCAGGGAGTCCTGACATTAATTGGAATGACCCACAAAAATGTCACCTGTACTGAACGAGCACCCTCATGGATGTAATCCAAGAAGAGCAACTACACGGAAGTTTGGAATAGAATAGAGGTGTGGTCAGTGCTCTTGGGAGAGACAGAAAAGGCTGATGAGCAGGTGCCGTGCTAAGGCAGTCCAAATGAGGGTACACACACATTCACAGAGCACGTAGTGTCTGTGACAGTACTGTGCACTTCAAAAGATGAGAAGGAGTCTGGATGTTTCCACCCTAAAACTCAGAAAATGATTCAAGAAATCAAACATCTTACCTTGGATTAAACACTGTAATAAAGGCACATAATGACATGGAATATGCTATCATATTAATATGCAGAATTTTTATAGTTCTATATCTGGCAAATATAATTTTAAGTAAACAATACAGTTAAATAGATAATAGATAAAATAAATAGATTTTAAAATGAAATATATTTTTAGAGAGGTTAAAATCTATATAGTTTAAATAAAAGTGTTTCAGTGCAGCCGGGCGGTTGTGTGTGTGCTTACATGAGTTTATATAAACCACATGCATGTAATTCCCATGGTGGCCAGAAGAAGGCACAGGATACTCTGGAAATGGAGTTAGAGCTGTGAGCAGTAATGTTGGTGCTAAGGACTGAGCAGTCCCAACGTAATGACTAGTCTTCAACAGCAGCAAGGGTTTACTACTTAAGCCCTAACATCAGCCAATCAATTTCATTTTCCTGTGTCCTAGGAGCCACTATGCTGCTTACTGAGTCTGATCTGCTTTTTATTGCTCATATTAACCATGAGTGGAATCACATAGTACTCATCTTCTCTCAGTGGCTGGCTTCAATTAGCACAGCATTGTCGGATCTTTTAAATCTTGGTGACATTTCATTGTCTAAACCAGTAGTTCCCAATCCGTAGGTTGTGACCTCATCTGGTGGGCTTCATATCAGATATCCTGCATTTCAAGATATTTGCCATTGCCATTCATAATAGTAACAAAACTGCAGTTATAAGTAGCAGTGAAATAATTTTATGGTTAGGGTCACCACAATATGAAGAATGTATTAAAGGGACCCAGCACTGGGAAGATTGAGAACCTCTGGTTTAAATAAAGCACACTATTTATTCATTCCATCTTCAAAGAACACCTCACCATCTTCTTCCCCCTAGATGTTTCTAATGAGGCTACTAGAAGAGGAGTATACACTTACCCCTATCTGGATCCACCATCCAGTTCCCTTTGATAGGGATTCAGAAGTGGGAATCCTGAACAATTTTTTTTTCCTGAGGACCTAAACCTATAAGTCCCTCAAAATTCAGACATTCTAAATTCCAAATTGAATAATGGAAAGGCCCCTGAAGCTCCATCCGTGGAGGAGGAACATTTTGTAGTTGATAAACATACAGAGAAACAAAGAAACAGAGAGACACTCTCCTTTGGATACATGGTTGCTGATCATTTTCCAAAGCCCCAGGAGCTGGCCACCAACCATGAGCATAGGGGCAGCACTAACTGTACTCGGGGTTAATAACAGTATAAAATGGAAGAGTTGAGGTAGAAGGAGAAAGGCACGAGAGCATCAGAGGTAGTTGGAGAGAGCTGTAACACTTGGTGGATGGATGGGGTTAAATACAATCTATAGATGACAAAATTTTCAAAGGATACGTTTAACAGTAATCAGACATTGGAGCCCTAAGGACCCATGTGGCCGTGTTTGAACATGCGGTATCTAAGAGTCAGTCATATAATGAGAAGGTCAGTGCTGGACGTTGACTTGCTAGGATTAGTGTACATAGAAGACTGCGGAAGGAGCCCTTCTTACCTCTCTCAGTACACAAAAGCAATGAGCAAGGCCGGGTGTGTTCACAGCAATAACTGCAGTTAGCACAGGAAGAGAGGCCTTGACCTTGGTATTCTTCCTCCCACAACTGTGAGCAGTTATAGAACTAAGTAGTATGAGCCAGTGTCTCCTGGTAACGAGGACTGCGTTTGTTACAACTGCTGTCAAGTGTATTATATTGAGTCAGTTTTCTCTTTGCACTAATGTCTATTCATGTGGATAGAGAGATGACTCGTGGGCAGACTTTTCTGAACCACTACCCACTTCCCAAATAACTGCACAGAGACTTAATATTACTTATAAATGCTTGGCCGAGAGCTCAGACTTGTTTTTGGCTTTTATAACTTAATATTAATCTGTGTGCTCCCTCAAGACTCATTTATCTCATGCATGTACTTCCCGTCCTGCTTTCTCTGCATCTCAGGTCATCTCCTGAGATTGCTCACATCCCACCCCTTCTTTTTCCCAGCATCTCCTAGTCTGGGTCTCCCACCCAATCTCTTGCTGCTCAGGTATAGGCCAGTCAGCTCTTTATTAACCAATGAGAGCAATACATAGTTACAGGGTAAAAGTTGTTCCACAGCAATGACTCAGCAATTAAGAGCACTTGTCTTCTTGCATAGGACCTGGGTTAGATTTCCACACAATGGCAAACACCATCCATAACTACAAATCCAGAGGATATGAACCCCTCTTCTGGCGTATTCAGTCAATAGGCACATGCATGGTGCACACATATACACATAGGCAAGTATAAAATCAAATTAAGGTAAAAAAAAATTAGAGACACTTGACTTTGGTCCATATTTAAAACAGAGTCTTATTGTTATTTCTAAAATCCAGGGCTTATGCATATTTTGTAGATTTTAACCCTTTGTACAGTATTTCTAGGCATCTTTTTCTGTTCTGTTACAAGCAGTTGAGTGTGTTCTCTTATGTTCAAACATTAAAATATTTATAGAGTTTATTAATATACAATTTTAAGTGCTAAGAATAATATCTGTGACTTACACATAGCAAGGAGGTGATCTATCACTGACCTATGACCCAGTAATATCCTGTGTAAATATGGACAATGAAGTGTCTCTCTCCTACCTTGAAAAGTACTTGTGGATACTAACAAACTTCTTAACATATGACTTTTCTGCTGAGCCATTTTCTGCTACATATCAATACTAAAATAACCCTCACTGTGTTCTGTATTTTGAAATTATTTGTGTGCCTTTTTTTGTTCTCGAAATATTAGTTGTAATGATTTCATGTTTTTAATTTTTGAAAATCCATCATTATGAAAAAGAACTATGTTGGTATAATGAGACACCAAATACTTCACTTTAATGTATTGTACACTTTCAATTTCAAAAAATCAGCTTTATATTTATACACACCATAAATTCACCCACTGTATGCATATAGTTCAACTGTTTCATTTGTAAAACTGCATGGTCAATACCATAATTATTCATCACAAGCAATTCAGTTTTTTGAAACTTTTCTCTGTATAATGATGTAAGTTATGTTCTTTTACTGTTGACTGGGTTAGATAAACTCTAAAATAACTAAAAATAAAAACCCACCATCTAACCAAACAAAAGAAAATCCCACTTTCTGCCTGGGCTGCAGAGAAGGCTCAATGATTAAGAAGCTTGCTGTTCTTGGAGAAAACCTGAGTTCGATCCCCAGGATTCACACCAGGAGACTGTGCTGCCAATATCCAGCTCTTGGAGTTGATGTTCTCTTCCATGCTGCAGATAACATATCCATATTCAGACACACATACATACAGATGACAAAAAGAAAAATCTTGAAAAATGTTTTGTATCTCTTCATCTGATTTAACTCTTCCAATCTGCCATATTAATTTTCATAACACAAGATGGTTTTCAAAACCTCAGAATGCCCTCTGCTATTATTAGACTTGAAATTTAATGGGTTGAAATTCAGTGCACTGTGCAGAAGGAATTCTGCTTGGTGTATTATGGTGAGACAGTTACTCTTGGTCCTTCTGTGTGTTTCCACAAACTCACAAGCCCAAGTCAGGAATGTCAGCACTGGGGAAGCCGGGAAGGAAGATAGAGCCCCACCTTGGATTAGTTAGGCAACAAACAAAGAACTACACCTGGTCCTTCCAGTGCCTGAACAGAAGGCAGTTGCTCTTCTGTCCCCAGGTCTGTTAAGGAAACCCTCTTTCAAAGTTCCCACCTGTTCAGTCTGTGGGGAATCCAGAGAGTGGACCTCAGGAGATAATCCACGAATATGAATGATTAACCAAGATTTGGGCTTTCCAGCAAATGAGTGCAATTTACACGTTTATACATTCTTGTAAGTGTTCTTGGTTGTGTTTAAATATCTATATAATTTTCTGGTGAGAGAAGAATAACACAAACATCAAGTGAGTCACTTCATATTAAACATTGTTAATTATTTTGTTTACTGTTAGCTACTTAGGAGACTCGAGCTAGTTTTCATTGAGATGTTAAAAAAAAATTTCTGATACTGTAAGATAATCTGATTGAGCTTTTTAGAAGCGGATAGAAACTTTGCTTGTGACTAAGTCTCCAATACTCTCCTAAGAAGTGCCTGCTTCGAGAATATTGTTATCCGAACCGTTCTAGAGGATGTTTTTTTAACGACTCCAGAAGGTGGGCCACAGTGGAGGCCATTTTCAAAACTTATTTGTAAGAATGTGCATGCTATATCTTTCTTTTTTGTTTGCCTGGAGATGGCTTTCCTATCTGGAGAGGCAAGGAACATCCCCATCCACACTAAATACACTTTGCTCAGACAAATGACAATACTCCACCACCGTAGCTGATGGGAATCGGTTGATATAGATACTCCTGACACGATTGGGTATAATAGGAGGAATCATTAATACAAATCACACTGACAGCGCAAAGATTTTAGAGGTGTGGGGTGGGGAAAACCTATTTAAAATGCCGCAAACTACAACCTACGTGTAAAGCTTGCATTGCTTCAGCACAGCATGGTGTGGAGAACTCCGAGGGCACATCCTATCTTGCTCTGGCTTGGCTCAGTGGGATAAGCAATGGCTGTGTCTAATTGAAAGCATGATAATTTCTTATTTATGAAAATAGTCTACTAGGTTCTCTTTTACGGTTATAATCAAAAGTTTGTGTATATACTTTGACACTTTGCTCCTTGTTTGTAAAATATCATGTGCATGCATGCCTTGCATATTTGCCGTCTTCTCCCACAGTAAAGGTGCCAGCCAGTTAATCTGCATATAGCTCAGACACACTAAGGGCACATCTTATGACAAGAAGTGTCCTGTAGCCTGGGCTGGCATTCAAACTGCTGTGTACCAGGTAATGACCTTGAACTCTCATCCTCCAGTCTGGATTTGGAGTGCTGGAATTGCAGGTATACAGGGCAAGGGCAGTTTGATGAGGTTCCAGGAATCAATCCCAGATCTCCTGCAGATTAGGATCTACCCAGGGAAGTATAACCCCTGCCATGAAGAGATTCAAAAACTACATTTCTTATTTAGCCCCTATTGTCCTAATAAGAGGGAAATGTCTCTTTAAGAAGGACCCTTCAGAAAAGTATAAATAGAATTCTAGAGTGTGCTTGAAGAGCCCTCATGCCAGGGAGTCTACTTAAAAGTTCCCTTGAGATCAGAGTTAAGTTAACAAATTGCTAGAAAAAGTAAAACATTTAAAATTGAAGGAAATATATTCATCTATGTTAATTTAGATACTAAAATCAAGTTTTGTCTATACAGCACAGGCTAACTTTGGTTGTTCTTTAGAGTTGCATTTTAAAATGAAAGAGCAAAAAGTACTCTTCTCTTAAAAATTCTCCCAGAATCTGATACAAAGTCCATGTGCAAAAAAATCGTGATCAATTCAAAGTAAAATGTAATAATTTGTATTTGCTATAAATCTCATCTTCTACTATAATTTTTTTTAAAAGTGTCTTGACAACCAGAATAGGTTCTCAAATATTTGAGCAGTGTGGGTTAAAATGCACTTTTTTTGTATTTTAAGCAACTGTCATGAAAAACAGATGTAAATAGCTTTTGATTCTGTGGCTGATTCCAGGATGACTTTGGCATTGGGAAGCCTCGAGAAGCTCTCCAGGGACAATGGCTCTTAACTATTATTCCTGTAGCAGGACGTGACAGAGATACAGCAGCCTGGTGTTTCTGCGATGAGTTATTATGTGAACAGTCCCAAAATGCAAAAAAAAAATTATCTTTGTTTTTTTTTTTGTGGGGGGGGGCATTCAAGACAGACTTTCTCTGTAGTTTTGGAGACTGTCCTGGAACTAGCTCTTGTAGATCAGGGTTGGTCTTGAACTCACAGAGATCCACCTGCCTCTGCCTCCTGAGTGCTGGGATTAAAGTCATGCACTGCCACCGCCCGGCTGCAGAAATGATCTTAGAAATACTCTTTTTCGGGTTAAATGTGTTCATGTTAGAAGCAGCTGTGCAACTGACTGATTTATAGCCACTCGACAAGGTTTGAAAATTCAAAAGGAACAGATGTGTATGACCTCAATGCCTCTTTTTAGGTTCTGTCCCTCTCTTAGGACCAGCCTGCTATTTCTCATTAGCATGCTCTTTAACTGTTTGCCATAACATGTTACTTTATAATCGGGAATCGACTGGGTTAGAGCTACCGTCATCACTATTTTTTAAATGGCATAATGCCGTGGAAGTCTTGTAAGGCCCAAACTGACACTAAACACATGGGCTCACACCTGACAATAGCACACAAGGCAACAGGACTTCCCAAGTGTCAGTGGCTAACAGAAGGAGCCAGGGTGTCAAATTCACTCCAGGAATATTTTCACACTGAAACAGAAAACATTTTGAAAGAGGGGCCCTGGTAAATTAAGTCTTTGAACCATATTCTCTAGCAACACTAAACATTAAATCAAATTGTCATTAAAACTAAAGGGAATATGAATGTGAGTAGTAAAATACTTAACACAAAGGGTAAGAATGAAAAAACAAAAACAATCAGGTTCATCCACACAATTAAATAAACAAAAAGCAAATAGGATAATCTTTATTTGCTACAGCCACCATTATAATCTGAAATCCTGCAGTTAAAGGTGGAGAATTTTTAAACTTCACAAGAATATCATATGTATATTCCTCCGATATTTATATTTAACAGTAGGGGTTAATGGTATCAGACCCCTTGAAGCTGGTTTAATAGTGATGTGTTTGTGTGTTTCTTTGGCAAGAGGTCAATATTGAATATATCTGCCTTTTATTTCCACCATAGGTGCTTGAAGCTTATCCACTGAGCCACATCACAGGTCCACAGCTCATCATCCTTCGCCTCCACTGTGAATTACATCCATGACTCAGGTCTCCCTCCAGGTCGCCCTGCCTCCCGGCCTCTGGATGCACAGTTTTCTTTTGTTGCATCCACAGTAGACTTCTCATTGTCAGTTGACTGTGCTGATTGATGACAGGGAAATGACTTAAGGATTGTGACAAATCACATCCCTCCAGGCCATTTTTAACGTATTTACTTTTGGTTACCATGCCCCAAGGTAACATTTTACATTTTCTTTAAAACGTGAGTCAGTCATTTAGAACCGGCATCTTTGTCTTCCAGTTTAAGATCAAAACAGTAATCCTGTTAAAACAATGCCTGCCACTTTTAGGTAGAGGGTTTTACTAGCAGTGATTCCTGTTGGTATGGATTTGAGTTCCAGGGTTCAACATCCATCAAAAGCTATACTCGTGAAGCAATGTTCATTTACGTATCGATTGGCTTATTTACTTATACCGTTAATATTTTACTTGTATATATTCTTCTCCACTCTTCCTCACAAGCCTCTTATGCAGTGTTGCATAGCACGGTGTATGGTGAAATGAAGTGTTGAGTGCTCCCTAAAGAGTCTCAGTCTCTCTCTCTCTCATACACACACACACACACACAAACACATACACACACAGAACCTTGTACAGTTCCCAGGACAGCAAACCACTCAGCCGCCTGCACATGCTCAGAATGAATAAACAAATTGGAAAGCTGTGATTAAAGTGCAAATTAAACTATCAAATGCATTAAGATATAGGTTTTGCAGGGAGTTGATGAAGCACTGAAAGTGTAAATATGACGTGGTAATTTGTCCAGTCTGTGGTAAAGCTGAGGTAGCTGGTGATTTATTTCTCCACATCAGAAATAAATCTGGAAACAAATGTGTTAAACAGCCATCAGTGTTTTATGATTTGTATACAAAGTCACATAGTTAAGGCTTGAGGTCTCACTTTTCTTTTTTAAAAAGTCATTTCCAACATGTGTGTCTCCAGAGGGCTCAGGACTGAGCTATGGGAACTTTCCAAGCACTTTCTGTTTCCAAACGTTGTGGTTGGACAATTTTATAATTTTAAGAGTGATCACTTCTATTTTTGATGTAACAAAATGTAGATAGAATATTAATTGATGGGTTTAAAACATGTTTCTGAGAAATACAAATACCTAACATGATTATGTGCCAAGAACAATAATGACTCAATCAGCCATTTTCCGTCAAAATGTATAAGCACTCTGGGCTTTTGAATCAAATATTGTCATCCCAAATCAAAGGAAATACTGAAGTCTTAAAGTGTTAAACTCTAAACTACAGATTTTAGATGGATCTTCTGGTTCTGTTGGGATTGTAAAACAGTTCAATGTAATCTGAGCCTGAGATCGTGATAACGCCTTCATAATGTTTGCATCATGTGCCTCTTCTGGGATAATTCTAACCTCCGTCCTGGGTCACGAAACACAAATCCTATGGAGAAGCTAAACTCTGTGTTCTTGACATATTTTTTGTTACCATTGCAGGTGTCATTTTGACTGCTGAACACTTGCCTTCCTTCCTCCTTTTCACTGTTGGGTCATCTCCTATCTAGTCTCCTGATTGCTGCCTTCCAGATGTTTGCACTGTGCCTTGACTCCTTTCCCTGACAGCTTTTCTCACACTGTGCTGTATGCACTCAAAGTCGCATGTCTAACTCATGACAGACTGATAAATCAATAGTTTAAAAATAGGTCACTCTGATTTATATGTCATAGAAAAACTTCTTTCAATTACACTTAGCAGCACTGCCTTGCTCTGATATTTCATTACATTTTTAGAATGTTGTTTAATGTTTTGAGAGAACATGAAGGGCTATATGAACTTATTCTTAAACAAAATATATATTCAAATTTGACAGCAGTTTTAAAAATGCATGGGAACCACAAGCTTCTGGCTTTGTTTGTAATTCATGAGTAACTATAGACAACTTGATTCTGCCTTCATTCTTGTGTGACCATAAACAGTGATGATTCTAAGTACTGTCAATGAGAGAACCACAGCAGTAAAAGAAAAAAAAATAACCCTGGGCATTCTATAGCAACTGGTAAGATTATCAATTAAAAATAGTTTAGATTGTGGTTACAAGGTTGTAATATTAAAAGAAATAAGCAGCTGTTAATCAAAGTCACAAGGAGAGGAGAGGTTTGTGGTGAAAGCATGGGTAGCACTGATTACCCTTTTTACCATTATTTGTTAAATATTTTAAAAAATGAAACATCATGTTCTATGCATTAAATATATAGTGCATGAAGAATTAACTCAGTATAAGGTGGCTTAAACACAATTGTCATTACTATAATATCAAAATTTCCATGGGTCAGGAATCTGGGCTCAGTGTAACTGGTCCTTTTGGGAATGGGGTGCATGTCACAGGCATGAAGCTTGTACAACACTTAAATCTCAAGCCTTGACAGAAGAAAGACAAGCTTCGGATTCATTCTCGGGCTGTTGGGGGATACCATTCTTCCGGGGTGATTGGTTTCTAGAGGCTGAGTAAATCCGTACCCTATGGGCCTCCCAGCAATGCAGCTAACTCCAGTCAAATGTACAAGGCCCCAAGGGAAATATGCAGAGTCCAACAAGACGAAAGTAATAAAGTCTCAGCATGCTGCCTTCATTCTACTTAATAGAAGTAATCCACTGTGTCCTGCGACATACACACAAGGGATTACATGGGGACTGTGACCTCTAGAGGCTCTGACCATTGAGGCCTGTGCTAAACTTCAAGTTCGGGCTTTGTGGGAGCCTAGCCACCTTGGATGTTCACCTTCCTAGACATGGACAGAGGGGGGAGGGCCTTGGACTTTCCACAGGACAGGGAACCCTGACTGCTCTTTGGACTGGAGAGGGAGGGGGAGAGGAGCGGGGGGAGGGGGAGAAGGGTGGGACGAGGGGGAGGGAAATGGGAGGCCGGGAGGAGGCGGAAACTTTTTTTTCTTTTCTTTTTCTCAATAAAAAAAAATTTTGAAAAAAAAAAAAAAACAAATGAAAACTATTTGTCAATGAAGACTGAAATAATAGAAAGGTTCTCTTGGGACAATGAGGCTGAACAATAAGGAAGCATATGGTAACACTGTTTACAGCATTCATTAATGATAAAATGTGACATAGTCATACACAATAGTGTTTATATCACTAATACGTGCCTCCTCCACCCGCTCTTCCTGTGCTGATCAGAGGAAAGCCCACATGACCAGGGCAACTGAGTGGGCTACTTTTTTTTTTTCAAGGATATTGCAGCCTTCTTATTCCTATACATCTTTGTTGCTGCCGGAGTTCCTTCTGCTCCTTCAGCCAATAGCTGTTGAGATACCAGCCCACTGGGGCGTGGTCTCTTTCTCTTTAAAAAGCTCTCTCTCTCTCTTGCTCCAGCAACTAGACTCCTTTCCTGGCTGTTGTGTAGGATGGTGCTCTGTAAGGTTTTCCCCCTCAAATAAATAACCCTTTGAATCCAAACTTGTGTGGGATTGTTTCACGCTTTATTTGTTCCTTTAAATCTCTATCAGGTTCCCAAATGTACTAGTGAGTCAGAGAGGAATGGAAACAAGTACCACCTGTATGCAGTGGAGAGTGATGTTGTGGAGCACGGGGACAGAGCGTTCTGCACGCTGGGGACAGGGACCAAGTCACTCTGAGACACTCCATATGACCAATAAATGGACCCATGTTCCATGGGAGGACCACTAGCAATCTTAGGAGCTTCAGATGCCCTGGGGTGTGAGGCATGGTTGACTAGGGTGAAGTCTGCTCTTCCTAATGGAAAGGAAGAGACGCATCAAGAGTAGAGGCAGAAGAAACTCTTTCTGCCCCGAAGATGCTGGTGAGAGCCACAGAGCAAGGGATACAGGCATGGGTTGACAACAGCAAGATGTGGATTTTCCCAAAGGTCTTTCTCAAGGATGACAGCCCTGCTGGGCCCAGGAGGCAATGCCAGGCTTCTGATGGCCTCAAGGTAATGCTTATATACTGTTCTTATTTGTTCTTTATAATAAACTGTTGTAGAACCACAATAAACAGTTACTAAATATTAACGAGTAGTTTAGCTCAGATTTAAAACAAAACTCTAAAACTTAGCAGGTCAAATCGAGGAATATACGTTAAAAGAAGAAATTTGAAAGTTTGATAAATAACTCTGCCAATAGAGCTGTCATAAAATAAATAGATAACACCCATTTAATCTTAAATTTTAACTTTTGCATTTATTTGTGGAAGCTATTAAGTTTGGAAAGCTTTTTAAGATATGGATTTACCACATGGTGCATTATAATAAGAATAAATTTGATATTGAACATTTGCTGAAACAATAATATAGGCTTCTTAATAGCATCATATAAAAAGCCACATATAAAATCATAGGCATATCACTTTTAGAAGAAAATTAAAGGCAGTTTAAAATATTTATAATAGGCAAATACTTTTGAAAATTTATGTTCAGATTTGAAATAAAATATTTAGAGTGGAAAAAATGACATTGAGTCTACCAAATCTCTATTAATATGGTATTAGAGAAAAATAAGCTACATCTTTGTTTTCCAAAATATAGTTGACAGAAATGTCATTATGTTACTACATGTAAAAGCATTTTATGTACTTCTTTCATTATGATAATTTAGAGTTCCATTGTACTAATTTTGTTGGGGAATAGTCTCCAGAGAAACAGAATCAATGGGAATTAAAGGGACAGATAGACATAGACAATTGAGTAATGGAATTATAAAGAAGGCCTGATACCCACAGTCAGCAGTCTGGAGACCCAAAAAGTTGATGATGCAGCCAGGGGCCTAAGACTGGAGAGGTCTCTCTGTTTTGGATACAGTCTGTAATACATTCAATCATCTTCTCCACTCACAATTTGATAACTACAGTCATGTGAACATGTGCTTTACAAATTAAAGCACTGGAAAATATGCCTGGTGGGTTCTTTTCGATATGTTGTAATTTTAAGACTTTAATAAATTTCATTTAATTGGATTGTTTTCATTTTCTTTTAAAATTGGGTAAGTTGCATATTTTATATTTACCGACTATTCATGGTCAAACATTGAATTTTAAATGTTCTCTAATACCCTGCTTTCTTTGCCATTAATAAATTATTCATTTATAATGGCCTCAATGTGGAGTTGTTCTGCAGTCAGTCCAGCCCCACAGACCTCTCTACAAGGAAAAAAACAAGTGTTATGATCAAAAGTGGTCACGGACGCTGTGCTGTGAGGACAGATTTGTGGTTTTGTGCTTTCATTGGATTTTGTTTTATGTTTCAACAACTGTATGTGGGTAGTTGTTGGTCTCTGCCTGGCTAGCTTACACCTGAAAAATCACACAGAAACTGTATTAATTAAAACACTGCTTGGCCCAATAGCTCTAGTTTCTTATTGGCTAACTCTTACATTAATTTAACCCATTTATATTAATCTGTGTATCATCACGTGGCAGTGGCTTACCAGCAAAGTTTCAGCATGTTTGACTCAGGCGGCGGCTCCATAGCATCTCTTGACTCCACCCTGCTTCCTCCCTGCATTCAGCCTAGCTCTTCCTGGCTACCTAAGTTCTGCCTTGCTATAGGGCTAAAGCAGTTTCTTTTTACATTAATGATAATCACAGCACACAGAGGGGACTCCCACATCAGGTACTGGCCACCATATTAGACAACACAGTTATAAATGACTGACAGATAAGCTCTGTCAATTTCAGTATCTTTGGTCGCCAGGGTAGTCAGACGTTTGCCTCAGCACCTGTGACCACAACTGATGGATCACACTTGCCCTTCCTCTGTGGGTCCCAGTTCTGTCTGTGGGCTTTCTTCCTTCCAGCACAAGAGCTAAAGCATCGTTCACCTTTCCTACACATGAGTGCTTTTATCTTCCTTACTTCTCTCTGAGATTTTATCTACACGTGATCTTGGAAAAGTCATCTGTGGGTATGACTCTCAGACTGGTCAGGCCTCTGGAAATGAAGTTTGCTTTACTCGAGTCATCACAGTCCTTGGGCTCCTCAATCATGGTGAAGCCCAGTTACTTCCAGTATAAGCATATTATGTTTTCTTTGTCTTACACAAAAAAAAAAATCTCACATTAAAATTATCACCCATCAAGACTAAGATGTGTGTTTTCTATGAAGCATTTTTTTAAGTTGATGATTATTTTTTGCTAGACTATTAAGAATTTATAAATGGAAAAGAAAACATAGTATTAGAAAATCTTTAAAATTAGATGTTTGAACTTGACGAATCGGTAAATAGAAAATACGCAGCTTACACATACAAAAATGCAAATAATCCAATCAACATGTTGAAATGTGTTTGTTTCCTTTTGAATCACTGCATTGATCTTTTTATCAAAATTATGTCCTTTGAGCAGCATTGTTTCCTGGACAATGGGGGCTTTACCCATGGAAGCATTTGGAATTTATAAAGAGCTAAGCTGTTGGGAGAAGAATAATAAATATTATTCTTCTGCCAAATTTGAAAAAAGAGGAAAAATATAGTGTTTTTATTTAAAATGTGGTATTAATATTAAATACACATCTACTTTAGATATAGCAAAGCTACAGGTAAGCTGTGTTTTCTCACTAAAATGTCACCTAAAAAATAATGTAGGAAAAGAGAGGCCTTCTGTAAAATACAACAGGTTAAATTCAAACAAAGAGATATTTTTGGTAAGAAGATGTAATCATTTTCATCACCAGATGATGAAATATCTCTAATTATTAAGTAATATATATTACTTAATATATCAATATTAGGTACTATATCTCAATTAGGTAATAATATCTCAAATTATTAGGTAAAACACCACATTAGACAATATACACAAAAATGCTTTCAAATGTGCATATTCAATTTCAAATTTTGAATTTTGCTAACCACAACGTATTCCAGCATTGCATGAAGTGACCTTGTTTGACTGACTTTAATCCTTTTATAATTTAGTAAATCCAGGCTTGAGGAGTCTTTTTAAGAATATTTGATCATCATAAGTCAACTCTTGAGGTCACTTTGAGAATATATTGTGGAGAAATTCCTTCCTTGAGGAATGTTTAGGAAAGATAATTTTAGAAAAATAGGGATGAACATCCCGACAGCCTGGATGTTATAGGTAGGAATGTCAAACAGATCACTAGGAATAGTCACTGTATCAGAGTGAGGGCTATTTTTGACATGGTCACTTCAGGAGGCAAATCATGATAGGGAATCTCCATATCTGTCCACAGCTCTGTTCATGATAAAGAATGCACTTTCAGCATCCCTGAAAGAATGAATTCTGAGTTCTCTTTTTGGGATGGTGAAACAAGTTAGATTGGTCTTTTTGTCAAGTAATCTTTCTTTCCAGGGATCAACTCAATATCTTCATGGACGTTTGCCTGATACTATTGGCAGAATTCACCCACCAGGGCAAAATCATAATCATTCCCTTAGTGAAAAGCTATCTGAGAGTACAAAGTTGATATTCTTATTGTGTGTTAAGAAAGCTTTGCTCTAAGGTTTTTGAAAGTGTAAATTCTTATTTATAAAAACATGAAAATATTTATATACGTTTATTTGTGAGCAGAGAAAAATTAAGCCAAGTATCTCTGAATGCCGGTGGTATTTTGACAAAAATCATGTGTGCTTATAGAAGTAAATGATGTATAATTCTCAAGACTACATGAAAACTCTGTGTGTGTGTGTGTGCACGTGTGTGTGTGTATCTTTGTGATTAGACAGTCCTGCATATGCATTTAGCATGCAGCATATGCCATACTCTCTTGTTTCTAGGCTATAATGACCATGTAAGACCCAACAAAGCTTAAGAAAAATGATGCAATAAAGAGATGCAGTAAACGTGAATTGTTCTGTAGTAAATGTTTAAAAAGAGGCAGAAGTACGTGTGCAATTCACAAAAACTCATATAATTACTAAATACTACTAACTGTACCCAAGAATGGGAGCAACTTAGCTGCCCACTAACAAATGGATAAAGAGACTGTTGTGTGTGTACAGTGTGTGCGTGTGTGTGTGTGTGTGTGTGTGTGTGTGTGTGTTGGACATTGAACCAAGTCCAGAGGCATCAGCCAACAATGGTGGCAGCTGTAGTTCAATGTCATTTTTCAGCCTTTTGTGTCATTGTTGACCTACTGCTCCTTCGCAGTCTGAATGTAACTCCATCAAGCTCGGAGAGCAGGCACTTTACAGACAATCTGAGACCTCATGTTCAGCTCTGCCATGCAGGAATGTCTGTTTGACCCCATCAGCACCTCACAGTATGATGAGAACCTCTGGCTGTCACTACTGTATTAGGCTTTTACAAAGGATGATCTGACTTCCCCCTCCCAGCCAGCCAGAGCTACCACTCTTTATTACTTCCTTTCACGTGTTTTCAACATATGGCCTTCATGTTATATTCTCATTATTTCTTTTAGGTAATTTTGAGCTTAGACATTTTGTTGAAAAAGCAAAAAAGACATAAAGGCAAACCCTTGTGTTGACCTCCAACCTTCTTGCGTTAGGGGAACAAATCATGGGACACTCTACACATTTAAATAGGCATATGATACAGGGGATACAAATGGATAAAGACACATGCAGTTTCAGTCTTAGTTGTTTTGTCAACAGCATACTGAATATTACTGAAAATGCAGAAATAGAGCAAAGACAAAAGTTATTTGTGAGGAAATGATTATATTTTTTATGTTAATGCCTGAAAAAGATTGCCAATGACTTTCTAGAACTTTCCTGAGAAACGGTGCTTTGACTTGCAATGAAGGAACTGGGGTGGAAGGATGGAGAAAAATAAACAACTTCTGTCTTAGTTAGAGTTTCTGTTCCTATGATGAAACACCATAGCCAAACAACATGGAGAGTAGAGGGTTTATTGGGATTACAGTTCCACATCACCGTTCATCACTGAAGGAAGTCAGGACAGGAACTCAAGTAGGGCAGAAAACTGGAGGCAGAAGCTGAGGCAGAGACTATGGAGGGATGCTGATTTCTTGTCTATTCCTCATGACTTGCTCAACCAGGTTTCTTATAGAACTCAGGACCATCAGCCTAGGGAGGGCACCACTCACCATGGACTGGACCCTTCCCTACCAATCATTAATTTAAAAAATGCCCTATAGCTGGATCTTAAAGAGACATTTTCTCAAATGACTTTCTCTCCTTTCAGATATCTCTAGCTTGTGCGAAGTTGATTAAGACAAGCCGGCACACCTCCTTCCTCTAATTTTCTGCTAACAATAAATATCTGTGTCTTCTGAGTTATTAAGATTTCAAATCTACAACATGTTGGTAAATTCACTTACTTTATACATGCATCTATACACACACTCATACACACACATTCTCTCACACACGTATGTATGTGAGAATTACATATTAGACACTGTTCAACTCACCCTCCCATTTGAAAGGAAGATGTAGAAGGAGTTGTGGCCTATGAAATGAGCCAAGGCAGTTTCTTTATTAACCAATGACCTTCCTCCATCAGGAAGGGAAAGGAGACTGAACAGAAAGTGTGACAACACTAAGCCCCATTCATATTTTGAACTGTTAAAAACTGTTAGAATTATGTTGATTACATTTAAATAAACTTATCAAAAATGAATAATTAATTCTGGGTTCATTTGTCAGTTTGCATTCTATCATCTAGAGCTGGGAAAATATATTGTCCTAAAACAGTTTGACCTTCTTTGTCACAAAGAATAAAGTAATTCCTTCCCATTACTAACGACTAATGGATTAATTATCAATTGTTAATGATGATTGAAAACAGAGTAATGGAGATATCAAATATGATAGACATCACTCTTTAGCATTATGCTTATTAAATATTGTACGTCCTGAGATACCATCAAGATTTTTATAAACGAAGAAATGTCATGTTTTAATTTTCGTCACTAAGCACTTTAGTTACTGCCTTGTAAATGTATGATATTATAACTGGCTTCCCTTAAGATATATTTTCAGACAATATGGCAGATTCCATATCAGATTCCGGCCTCTATTTCTTACTGCATGGCCATTTAAACCAAAGCATAATTTTATTTTATATAACAACAAAATTGCCATTCTGGGAAACAGCCTTCCTAGTATACACTAAGATCATATAAAATGAATTATTATTGCAGCTAAGTGTTCACTGTGAAAAGCTTAGCAAAACCGCAGCATGCTGGCCGTATTGTTGTCTTCCCTCACATTTGCTGTAAAATCGAAATGATAGGACTGTAAAGAACCCTGTAAAATTGCTATGTAGTACATTGTCATTTGACATGAAGCATAGGAGTCTGCTGACAGGATTCTTAATGAACACCGCACTAGAGATATTAAAAATATATGTTGCTATCTTCTAACAATCCAACACTCAAATATATTTATATTACATCTGCATCTGTATGCTCCTTTAAAAACAACAGTTCTTTTAATTAACAAGGCATCGAAATTTCATTCACTAAGAAACTGAACGTTATATTAAATCATCAATAATTCAACAGTAGCAACAAGCGGAGTAATTGCTGAAAATTAAAATGCCTTTCAAATTTTGATTGTGAAAGACTAATTAAATACAACTAAGAAGTTTTATCATCTGATACTTACATTCAGAACACAACGGGAGACTTGGCCACTGGATCTCTGTGCAGAAAAGTGACTTTTACACACATTTATTGATATACATATAAAGAAAAAGTAATTTTTCAGGCATTCCAAAATCATGCAATTAGTCTTGATATCTCCTGCCTTGCCCTAAATAATCCAAATTATCTTATTAGTTGACTTTTTTTTCAATTAACGTTGCCAGAGGTTCTAATCTAAGTGAAATAGGGAGAGACGCTTTTTACAGAGTGAAGGAGGATGGTTGAATTATCACACAACAAAAGAACACAAATTCATAGATGGGAAAGGAGGAAGTGGGACCAAATGGCATTTGGATCTTGGCTTAGTGTGCTGTTGTTCTATAAACACACTATTAAAAGAATTTTGGGGAGGAAAGGGCTTATTTGGCTTACAGATCATAAACTGAACTAAGTCAGGGCAGGAACTCAGAGGCCATAGAGGAGTGCTGCTTACAGACGCCCCAAGCCTGTTTTCTTATATGACCTAAGACCACCAGCTGAGGTGAGCTGGGCACTCCCACATCAACCTGATGGAGGCAGTTCCTCAGCTGAGTCTCTCTTCCAGATATATCTAGGTTGAGTTAAGTTGGCAAAACTGTGAGAGATCTCAAAGAGGTGGTACGTTCTACTTGTGTTTTGGTATTTGCTTTATTTTTCATCTTTGTTTTCTACATGTGACAGTTTCAATAAGAATGGCCTCTACAGGCTCATGTATTTGATTGTTGAGTAATCGCAGAATGGCACTATTTGAGAAAGAGTAGGGGGTGTGACCTCAAGGTAGTAGGTGTGACCTTATTGGAGGAAGTGTGTCACAAAGAAGGCTTTGGGGTTTTGAAAGCCCGTGCCAGGCCCAGGCTCTTTTTCCCTATTTGGTCTGTGAAACAGAATGTGGTTCTCAGCTATTCCTCCAGCTCTGTATGAGCTGACGTGCTTCTCACCATGATGATAATTGACTCAACCTCTGAAACTGTAAGCAAGCCCCCAATTAAATGCTTTGTCTTATGAGTTGACTTGGTTCTGGCGTCTTTTCACAGCAATAAGACACTATGCGAGAGAAAAATTGGCAAATACTAATTTCAATCTCTATTTTACACTTTCTCAAATTTCACATTTTATATTCCAAGATGAACTTTTCAATTACCTCAGCTTGGATTCAGTTAGATAGAGGAAGGCAGAAAAATTTCCCTTAGGGTAAAAGTGTCTGGAAGGGTGCCAGCTTCATGCAATGTGTGGCTATTCTGACAGGATGGTAAGCCAATTAAGCAATCATCGCCCTGTATGCATGGCCACGTTGCATGCAGAATTGAAAACAACTATCTCTAGGTCTTGGTTTAGGTTAACTAATTCTCTATCTGAAATTATTTATTAAATACCTGTTTAGTCTGCCCTGGAAGCTGTATTGAGTACTGAGACACCACAGGCGAAACACTAAGAACCCCTACACTCACACATGATGCTCTGTGCAGTGTGCTGATAACTGGACTATAAATGCATATAAATACTGTCCTCACTCAGCGTGGTAGGTGAGATTAACAAGGGATTGAGATATCGAATAGTACTTTTGCAAATAACACAGCAAGGGAAAAAATCTCTGCAAGGGAGGTGCTGGTGAGTGATAAAGACAGCACCATTTTCGTTCTCTGGGCTGGGAATGGTTATCCATGACCAGTGCCCTGAGAGTGTTGCTAGTTAAGGATAAAGAAGCAGTCAGGCCATGCATGAACAGGAGGGCCTGGAGGAGAAATTTTCATTTAAATGCAATAACTGCTGTTTGTGCCATTTCAGGCTAAGGAACAGTAAGATGTCACTTCTATTTTAAGATGGTTTGCTCTGGCAGTTACGTGGAGAATGACTTGGGAGGAAAGTGAAACTCTTCTAATCTGTGGATGTGTTAGATGCGAGTATTTAGAGGAATGAAGACTTTAGGTCACTCAATTGGAGACCTTGAGTAATTAGATTGACGACAGCAGTAGGAGCTAAAACGGAGGAGATGACCATGGGCAAAAGAATTGCACTAGAAATACAGGGCTCAGAATGTGCCACTGCCACGCAGCACAAACACACAGATGGAAAACATCAGGAAACCCTCTGCACTCTTCTGAGAGTTGATGCGTAGAGGAACTGTTTTCAGAATCCTGTGCTTCCTGCAGACTTCACAGCATCAACTTATAGTAAAACAAAGACATAGTCATTGGAGTTGTCCTTGTCTCTGGCGGCTGTTAGTATAGCAGGGAGACCATAGCAAGCGAAGTTAGGGATCTTTGATATGACCCAACCCTTTTGAGATAGCAAAATCATTATCTTGATAAGAAGTTAGTGGTTTTATCCTGCTGCTCTGATGCCTCTATACTTCTTAGAGAATGTGATGATGTATTTTAATGGATCAAATTGCTAGAGAATAAGGGATTACAAGGTAACATGAGAAAATCTATGAGGTGACTGACTGTGTTCACCATGGTTAAGTCTCTTGGGGTCTACATTGTGATTGTCCTTTCTATCATCATGTCTCAGACAGTGAAGAGATGCTGATTATACAGAATGATTTTGTTAGGTTGCTTCACCTCTCTGATCAAGATGGAAGAGCTCTCTGTCTGAGCAATGGTCTGGAAGCTTTCTTGATTTTTTTCCTTTTCTATTTGTTTGACTAGAAGTTCTGCAGGATAATGGCAGTGGTATCTATGTAACTTTGCTGTACCTTTTAAGGGATGGCCATAAAGGCAAGGAGTCCACACTGAAGACAGAGATATCAAATGGGAAGAATCAGGAGCCACGAAGCAGACTCACTGCTGTGGATTCCAATCCATTCTAACTAGAGCCAGTCTGTGTCTACCAGAGATGGTGAGCTTACTCTGTAGCACAGAGCTCCGGACTTCATTGTCTTCCCTGCTAAATGAGCAGCCATCTCAGTATCACCATTCTGGCCACCAAACTTAGGGCACATGCAGCCATTGAAATCAGCAGTGTCCAAAATCATGGCCCTAATCATGGAGCGCAGCATTGCCCTGGTTCAGCCTCTCTCAACCTCCAGATTATCCTTGTTAATTTGTTTATGTACATTAAACAAATACCTGTGCTTTTAAACAATGGATTTTCTTAATCGCCACCATCTTTCTCTGACTATCGGTTGCTTTAATTGCCTTTTTAAAATTTGCTCCTTGAAAATACCTCGCTTATCTGGCTTCTGAGATTTAAGTGGGATCTCCTGATTTCTAAGATGATCAAGCCCAACAGCATGACCACCTGTTAACCGTGACCTAAAAACAGGAACCAATAATGAGAGATCCAAAGGCAATGCGCCTTCTCCTCGGTTCATTCCTCATCGCAGTGCCTTCTAGACTTAGCCATGGTGAACACAGTTAGTTGCCTCATAGATTTTCTCATGTTACCGTGCAATCCCTTATTCTCTAGCAGTTTGATCCATTAAAATACATCATCACATTCTCTAAGAAGTATAGAGGCATCAGAGCAGCAGGATAAAACCACTAACTTCTTATCAAGATAATGATTTTGCTATCTCAAAAGGGTTGGGTCATATCAAAGATCCCTAACTTCGCTTGCTATGGTCTCCCTGCTATACTAACAGCCGCCAGAGACAAGGACAACTCCAACCACTATGTCTTTGTTTTACTATAACCTCTCCTTCCTTGAAAAGTCCACATTCTTTTCAGTTAGTCTGGGCAAGCTCTGAGAATAAGTACTGCTCCTGTTGGCCAGAAGAAAGATAAGAACACTTCTGGCAGCACAAAATGCTCTTCAAACAAAAGATGGCGGCTCTGGCTCCCAACAGGTGAAGCATCTTCCTAAGAGGTCCCCACTGGTTCAAAGAAATCTGCAAGTGTATCGTTCTCTAACATATATGCTCAGTTATCCCCAGATTAACCACATTCTGTTAATTGTCCCCATTTTTCTAAAACCATAGTGTGGCATTTGCACTGTAAGAGGAATACTCTAATGTAATCTTATGAGTTCAGAGTTACAAAATGCAGATGATGATATAAAGACAATTTAGCTAATATGTTGGCAGTATTTACTTCAAAAGTAAAGAAGGTTAAAAAAAATACAACTAAGCCGGGCGATGGTGGCGCACGCCTTTAATCCCAGCACTCGGGAGGCAGTGGCAGGCGGATCTCTGTGAGTTCGAGACCAGCCTGGTCTACAGAGCTAGTTCCAGGACAGGCTCCAAAGCCACAGAGAAACCCTGTCTCGAAAAACCAAAAAAAAAAAAAAAAAAGAAAAAGAAAAAAAAATACAACTAGCCCATGAGAGTGTCCTTCAGGGTAACAAAAATGCCTTCATTGTCATTAAACTCAATAATTAAGAGAAAAGTATCTGAACAAAATATGTTTAAATACTCAAGCATAATTTTATTTAAAACTACTTTGCATGATCATAGACCAAAGAATTAAGCATTAAAGAGATGCTTGTTAACCTGTGACTAAATTGGGACATTATGGTGGCATTTGAGCATTTATTTCCATTTGCTGATTCTTTGATCATTGACTATAAAGCACATGTTAAAACACATATGACAGTATTTATTAGAAGAATTACTAATACATAACTGAGGCTCTAGCCACATGGTACAGAAAGGGCACTTGATAGGGATTTGTAGAATAAGTTAATTACTTAAGACAGGATAATTCTACTTTTGATAATTTCAGCTAATACTGCACCTGTTTCTGGCAAAGATAAAATCTCAGAAAAATACATTATCATGATTTTCTTTGAGTGGCAAAACCCTAAAAAATATGTATTTATATTCCAATTTAAAATTCTATTCTTAGGAGGAATAAAGTTTCTAAGAATTGTTATATATTCCAAGTGAAAGAGATTGGTAGCTTCAAGCCTTAAAGCACAGAAAATTCAATTGGTGTCTTTTATAGAATTCCTAATGGAAAGGTGCCCCATAAGAAAATATGCAGGCTTAACTGTAAATGTAAAATGTTTTATTTATTTAACAAGTTATCAAAGCCCCTGCATACAGATGACTCTTTAGAATAACTAAGGTATTTGAAGTCTGTGCTGATGGACAGAACACTTTCAGACACGCCCCCTTGACATATCATAATGTTAATATGTGGGGTTCCCACTTCGCATACATGTGTAGTATTTGTTCTGATCTTTTTAAATGAAATAAAATGTCTAGTATTGCATTTAGCCATTCCATCCCTGTTATTAAAAAACAAAACACAGATATTTGATAAGATTAAGTCATTTTAAATAAATTTGCTGCTGAATAATGGAGAAAATCCAAACTGGAGACTTTTATGACATATTTTAGCAAAGATGGTGTCAAGTAGAAAGATGATCAGCCTGTGCAACACAAAACCTCAGAAGCAACCAACACATTTGATTTTGCACATTGATGCTTCAGTTTGAATGTGTGTTTATTCCCAACACCTATTCTTTCTAAACCCAAGTGTGATGGTAATTAGAGGTGTGTTTGGACTCCTGGGGGTAATTAGGCAATGAAGTCTCTGTCCTGGATGGATTACTACTGCCTTGATAAGGAGGCTCAGGGGTCCACACACTTATTTCTTCCGTTAGGTGTAGGTAACATTCACACCTCTCGGAAGTGTGGTGTGGACTCAGAGTGAAACTCTCACCAAACATAAAACTTGATATTTTATTTGCTGCCCTCCAGAATGATGAAGAATAAATTTCTGTTCTTTACAGGTTGACTGCCTGGAGTCATGTATTTTGCTACACTGATGAATGGACTTAGTCATAAAATTAGTATTTCTGTAGATAAATATTCAAATGTGTGATAACATCAAAAAGACCAATGACAACAAATGCCAGAGGAGATGACGGGAAGGAAAACCTTTCTTTACTGCTGGTTCGAATAGATGCTAGGATACCCTTTGGTGGAATTTTAACAGAGGTTTTTAAAATCACTAACATTGTTCACTAACCTTTAGGATTTGGGAATTTCTACTTATTGTTAAATTTTCCATTAGGAATTCTATTTTCGGTGTTTCTAGTCTAATTGAAAATTAATCAATCATTAGGTATAATTTCAAGTTCACTTCCTATTACCATACATCACTTTGTTATTTACTGGTATCCTGTGCATCTTCAATGTATATTAATCAATAAATGGTCTTACTTTCATTCCAATCACTTTATACTCTTTCATGATTAATGCAAGTACCTTGTAAGAATGTGTCTCCAACTCCTTTATTTATGCTTAATAATTGTGACATCAGTGATTTGTCATTCATGACACTGATGCCTTTTATTTAAGTAATCCATAAGCCATATTCAGTTAGAACATAGTAGCAATTACTATTTTGATCCTACTCTGATTTGTTAGATCAATTAGGAATAATAGAATTTAACTAATTACTGGTGTTTTGCCCCTGTAAGCCTGCTTGCTTTCTCTCTCATTCTTCCTCTTGCTCTTTGTCTCTTTCTCTCTCTCCTTCTCTTTCTTTATATGGATCTACACGTTTCTCCCTTGTCTTTTCTTCCTTCTTGTTGAAAAATACTTTTTATTTATACCATTTCCTTCAAAGTTCATCCGTTGTAAGGGAGAGTCCTCAATTCATACATCCACGACAATATTTCTTCTGGACATTTATGGAATCGTTTTAATGTGTGTACTGTTTTAGGTTGTCAAGTTTTTACCTCTTTCGATACTTTATTCCCTTAACTTCTAATTTGTATGGTTTCCACAGAGATGTGCTGTGACTGTGTAAGTCTTGCTCTTCTCTCTTTTTTTTCTGAATGGTCCTATGAATGTTTCACTTTTTGACTTTGGTCACCTCTGTCTTGCTTGTGCAATTCATATGGTTCAGTTTTTTGCATGAGAATGATAATAACTACCCCGATTTTCATATGTCAGACCAAAATAAATAATGAACAGGTCATGAATATAGTTATATTGTAAAGGTTTTATGGTTGTGTTATAGATTTGCATTCCTCAAAATTGTAATATTAAGTATATATAATGAGCATGTTCTGGTTCTGTTTATAAAAATAAATATTTATTATTTATTCTAAGGCACTTGTTTGTTATTTTCAATTTTTTTATCATCTGGCTCAGAAAGAGTAATTGATTCATCTATACCGCTACATTGTGAAATTCTTAGAAAATTTTACTGTTAAAGTATTCCTTAATGATCATTCTGTGCGTTATACTGATTATGCCCTTAGAAACTATTCAGTGAATTTAGAATGAAATTTTCTGGCATGTCAGTATACTGGGTGAGATAATCTGAACTTACTTTTCCAGGAGGAGTAATAATTTACATTCTCCCCAAAGATAGCGAGTCAGCACGATAGGGATAACGCATTATCCTCCTGGAAAAATGGGAAATGTTCTTCACACACAATAGGGCCAGA
>JABTXL010006571.1:9484975-9508395 GCA_025134845.1 Neodon shergylaensis | reverse complement strand
TATATCAGAAACTGTAATATATATAATACACACACACATACACACACATATATGAAGTTAAACTATAAACTCATATACGCAGCAGGAAAATATATATACACATATAAATGTATATATATTATATATATATATGATATCAACATAATTGCTAACTTTGACATTACATCCCAAAACCAAAATAAAACCCAAGCAATCCACACTAAGCCTGAGAATCCTACATCCTTCAACAGAACCTTAAATCATTCAGGATCACCTTCCAGTCATGGCTTACACCTTTGGGTTGTCATCTCTTTAATCTTGCTCCAGAGGAAGTTTAATTTTTCTGGTTATTCCGTCCTCTTTCATATGTTCACAATTGTGCTTGATTCTTTCACTGAAGCATTTCTGCTAGATATCTTTTTTTTTTTTTAACCAATCTTGGGTTTAGATAGGGAACGTTAAATGGAACAGGCAAAGACAGGAGGAAAGGAAACTCCCCGTGCTTTAGACATGAGGTTATCTCCGTCCTTACACATCTAATTTGATGGTGTGTTTCAAACCCTCCTGAGAGTGCATTTAATCTGGGCCAGGACCCCACACAAGATCAAACAACTGCAGGACCCAGAACAGTAACTAGGCTTTAAAGTTTTATCCACAGCACATGATAAGAATTAATCCTGAGTCCCAAGTTAAAGTGACTGAGCCACTAATGCTATTAGGTTACTTTTGAGGACTCGAGAAGAAGGCTGAGATGTCCAATGCTCTATGGAGCTTGGATTGGAAGATCAGAAAATATAATGATTCTTTCTGATTAGTCCACAGAAGATGACACTAACACCACAAGCATAATTCATAACCTACTGAACAGATGACTAAAAACTAAACAACTGAACCAGTTTTTATTTTAGTATTTCAGTATAATTAAAGGCTTTCTTATATGGAAACTACTACTCTCGGAGACACTCTCAAAAAAGTACCTAGATTATCCTTGTTAATTAAAGCTAAGATTTAATTAATCATACAGAAAAATTTTCAGTAACTAATATGGAAATCGCACTAAGTTATCAAGGCCGCTTCATGTGTCTGAATTTAGTACTCTACTGGACTTGTCTGTATGGGAAGCGATGTGTATACTTATAGCAACAAATATTAAATTTTATTCAAATGCTACAACAACCTCACAGACAAATATTGATAAGATACTCTTTTGCAAACAGTTTGTTGCTGTTTTAATTTTGCTAATTCAGGTTAAAGGAGAATATTCCTCTCAAAATACATGAAAGGAAAAGATACCCCATGTAGCTCAGAATCAACTGTAATGTTTGCATCTATTATGTTCATTACATTAGACACAAATAAATGGCACAGGATGCAAGAAGAACGTTTAGGGAAGCCAACACTCAGCCAGCTTGATATCAGGAGGCAGCCACAAGGCTTGGCAAAAGCCTGATCCCCCACGGTGCTTGGCTAACATTAACAAAGTCAATGTGTATAGCCACATGAAATGTTGGAATTACACAAATCCCATTACAGGAATTGCAGAGGAACAGAGTATTGGACTGCAGAATTTCCTCAAGAGAGTTGTTCCTCATTAGTCCAACACAGAAAAGTCACTTCGCAAAGAAGGGCTCATTGTTGATGCTACCATTATTTTCAGGCATCTAAGTCATATGTCTTCTTTGGTCGAATCTCTTTGCCAAACAATTGATTTTTGACACTTATTTAAATTTTAAATACGGTTTTTTCTTTATTTAAAAGTTTTGACTTTATTTTATTTATTTATTTATTTATTTATTTATTTATTTATTTGAGACAAGATTTCTCTGTAGCTTTGGTGCTTGTCCTAGAACTAGCTCTTGTAGACCAGATTGGCCTTGAATTCACAGAAATTCACCTGCTTCTGCCTCCCAAGTGCTGGGATCAAAGGTGTGCACCACCACTGCCTGGCTTAACTTTATTACATTTTGAAAGAAATGCCACAGTAATTCTAATCTTTCTGTAAGCAATATTTAAATTACCAAGCTCTCTCCTCCTCCTCGGATTTTGTTGTTATTGTTGCATCTGGGTCTCACACAGTCTAGGCTGACTTCAAACCCAGTATGCAGCAGAATATGGCTTGAAACTTTTCTTTCTGCCTCCACTACCCAAGTACAGAAATGAGAGTGCCTCCATGCCTGGCTAAGACAAGGGTGGATCTTGAACCCAGGGCTTCCTGCATGCTAGGCAAGGACTCTACTAACTGAACCACATCCTCTTCAGCAAAAGTCATCAGATGTCATAGCTTTCTTCACACTCTACGATGACACAAGTGTCCCTTGGTAAGAGCTCCACTTCCAAAGAAGAATTCACAAACACTGCAATAGGGAGAGCAAATCTAACGGTAGTAATATTAAATATTCTTTGTCAACCAAGTTTACTGCAAACCCTAGCATTCTACACCTTCAAGCAATGAAGCGTCACTTCTCTCTAGAATTTATTCTACACTTGTGGAGTTTTTCTCCCTCTTACTGGCTGCTCAGTGGGGGAGGCGTGAGGAAGACTGAGTTTCCTGGGAAGCAGACTCCAGAGACCAGCAAAGAGGAGCTGATCTGGTTTAATGTGTATGTTCACCGGCATATATGCATACATTATCCAATCAGCTAAGGTCATATCAAGTTACTGGCCAGTGAGTCTGAATGACACACAACCCGTGCTGTGTGAGGGTGTTCAAGGGTCATAATATCCAGACTATGTGTCTGCAGGCAAAGAGCAGGAAGCAGGCAAAGCCCTGGGCTTTGGCACCAAATTAGAGGGTCTCCAGTTAGCTGGGACTCCAGTATGACTCATCCAGTATTCTAGAGGCTCAGGTCTGCTCACAGCCATGGGAGTTGTTGCTGCCACTCGCATCCGCTGTCTTTTGGTGACACCATCTGAACAGAGACTGACCCCAATATACTCTTTATTTTCAAACTGTCCATTGTTAATAAGTTAAACTATCGTCAACATGATCTTTTAAAAACCACTCTACAGGTATTTACTTCTGTTATTTCTTTATTGTTTCGTTTTGTTGAGTACATTTGTTCCTTTAAAGTTTCTCACATGTATATCATGATTTATGGATTCTATTATATTCAACACCCTTTGCCTGCCTCATTATCTACCATTTTCCCATGCTGTGAATACATTTATACATCTTCATTATCCATTACTAGTTATTTATTTTTCTTTTAGATATGTTTTGTTTAGGTGGTAGACAGGTCACTCAGTAGCTAAGACCACTGGCTGCTCCTCCATAAGGCCTAGATTCGATTCCCAGTAGCAACATAGGGCCTCACAACTATCTTTTGTTCCAGTTCTAGGGGATCTAGTGCCCTTTTCAGGTCTCTAAATGTACAAGTCGTGTATGGGCACACAGATACATGTTGGAAAAAAGTCCATACTCATAATTATATAAAAATGTTACAAATGTCTTTGTTTAGCATTGTCTCTGCTACTCATAGGCTCTGAATACACTATATATATTTAATTTATTATTTTTATAAGTATCTTTGCAATCTTCTCATCGTCCTCATCATTCCTGACTTGTGTTTTCCATATAATGTATGACAGGTCCATGAATATTCAACGCGATTGTTCAGTCAATAGAAACATAGAGTATATAAAGCTGTGTATAAGACAGAAGTGTTCTTTAAATCTTCTAACTTCAATAAATTATTTTAAGTAAAACTTTGTATTGATGTTATATCATTTAAATTTTATGTGGAAATTAAATGTTGATTGCCACTTTAACCATTTTCTGTTGTCAAATTTCAGATTTGCTTTCCACAAGCTCCTAGAACTTTCTGACAATAGATCCAAAGTGTAAAGCCATGATGATTTTTGTCATAAAAACACAGTGCATGAGACATTCTGTACAAGAGATGAGGAGGGAATGTCTGAAAATGCTTCATAAAAGAGATGTAGGCAAACTTTATAAATATTTCACTGGTATATTCAAAGAACATCCCAGTATGATTCAGATAAAATGTCTGTGTCATTGAAATCTTCTGTGTCTTATGATGTCCATTTATAAATTGTAGAGGCTATTTTTATAATTTCATCTGAACAGTACCTACTTCTTGTCCATCCTAGATTTTAAATTAACACTAATGTCTTAAAATTCTGGTTTGCGCAATAAACATCTATTCAGCATTCTATTAATGGCAGCATTTTTGACACCCCAAAGAGTGAGCTTTCACGTTACTGAGGATTCATACCTCAAATCAATAAACATCTGATGTACATTTTCAAGTCATTGCTTTAGTACTGGTACATTATTGTAAACCTCAGAGAATCAGTGGAAACAGATGTGTACAACTAGAATAGTATATTACTACGGTTTTAGGAAAAGTAAATAAATGTGGTAGAAATCTTATTTTAAAAGTATAACTCTCAAATTGTGAATGAAAAAAATATATATGAATAAATTATTTAGTTCTAAAGTCAATGCTTTATGACTGGGAAAAGAAGAAGAAAATACATAACCATTTTCCCTTGAACCTTAGCTATGATTATAAAATTATCTCAAGCAAAGAGTTATGAAGGCTGGTTGATCTGCTTTTACCTAAGCTCTCCAACAAATGGCTGATCACTGACCTTTGCTCTCAGTTTTTAGTGCAGAAGGAGCCCACAGTTCCCACATTGTACATTCCAACTCAAAAAGCATGATAAATGTCCAAGAATAATATAAAGAGTTGCTATCTACTCTGACACAATCTATAAATAAAGATGTAGAAGTAGACGATAGAGATGCAATTTTAAGACTAAAATATGAAAACAGTTGTTAATAAACATTATTATTTTGCATATGTTCTTTCAAGTAGATTAAGGCAATACTACGGTATTACATCTCCTCAATTATGCCCACACACTGAAAAAATTTTAATTAATATTGGCTCTACATTTTCATTCTGATTTTCTCAAAGTGTTTCTTCTAATGAAATAAAAGCTAATTCTTTACTGCGCACAATAATTAGACCTAAAAGTTCTTTGTTTATGTAAATAAAATGTTTTCCCATTTTCATGTAAAGTCTAGACACTGGAGGAGTAACTTCAGTGAAACACTACTTGTGAGTTTCATGTTCCTGTCTGTGGTAGAGTAACAGTATCGGGTGAGGTGTCCTCTCAGAAATAAGTATAAAGCTGGGAAAGCTATTTTCTGATTGGAACTGCAGAGACTGAAGTACAGAGGCCACAGGACAAATGGAATGTCACAAGGTGACCCCGAGATAATCACAACATTTGATTGTGGATTCTTGTTGACTCCATCTCATAGAAATGAGTCCAGGCCGAACCTAGTAATCTAGGGGAATGAAATTGTGAGAGATTGTAGCTCTCTGATGCCAACGAGGGAGGGGGTGATTTTTGAACACAAAACAGAAAATAAAAGAGCAGTGAGGGAAGGCACTTTAGAAATCTCTATGGGGTCTGGCAAGACAATGTCCACACAGCTGCCTAAGAACCAGATACTGCTATATGGCAGGTTGAGAGCAACTCACCATGCTATCCCAATAGAGAACTGGATGTGCCTAGAGCTGAAACACTGGGATTGCATGCTACCAAGAGCACAGAGATCATTGAACATTCCAGATACTGATTTGTGACTTCAGAAATGCCACTGGTGTGTGTGTGTGTCTAATTGCTTTTCACGGGTGAGATAAGATAACCCTCCTCTTTAGCTCCTTATGTTTTTCTTCTGGACAATACTCAGTGCTCAGTGTTTAGATCAATTCAGGGTCCCTAACACGTTTAACTGGGTGTTTAAGACATTAGTTGATTTTTTTTCTGTGGGTTTCCCTTTCCTTGGGAATTGTTGATCACCTACCTGCAAGGCCAAACGGAGCAGAAGCAGCAAGTAGTGTTCAAAGGGCCATAAGCTTCAGGGAGTTAGTTTCAGAGAGACAGCTCCTTTATTGAAGCAAAGGGGTTAGTTTATATGAGTCAGGGGGAGAAGAGGACAGTTGAACAAGAGAGGAAATACACTCAATTTGTGTGCGTGGACCTAATTGAAGACAGACAAATGTTGATGACCCACCAATTCAAATATCTGAGCACAGAGGAAAATAGAGGGAAACTTGTGTGGCAAGCCATAAGGTGCTTGCTGGAAGCTCTTTGTAGATTGATCCTCCAAATAAGGTCAGTCACCTGAGCTTAGAGTCTCTCTCCAAAGAAGGTTAGACAGAGAAAGGAAGTCCTGTTGAGAAACAGAGTCCTCCATTTTGTGGCAGCCTCAGAGAGCTATCGGGACATGATGGACAGCAACCTTACATGCAGAGTTCTCCAACATTTTTCTCTATGCCTGTGTGGGAGGAACTAATTTCAAAAGCACAAGAAAAAAAACTATATATTCAAACTGATTTGAGAATATCATTTCAGAAGAGTACAGTTTTTAAATGGTAGAATGTTGATGAAATGGTACTTCACTTAAAAAGCCTCCGGCTTCCTCATGGGTCAACAACGAACATATTAATAAATCATACATATACACCAAAAATGGTTCTTGCCATTCAGTTGAATGCTCAGATTTTACTGCATTTCCAGAGGGAATAGCTATTCTACAAACCATAGCCAGCACCTCCACATGTCCTGCTGCTTAAGAAGCTGCATTTATTTCATAAATAATCTTTGCTTTCCCCAGGAGCATTGCATTTAGCTAGAGCTCATGGGAGAAAGTAGAAAAGTAGCTGGAAGTGAGTAACTTGTCTTCAAACGAGATGACAGAAACAATAAGGAACGTTAAGTAAAATGCGGCTATTTCTAAGTGTAACTAATACACTCCAGTCACACATATGTCCTCGACTGAATAAACTAATAGGAATCTGTGCTTATTTAGAAATATGGATATTAACTTCAATTAATATAAATGTTTAGGGGTTGAAGCTACAGTGACAGACAGTTGAAAGCCTTGGGTTTGATTCTAGTGTTTCAAAACAGTAAATAAAGCCAATGCTCCAGTTCACATGAACTAAAGGATTGAATCATGTCAGGAACAAAGCAAAACAAAACATGATTTATAAAAGACAACCATCCAACAGAATTCCCTCCTGAAAGATATTTCATTACTGTAATTGCAGAATTCATTGTTTGTAATTGACTGATTAATTATAAAACATCAGAAAATAAAACAGCTCAGTTAACCTGCTATTTTCCTTTAAATCATAGATTGTTAGTGTAATATTTACCAGTGTTTACAAAAGCTAAAACAACTGCTTGTAATTTAAATCATAGAAAATTTTTATTTTTTTGCCCATAGATGGTTGCAACATTACAGTAGATTTTGTTGTTTGTGTGTTTTGAGACAGTCTTGCCTTCTGTAACCCAGGCTGGCTTGGGGCTTAGGATGCACTATGTAACCCAGGCAGGCCACAAAGAGCAGATCTTCCTAAAGGAGTTGAGATTACAGGTGTGTTTCCCAGTGCTTGGCTCCAATATCTTATCATCTGAATCCATGCTTGTTTTCAAGAGATTTCAATGTGTATCCACTGACTGGAAAATAGGTAAATGACCATGTGAACTGTGTTTATCAATGGAGCAACTGCCTTTGCTATTTCCTCTCGGTATCAGTGTGTCTGCTTCAACCAGTAGATGGGACATTGTTCTTCCAACCAGCTCTCTGGTTTTCCGTTCTTTCAGGTTGTACTCTGACATCATCTGGTTTGCTTCTCTGCTGTAAGACGGCTAGCTATATCACCCTTTCTTATGTTTTCACTGCAGGCCTTTAGAATGTGTGCTACAAGACAGCCAAGCAGTGAAGCTGGGCTCCCCCCAGAGTCTCTGCCCAGTGTGATATGATGCTGATTCAAGGTCCCTTCATTAGCCTCCATTTGCTGCGATTGTTTCCATTGTTCCAGGTAAGCCACCCTTGTGTCTCCATTTTGAATTTATTTGTTTTCTATATCAATATTAGTTCACTAAAATGACACGTTTATCATGAGTTAGATACAGTTAAATTCAGAATGATATCACTGCAAACTTACATCGGTTTTGAAAACTTCCTTTTTCAAAGCCAGGATCACCTGAGATCTTTCACACTTACTAAGAAATCTCAACATTGGCTGGTTGTGCAAGGATGGCGCTTCTTCACCTGACCAATAAAAATTCAGAGCAGAAGTATCACAGTTAAACTGCTGACCACTCATAGGCATTGCTTCTTCATATGAAATGCTGCACTGTCTATAAACACGCTTTCTTTTTCCTTTTTCTTTTTGTATTGAATTTTATTGAGCTCTACATTTTTCTCTGCTCCTCTCCCTGCCTCTCCCCTCCCCTTCAGCCCTTCTGCAAGGTCCCATGCTCCCAATTTACTTTGTATTTTTTTCTTCCCATGTAGATTAGATGTATGTATGTCTCTCTTAGTGTCCTCATTGTTGTCTAAGTTCTCTGGGATTGTGATTTGTAGGCTTTTTTTCTTTGCTTTATGTTTAAAAACCACCTATGAGTGAGTACATGTGGTAATTGTCTTTCTGTGTCTGGGTTGCCTCACTCAAAATGATATTCTGATTCTATAGTTATAAATATTAGTATTAATTTGTAATTAATTTCATTCTAGAACACTCCCACAAATTAAAATATATGTGTGCAAAGGAGTTTTATGCCAGTGTGGAAAGCAGTTATGTTTTTAATAGCAGAATAAAGCAGAATCATGCCTGTCTATCAACTTGATTAAATAAAGAAAATATGGTATGGCTATTTAGAGATGGATAATTTCAGATGGGGAAATGAATAGAGAAAAATGGAATATGCATGTAAGTTGGTTACAGTGTAGATAGATACTTACCATGTCATGATAAATGATCATCTGTAGGGGCAAAACGATCATATGTGGCTTGCTCCTATTTAAAATAAATATTGAATAGTCCATAATTTATAATTATAGAATCAGACTATCTTCCAGTGTTGGTGTTCTGGTGGGATCTCCACCCCGTTCACTGGCATCCATATTCCCAAAGAGTCTGGAATGCTCTGGTAGAAGCTCCTTCTGAGCCCCTGGCACCCATACACCCAAAGAGTCTATGATCATTAGGTGGAAGCCCTACCTCTCTTTCTCTCCCCCAGACCCTGCCCCCTCAGAAACCCCACCAAGAGTTAGCTGCTTCCCAGGGCTGCTCATAACCATGCCTACTGATTATTTAAGACCTGGCCTATGTAGTTCTGCACCTCTGTGCCCTCCTCTTCTGTTCCCTGCCCTCCTGAGGGCCCACCTGAAAGTACTCTGCTTTGCATTGCCCTGTTTATCAAATCTGGATTTATTAATTTGTTCTGATTTGGCTTATTGCATCAGCAGTGGAGGAATGCAGCAACCAGGAATCTAAAACTTAACAGCATAACAGCTGGCATTATGCATGCTGTGCAGTCCCAAGAACCATGCAAACCTGGTTCTTTGAAAGGGTGAAATTCACAAAGAAAGTTGAAACACATTTTGGTATTAAGTGCATGCACTTACAAATTGTATTTATATTAAAGACATTGAAATGGTTTTTAGCTTTTATTGATGAAAAAATCAATATTGAATGTGTTATATAAGTACTTTATAATGCACATTTTAAATTGTTTTGCAGAACAGTTACTCGTCAGCACACATATTAAGCACTTCATTTCAAACACAAGGTATCTACCAGCCAACAAATAGGGGAGACACACACACACATACTCACACCACACACACACACACACACATATAGTGTGCATATATAAATTTATACACATATGTGTACACATATGGTATTCAACACACAGTCACTTGCGTATTTATTATTTGGCTATTATTAAAGCATAAAACACTCATGAACTGTATAACTGCATAAAAATTTTATTTAGGAATTTCCAGAGGAGCAATTCCACAGAAATGGACTAGACCGTGGTCATGAGGAGGTTAAGCTGAGCAGGCCTTACAAAAAACTCATCTGTGTGGATTGTAATCTGGAGCTCAGTTGAGCTGTGGACCAGAGTGCCCACTATGATATTTCCAGCATCATTATCTGAAGGCAGAATTCTTATATTGAACTTTGGACCCTTACAGTGAACCCTGGCGTTGCTTATAGCTTACATGCAAAAAATAATAATAATAATAATCAGGAGTCCATAGGGCACGTAATGACTTCCTGTAAACTCAGCTGTGTTGCATTACTTGTGATAAGATGACAAGAGACTTCCTGGGATTAGTGGTTTGGTTTTGGTTTTGGCCTTAGCTTTTCAAGACAGGGTTTCTCTGTAAAACAGTCCTAACTGAAGCTAGTTTTAATTCAAAAGAAGGGAACACTCATAGCAAGGCTGGATGTGGCAACCCAGTAGGAGAAAAAGGGTCCCAAGAGCAAACTGCAGAATCAGAAATACCCCTACTCCCACTGTTAGGAGTTCCACAAGAATACTAAGCTACACAGCAATAACATATATACAGAGCACCTAGGTCAGACTCATGCAGGCTCCATGATTATTGCTTCAGTGCCTAGTGATATTATAACTTGTTGTGCTGTGTTTGATTGATGTCCCTGGGAGGCTTGCTCTCTTCTGAAGAGAAGTGGAGGAGGAAAGGATCTGGAGAAGAGGAGAGGTAGGGGGCCTCAGAGGAGTGGAGCAAGGGAAAACTGTGTTGGGAATAAAATACATGAGAGAAGAAAAATTTAAAAAAATAATTACAAAAAAAGAAACACTCCTCAATGAGTAGAATATCTAAGAGTTGAGTGATGTTTTTGAAAATTCTTGACACATAATATCTTAGAATTCAACCAGAGCTGGGAAGACTCATAAACAATATGTAGTAAAAAGACGTAGTCTATACTACAGGATCGAGGAACTAGTCTAAAACAATCCTGAATCATGAATGGGCACCCAAAGGGCAGAGAAATGGAAAAGGTCAAAATGTGTGGCATGTGACCAGGAAGGAGCCCTGAACAGAGCAGGAAGTATTCCGTGATGGATCTGTGGAGGTTTCTGAGAGATGGCACTGTCTTGTGCCACTGTGTGCATATACGTCTATATAGTCATATATGTAAACACCTGTATTTATACTAAAAGTTGATGATGAGGGCTCCAACACAAATGACAATGACCATTTCAGCTTCCTCTCTTACTTCCATGCAAATACAAATGCTCACTGTGGGAGAGAGCTATTACAGTCCTTGTTATTGACCATCCCAACCACTGGCTCTCTACTGGATTAATTACTCAACCTGCGCAATATAAGTGAAGGCATGTGAAAATCATGAAGATGTAACTCCATAGAAAATAAGGCTTCAAAGAAGTTACTGTTTCTTCCACTTTTAATAATTTCTTTTTATTCCATTTTTCATCTGAAAGTCTTTTGTTTTTTCCTATGTTAACAGAACTCTGCTATTTTTTCATTCATTTCAAAAAGCAATCAATTGCTCATAAAATAGTTTAAATGTATTCCTCAATTCTTAATATCACATATTTAATATTTCTTACCTAGAGCATTCTTTTAGTTCTCATCTCATAATCCATACATGTATAATGAAAATTGGAATGCAATTTAGAAAATAATTGACTTGCATAATCTATTGGGCAAAAAGTCATTTTGCGTCATTAAAACACAAGGCTGCTTATTAATGGCTTATGAGAGCATAAAATATTATTTTATTCCGTTAATACATTTCTGTATTTATGTAAATTTTTTCACTGTCATTGTACAAAGTCATTTTTATTGCATTATTTCCAAAGCTATAAGAGGGCTAGGGTGTCCGTTCAAGGTTTTCAAGTCTCAAATGCCAATCACCCATTCTCTCCATGTTTCTAATTGGCAAAACAACACAACAAGGCATACGGAATTCCCTGCATTTCCTTTCAGAGACAACTTCTGGGACTTTAAGGCCACCACCTCCAAGCAGTGTTCAAGTGTGAAGAGTCCGTTATACACTCTGCTCTGATTCTCAAAAGGTTCCTAAGGAGTTTAAACAAATTTACTCTTCAGCCATGTTCCATATTAGTCACCAAAAGAAAAGCAATTATACTTGATAGTCTGTTATCAAAGCTGTCCAGATCCACACTCAGAAAACTTCTTTCTATTCGTTAGTTAGTAGACTTAATGTCTCAGTTAACTGCAAGAGTACAGAAAACACCTACTATAATTAATATTTTGATGAAAGCAAACATAAACACTGCAGATCCAGAAGATCAAGAGAAGTTTTAAAGGACCCCAATCTTCAGAATTAGAGGCAATTCCTAGCTGACTCTTTGAAAAGACCTTTATATAAGGGATTGAGTGTATTTTTACGAATGTGTCTAGTAACAAGGTGGCTGGTGTGGTGGTTTGACTGAAAATGGCCTCCTTAGACCCATAGGGAGTGGAACTATTAGGAAGTGTGGTCTTGGAGTGGATATGGGCTTGTTGGAGTGGGTATGGGCTTGTTGAAGGAAGTGTGTCATTGGGGGTGGGCATTGGGGTTTCAAATACTCAAGCAAAGCCCAATGTCTCACTCTTTTCCTGCTTTCTGCTAATTCGCATTTAGGACACTCAGCTACCTCTCCAGCCCCATGTCTGTCTGTGCCCTTGCCATGTTTCCTGCCACGACAATGGTCTAAACCTCTAGACTGTAAGCCAACTTCAATCAAATGTTTTCCTTCATAAGAGTTGCCATGATCCTGGTGTCTCTTCACAGTAATAGAAACCCTAACTAAGACACTTGGCGTTCTCAGTGTATGCCTAGTACTTTTGAAGTATGTAAGAGTCTTGAAGTAAATTTGTTCATGTTATCTTATTCAATTTGGTGTTCATAGTTCAAAATGGTGACATTAAACAATTATTTTTTATATGACGGTCACATAATCTACGGTAGGGATTGGAGCATACAGATAGAAGATCAGATCCGGTCCTGGAAGAGATACACTTAGTAAGGGGTAGAGCTGAGATCCAGTCCTGCTTCTCCCTGTGCAGAGTAACCACGTCAGACCATCTGAAGGACATCGTGCCGGTTCTAACTTGTAAGTTGCCAAGACTTCTGAAAGCGCACCTGCAATTGAAGTTCTGGAGGCTAAAATGGAAAGATGTTTGGGTGGGGACTTAGTTTTCACACATTCTGACTGTAAGCACATCCCTGCAATGCTTTATGGCTGCTCACAGCCTGGATTCAAGTGTCCTTTTAAGATGATAGATATATTGGATTGGCCTAAATAATTGCCCGTGTTTCATATCGCTGTGGTCTGTGATACTAGCGGCAGTCTGCACGAGCCGGATCCTTCCGCTGAGACAGGAAATATAGTCAGTCAAACCCTCTTCCACTTGAAGTTGGGTCAGGGACTAAAGTTTCATTTTTTTACTGGTAAATGAGTAAGTTACCTTAGATTCATACTCAGTAAATATATAATCCACTTCAACTAAAACACCCATTTTCCCAGCCTGCGAAGTTGTAACAGAATAGAAGGCTTACGGTGCCAATTCTGTGCATTCAAAGACTCTGGTAATGCCTTTTGTGAAAGCAGCTAGGCAATCGCTACAATTCAGCCGAGAACTCAGCCTTTCATGCTTGATTTAACCCTACAGTCCTTGAAGTTTCAGGAGCCAGACTCCCCACACAATGCCAATTCCATCAGAACACTCCATCCAGTTCGCCACTTATCTCCCATCACCAGAAGGACTGTTTGCCTCATACCAGGCTTGTCATTTGAGTAATGCATTTACATTTTACGTGTAAAATCGGCCTTATTTCCTTACTCATTTTCTCCACTTAGGAGATTTTAATCCCTAAATAAGATTCCGTTACATGTTATCCCTCTCAAGGGTCTGTCATGGCTCTTGGGTATTGGCACGAGGTTCACAAAACATCAGAAACAATGAAAGAAGAGTAAGTTTTCTCTGTCCAAATTAATCACAGCGAGGTTGAGCCCCCCACTGCATCTATGGAGGTATGTACACAATCGCCAGCTGACTCAATTCAGGGGAGTCCTGCAGCTTCAAAGGTTTTTCATGTGATGTTAGTACACATACTTTTGAGGTACATGTGAATTTAGGAAGGAAGAAAACTGGGTAGAGAGAGAGCTTTGAGAAATGCTAATTTTATTACACTTGGTATGGTTTCAGAAAAAAAGCCGGGTTTCAATAAGGATTTTTTTTATACATTCTTCACATAAATTTTGATAGTCCTTTAGAAAAAAGATTACTGGAGTAACTATAAATATTCCAAAAGTGATTTGTAGAATGAGATCTGTAACTTTATTTCTCATCAACAAGGACTGTCAAAGTATTTAGATTTGTATTTTGATAGTTGCTTCTGTTTAGATATCAACTTATTTGACATATATATCAGAATATATATATGTGTATACACTTATTACATATATATGTATATATGCATATAATTCATATATATTATGGGACATAAATAGAAACATCCCCAAGAGACATGCAGCTTAAGCCAACATTGACTACCCTGAGAAAATAATCTAAAATATCTCAGAATTGAAGAAAATTGATTTTGTGTTCTGAAGTCAAAAATTGAGTTGTTATGTTTTTCCTTTATAGGCATTCATTTTTATATGACAATTCAGAGATGAATTTCTCTCAAGATTTTCACAGATGTTGTGTTTGTCATTGTGGAGTCAAGAGATATTCATGAGATACGTAGTATATGATGTTGCAATAAGCCTGGGCTCCAACCAGGGTGAGATGAGACATTTTGTTGACATTATCTTCGCTGGATTTTATATAAGGTCTCAAGTGACATTAAAGAAAACTGGAAAATATGGCTATACTTTAGTGCTAAGAAAAACAAATTTTTATAGAAACCTAGTCAATAAAATAAAATACACCACGATATGTTGTAGCACTTTCTTCTGGTAGCTTGCACCTTGGTTTCCTGTCTCCTTACCTTCCTCACTCTTCTGTCCCCATACTTTCTTTCTTCAATTCTTCATAAGGGGAGAGCTTTCAATGTGCTGCCTTCAAATTACCACTGAGTATCAAGTCCATAACTGTAGGAGGACTGAAGACATTGGTTTAGTTTACAGGAGACCTGGGGATTTTCGAGATTACAACTCTACTATATAGTATTCTGTTAGTTATTCAATTCTTTAGACTATTTTGGGCAATGGTGATAGTTTGGGGCAACAACATTATTGCCTGTCTTTCTCCTCACTATTAAGTATTCCATGATACCTGGGGCTCAGAGGATTTTATACTTGTGACTGTTAGCTTGTGTTCCTGTCCCTCGGAGGCAAGAGTTTGTTTTGGAATCACGTATTGTTCTTTAGTGCCAACAATATTCAGCATGTCTCTAAAATCTAGAACATAAAATCTGAAGTAATTGATGTGTTCGTTGCCTCTAAAAGGAAATCACATGTGTTGAGCAGCGCCTGTTGTTTCAGGGACAGGGCTAGCGTTTCTTTAAAGTGTTCATTTAAATAATGGCTGTATAAAGGAGAGCTTGATATTTTCTCTGATAATGGGCTCATGAAAAGATGAATTCTCAGCTATCTGCACCTTCGCATGTCCTGCGGTGATATATGCTGAAACATTCGCCATTTTTAGGACGATGCTCTGTAGCTTTGAAACCACTTTTAACAGCTGGATAGATCTTGCAAATTCAACACTCATTCCACGTGACAGCTGTGAGTGACTTAGGCAAGTACTAGCTTTTTGTTAGTAATATCACAACCCGCAAACTCGGGAGACTAGTCACGGCCCTCAGTAAGGGGCCAAATAGAAAAATCCATTTTAAAGGTATATACTTAGAAACAATTCCTTAATAAATATTTTTTTGCTAACTGAGAAAGCATAAACTTTGAAAAGGCATGCAAGCTTCCGAAGGAAAATTTGCTATGGCATATTAAAGACTTGATAAAATATGGGATGTTAGGCACATTGACAGATTACAGTGAAAGTGTTTATGTGTGACTAGATTTTCCTTGTTGGAGCAAAGATCTGATTTCTCATCCTTTCTCTCTTAAGTATGAATATTACTCAGTATAAGTAGGGCAGAATTTGCATAAAGCCCCTGTGTTTTAAATTATACTCAGTGCATTACTTTATCTTTTTTTTAATTTTTAAAATGCTTTTAGAATTTCATGCATGAGTACTATGTTTTCATCATTTTCACCCTTCCTTCTCCTCCGACTCCTTCCATACACCACTGCTATCTTGCTAATTCATGACCTCTTCAATTTAATGCTGCTTTTATGTATATGCTTTTAGGACTGACCACCTAGGACTGGGTAACCTCTCATCTGGGGAGTATTGATTCTCACTCTCTCCATTCCCACTGGTTGTCTGTAGCTCTTCATATAGGAGTAAAAATATCACATCCACTTTAGAGCAAAGCATTCTGGGGATACCTAAGTCCTGCTCTTTAGAGGCAGAGATCTTACTGTTAGGAATCTGTAAAAAGCAAATACTATTTTGATGATTCAAAAAATAATATAAATACTCATTGTATGCTGTGTCTGACTGGGCATTGGAGAAGAGGCAATGAACAATAACAGAAACGCTTTGATTAGTCCCCACTCCCACGTGGTGCTGGAGGAGGAATGCCGAGCTTTTCCGTGTAGTAGGCAATTAGTCACCAAGCCGCAAGCCTGTAACACGATAATTTTGGTATCACATGTTTCCTGAGCACTGGCTTCTGGAAGTCAAGAAATTTTCTTAGTGTTACAATTCGAAAGATCTTAAAGCCTTGTCTGGGTCAAGAACAACCTAGCAGCACGAACTAAGCTTCTCACAGCATCTATGGAGATTTGCTTGCAATGAAACATAGTTGTTCAAGCTCTTTCTCCAGCGTCAGGGTATAGTTTCTGTATCATGTAAAATCTAAGCCATAAGCACAGGTCCTAATTATAAATATACTACCTCACTCATCCTGGATCCACTGTTCTTTAGATGAATTTGGTGGCTTTGTACCTCATTGGCTTGATGGCATCTTTCCCAGGGTAGCAAGTCCCATCCCCCATGTTGCTATTTAGATGTGAAGTTGGGTGAGACTCACAATGTATACCTGCTACAAAAGGCTCAGCTCACACTTTCTACTACATGGGGTGATTATAGATGTGGATGAATAAAGACTCTGATCGTGTGCATTGTATGGGTAGATTAATTAATTTACCCATAGCATTTGGTACTGTACAAAACTACGTCTTTCTCATATCAATGTGGGAAGAGCTAGAACTGGAAAGGCACGGGAAGACTTGCTTTATAAACTGGTACACAGGATGGAAAGACAGCTTCAATAATCAAACTGTAAGTAACAGCAAAAACTATGGGGTTAACTGAGAAAGTTCTTTGGCCCATTGCAGATAGACTCAGTGAGCATAATGTGATCGTTTTCTCTTCACAGGTCAGGAAAAGAGTGGATGGAGGAATTTTACAAGCAAGAGAGATGCCAAAATTCAGTTTAAAAAAGAAAAATACTGTACGAAGCTCTTACGCTGGACTTCTCCAGGTTTTTGGCATTTTGTTTGTCAGGCATCTGTACTCTGCAAGGACTCTGGCTTCAGCTGTTGCTTGTGATGAAGTGATTGAGTCTGCAAAGGGCGCGGTGGTTTGGGGCTTTTACATTTCGTGGAGGACAGTATGCATGAGCACTTTCTTGAGTGGCAATCACAAATTGCTCAGAAAGGGCAGTATAAAACTAGTTGGGCCTTCCATAACTGAGGTCAGTTTGACATTTAGAGGCAGTGGGCTCATTGACGGATGTCTGCATAGTTTTGCATGATTTTAAATGCTAATCAAGCCACTACGCAATCAGAAAATCAAAGTGAAGCAAAAATAAAATTTTCTGCTCGACTGAAGAAGATGATGAAGGCTCACGCAGTCTTTATTCTAGAGGTTATTTAAAGGTTTGTTTTAAATAAGTTGGATTGAAAGGGAGACAGACAAAACAGTAACTTTAAAAAGCACCTCAGCGAGGTGAGGGGGTGGCGCATTTGAAAATATTCTCCCTTGTTCAAGAAGCCTCCCCTGTAGTTCTGTATCTCACAAATAAACATGTAACATTGCCTCTGCCTGTAGCATTCTGTAGCATCTTCCGATTCTACATTCCTGCTGAAAGGCCACTTGATTGCAAAGTGAACCAAATATTACAACAATTTTTTACTATTTTGTGTCATTAAAAATAATGAAATTAAGAGCAACTATTCTTCAGGGAACTACGAAAGTCCAATTTGTTTGCAATTAGACACTTGTTTGTTTCATTGTAATCTGCTTTTTGTTCTCCTCAGACAAGACAGGGGCTGTCCAGAGGAAGAAAAAGAAACAATATGTGTTATATATAAAACTTAGCTGAGAGCCGGGCGGTGGTGGCGCACGCCTTTAATCCCAGCACTCGGGAGGCAGAGGCAGACGGATCTCTGTGAGTTCGAGACCAGCCTGATCTACAGAGCTAGTTCCAGGACAGGCTCCAAAACTACAGAGAAACCCTGTATCGAAAAACCAAAAAAAAAAAAAAAAAAAAAACTTAGCTGAGTGACCTACTGTAGTTTTCTATGAATTTTGTTTCCTTACCTCTACATTTATTAACTAATGAAACACTAAGATCTAAAAGTTCCAGTGAGCTATGTAAGGAAGAACACAGAATGATTTTACTCACAAACTCGGCTGTCCTGTAGCTCTGTGCTACAAAATCAATCAACCAACCATGTCTCCCTGATGTTTGCAAATGAAACACCCTGTTGCCAATCCCGCCTATGATTAACTCGTATGGGGAAAGGTACTCATCACTAGGAACTGATACACATTTCAGCTCTACGAAGGTTGACATGGATGAGTGCCAAAGTCCTTCATAATAGAGTAGTAAAATTGTTTTAGTTTCAACGAATATTCTCAAAAATCACAATATTTTAAAACTAAAATCTTTCACTTCATTCTTTTTTTCTTAATTGTTTAGAAATCAGATTTCAGAATCGTATGACCTCCTTGGCATTCATATTGATTAGGAGTGTGCCTGCCCATGTCGGATTGCTTCTCCCATGGGAAGCAATCAATAGGGGTGAGGTGAAGGCAGACTTGCAGTTCTTATGGCCCATTCTGCTTTAGAATGGGTGTTCAAAATGGAAATCAATTGATTTTTGAGATTCTTAGAGTCTCAATTATTGTCTTAGAAGTCAAAAGCTGTCCTAAGCCTTGGAATTGCTTCTGTGTTTACATGGCATGCAAATATGCATGCAGCCTGGGCCATACCTACCTATCACCACTTCCACTGGGCACCTTTTATTCTGTAAAAGGAAGTGTCATGAAGAATCAGTCAAGCCACAGTCTGCATGGTACAAAGAGAGTGTGGGATTTTATATTGACCAAATTAGTGATAGCTGCAGGAAAATAGATAGGGAAAGAGAAGGTTTCCCATCAATTATGTTCAGAAATATGTTTAGAAACATACATCAGACTCAGACAAATACTGTATGTCTTCCCTCATGCAGCACCTGCAGTGAAAATTAAATATGTTTTACTATCACCGCACATACGTACATGAGAGTGTGTGTGTGTGTGTGTGTGTGTGTGTGTGTGTGTGTGTAGAGCATCGAACTAGAAAGGAATCACCAGGTGTTAGAGGTCTCAGGCAGTGAGGGAGAGAGAGATTAATGGGATATATGTGATACGAAAGCAGAAGGGGAAGGTATGTGCGGGAAAGATGGGAGCAGACAGAAGGGGCAGACCATGGAGGAGGGCAGAGTGTGAGAGGGGAAGATTAAAATGCAGTAATGACGCAATGTGAAAATGCTACAAAAATAGATGACCTCTCCATGCTAAAGTAATCAAAAAGTAATAAGACCACAATCTTTGCTTTTAAGAATCACATAGTTTTTATATATAATACAGATTCGTTATTTTTCTATTATTTAATAATTATCAATTCACAACAACTATTTTTTATTAAACTTTTATTTTAGTTTTTAAAACAATCTTTTTTTTATTTTAGATACTCCCAGCTACCTCTCCTCTTCCCACTCCCATTCTGCTCCCTGTCTTTTCCTCAGAGAGGGTAAGGGGTCCCATGGAGAGTCAGCAAAGTGTTACATCACTCGAGGGAGGACCAAGGCCTTCTTCTTCACTGTATCTAGGTTAAGCAAGGTATTCCTAGTAGGGAAAATGTTCTAAAAAGCCAATTCAAGCACTAGGGATAAATACTGGTTCCTCTCCCTGTGGCCCCACAAACTTCCCAAGCCATACAACTGTCACCCACATTCAGAGGACTTAATTTGGTCCTATGCAGTTTCCCCAGGTGTCAATCCAGAATCATTGAGTCCCTACTAGTTTGGTTCAAATGTTACTTTGATTTTTCTCATGATAATCTTGACCCCTTTGCTCATATTATTGCTCTCCCTATCTATGACTGAACTCCAGGAGCTCCGGTGGTCACAGATGCCTCAGAATAACTAATAATGATTAATAGTCCCGTTGAATAAATTCTTAATACAAGTACTTCATTAAATTATAGGTTAAAAACTGACTAGAACACACATAAAATTACTGAGTGTGTTTATTCAGACTCACTAAAATTAATCTATACTTTTAAAAATGCTTTTACATTTAATTTTAACAAACCCTATTTTAAAAGATACATTTTTGAAACATCTTTCACAATTCTTCCTAGGCTCTCCCCAGGGTTAAGGCTATAAACTCCAACTGGCTGACCAGGGACGGAGAGTTCATTCTTACCAACACTGTTGATCATTTTAGCCAATGAGTTTTCATCTCCCACTGCACACAAACATATTTAATTCACAAATGGTCACACCATAGGCGAAAACACACATCATCACTGTGGGGCTCATTTGGATGTCTACAGAGTTCTACTATAGACCATGTGGTTTTTATTCATGCTGATTATTTTTTATCCACATTTCTACTTCTGAGTTCACATAAAGGACGTTGATTTGGGAGGTTCAATATTATCCAGACAAGGCGAATTTAAAAATTAAAACAAGCACAAAAATAGTATAAGTAACTAGTATTTTACACATTGACAGTTGTAATGAATTACTAACATTGGGCTCATCCATGTGTACAAAAACAATATTCAAATATACTAAAATATCTTTGTACTTTATAGTAAATATCATTATTTGTAATGATAAACCCTAAAATTAATGGACTCATCAGTACTGCTATTGATTTGTATGTTCACCAGATTTCATTTCTATTTCAATGTATTCATATTTATCCAAGTAACGAGTATTATAGAACAAAAAATTTTGCAAAGTTATTAAATGTGTACTTTATGTTAATTATATTTGATATTTTTGGCAAAATCAACTTTTCCCAGGAGATCATAATTATATGTTTAATTAATAATATTTACAATAAGCAAATATACTATAGGAGTTGAGGTAATCCTGAAGAACACATAAAGTCTGACAAATTAGAAGCATAAACATTTTATCTCAAAGATATAAACAAATAATACTTCTTTACTTGAATTGTATATGTTTATAATAAAAAGAAAATTAAAAACAGAGCTCCTCAAATGAAGTCCTTCTCACAGCCGGGCAGTGGTGGCACACACGTTTAATCCCAGCACTCGGGAGGCTGAGGTAGGCGGATCTCTGTGAGTTCGAGTCCAGCCTGGTCTACAAGAGCTAGTTCCAGGACAGGCTCCAAAGCTACAGAGAGACCCTGTCTCGACAAACCAAAAGAAAAGAAAAAAAAATGAAGTCCTTCTCACATTATTTTAAATATTTAGACAAATTATAATACTATATAATTGTTAATCTCATTTTCTTGCCATTAAAAGATAGGATATAACTTATTTAATTTAACTGATTTTTTTTTCTTCCACATTAGCAACTCAGGACATCCTCCAAATGTGTTTCCTCCTGAAATGGGTATCGGTATGAAAGTAAATAGGGCAACAACAAAATGATCATGCTGGATTTCCTGTAATATTTTTAAAGGCATAATTCATGAAGAAACACTATTGGAGAAATTTTGCAAGTGTACGGAGTCTGCACTGTGGTATACTCCTGTCCTCCTCCATGTACTCCTGGTCTGCAGCCAGAACGCCGGACTCCCGCCCCACTGCTCAGCTGAGGCTAAAAATTTTTCATGCTGAAAATGTTGGGGTATCAGCACTTATTGCGCTCCACTGTCTGCTTCACAAGATAATCTTAGAAGAGTTTGGCCCAGAGTTTGGAAGCTTCCTTCTTTCACTAAACCATGTGGTACAGGCATGGCATCTCAGTACTCCAAAAGTGAAATCAGGAAGACTGTGAGATCCAGGCTAAACTAGGCTACAAAGTGAGACTCTGTCTCAAACAAAATCCTTGTTTGTAGTGAAGCCAAAATTGAAGAGAATATAAGAGAAAGACACTAAACCAGCTCTTCAACCAGAGAGAATTGGGCGAAGTGAAGAAATGACCTTCAGGGTACAAACACACTTCAAACTCTGATCTAAAAATCTTCTCTTTAAAGGTGTCAGACAGACTCTCACAGAACCAGTCTCTCTGTGTGCTAAATTGTGTATCAAAACACTGTGGCCATGCACATCAGATGTGTAGCGTGACAAGAGGACAAGATTCAGGGTGAGCCCAGTTCGCACCAATGGCCTCTAAAAGTGAAGTTGCACTGTTAGGAGGCAGTGGCCACATCTTCATGTTGGGAGAAAGTATAATTGACTGAAATAGTTATGAACAAATGCACAAGTGAAAAACAATAACAAGGGCTGGAGAACGGCAGAGCCCACAGAGACAGATACTCCCGGGCATCATGAACAGTTTGAGCAGCACTAAAATCAGGGGACATGCCGAGGGCCCCAAAAAGCCAAATGGGGCATGAGGAAGAGAAAAGAAGACCAAACAAGTACTGCCTGGGAGAGGGACTAGGACTAGATTCAGCAGAAAGCGACTTTAAGGATACACGGTTAAGTATGTTGGAAGAAATGAGGAAAACTGCCCTTAATGAAGTACGACAACCTTTCTGCAAACATTTGTAAGTACATCAAAACCATAAAAATAAGAAAAATAAGGAGTTGGGCAATATAGCCACTGAAATGAAAATCCACAGAGAGGCACAAAATGAGGGACAGTGGAGCCACCATGAATTTGACGTGTGGAAGCAATGGATTGGACAACAAACAGAGGAATTAACTGACATATTCCCAAATAAATCGTGATGAACCAGAAAATGTTTTCAGAGAGATGTAAGTGGGGCCTCATTGGAAATGTTTCGAGCACAGTGCAGCCCTGAGTACACTTCCTTCAACACTGAGGAACAGTGGAAGTGTGATGTTTTAACTTGAGACACTAGAACCAGGAGGATCTGTGGTAAAAGCACTTGATGCTCTTGATGAGGACCCTGATGTGGGATTCCCCCTAGTATGCTATGAATATGTTTTATTGCCATTGGTTAATAAAGAAGCTGCTTTAGACCAATCAATTAACAAAATATAGCAAGGCTGGAATATATTTATAATGATAAAAGGATAGGTAGGTAGATAGATAGATAGATAGATAGATAGATAGATAGATAGATAGATAGATAGATAGAT
>JABTXL010006571.1:9464493-9484965 GCA_025134845.1 Neodon shergylaensis | reverse complement strand
GATAGATAGATAGATAGATAGATAGATAGATAGATAGATAGATAGATGAGAGGGGGGTGGGCAAAGACAAAGAGATGCCATGTAGCCGCTGCAGGAGATAGATGCTAGAACCTTGCCGGTAGGCTACGATCTCAGGGTGATGCACAGATTAATAGAAATGGGTTGATTTAAGATGTAAGAGTTAGCTAGAAATATACATAAGCTAATAGGCCAAGTAGTGTTGTAATTAATATAGTTTCTGAGTAATTATTCCAGGTTTGGTTGGCTGGGAAACAAATGAGCAGCCTCCACCTATGGGACGCAGGTGTCTATATCAGGTGGATCAACAACTGTCAATAATTCCAGCTCCAGGAGATCTGATATCCTCTTCTGGACTCTAAGGACACTGGACTCATCTAGACAAAACCACAAACACAGAATTTTATAAATAAAAGATAAAAATTTTAAATATCAACAAAATGGACCAGCCCATGGATAAAATAGGGATGTCTATCTCACAATTTCTATTCATCATTGAAGGGGGTTTCTAGCCAGAGTAAAAATAAGAAAAAAATTAAAAATTTAGACAGTAACTAAACCATGCCTGTTAGCAAATAGCAATATTCTCTACTTGAAATCCTCTTATAATTCATTCAAGGTTTATGTTTATAGGATAAATATCCAGAATTCCAAGTTTTCATCATAAACTTGGGACAAGTAATCTAAAAATGAAATCCTGACAGAAACTTCTTGCACATTACCAGAGAATGAAAAACATGCTAAGTCAGGAAGAAAGAAGCTGAAGTACTTCAATCCTGAATACCAGAATGAACTGATAAGAGAAACCGAAGATCTAAGTGATAAAAATGAAGCCACTCATTTCCTGTTCATACATCAACCTTTCTCCACTCAAGGCTCAGAGGACATGGCTGAAAACACAGAGAAAGTTTAAGAGCCAGAAGATGAGGGAGGAGATCTGTGAATGTTCTTCTAGCATGGCTTGATGATGACTCTTCAAACTCATAGCATCTGTTGTTCCCTGCACAAGACCTGGACAAGATCAAGCCTGTCAAGATTCTAGACCAGGTAGAAGAGAGGATCCTTGGGACTCACCCCAAGTTTAGGGGATATTTGCAGGTCATGTCTGCCGAGGGGGAGAAAGTCACTTTCCCTAGGGATGTAAGTTGCCCATGACCCAACAAAGGAGCCCATACTCATTTGCACATCTCATCCAAAACTGGACTCAGTGGGACGGTGATGATGCTAATCCTAATGGGAGTAGTGGTGGTGGTGGTAGTGGTAGTGATAGACTGGACTTGGAAAGGAGATGAATTGTAGATATTCCAACAGATATTGAATGGAAGCACTTCGGATTTGGAAAAAAAGATAAGCATTATATGCCTGCAGTAAATTTTACTAGAAACAAAAAAGTATACATTTTAAAGTAACTATGATGTCACAAATCAAAACTGCTGATACAACTACTTTGAATGGAAAAGTTGGCTGGGGATAGAAAGTTCTAGATGGATTGTCATAAAAGTATTTTTTTCTCAATATCGAACACAAAATGGATTTATAATAATGCTCACAATTATGACAGGTGATTTCCTTTTGTTGAGATGAACTTTTAAAAGCTTTGTTGGTTGCCATGATTTGTGTTTTAAAGCAGAACATTGATTGGAGAGAGGCACAATCTCTATCTAATTTTCCGTTCACACTGAAATAAATGAAGTATAAATCCAATGTTTGGATAGTCCGTGTGTTCATGGCACTAGCTCATTAAAAGCTATCATTTCCCTTCTATTTAAGCACAAAAAAGAATCCTCATTATTCTTTCTTCGATGAAAAATTAGGCTTCTTAGGAATGTCTGGGATTTGAAATGATCTTCTTGCCCATGATGCTTCTTCAGCAGATTTATATTCTGGTTTCCAGCCTTCCAATGACTCAACTGTAGCCCCAAAGGCAGGTTTTTAAATGTCAGTGAATATTTTATGTAAATTACACTTTAATCGCCACATTCTGATTATTCGAAATGCAGCACCTAAAGTCTTATTTTTAGTTTACTATCTAAAAAGGTAAAATGTAGAATGAAAATGTTTTCCTAAAAACCAAACCAAGTCACGCTGCAAAAATGTTCAAGTACCATCTGTGAAATATATATTAGACTATTGTTGGTTAAATTTCATGGAAGCTCAATGTGTAATTTCCCTCCTTCCCCTTCATCTGAACTACAAGATCCTGGAGTGTTAGGATCCTTTGAAAACTTTAACCTGTGACAAACGTGTCAAATACTGAGCCAACGCCCATCCAAGTCAACAACCCGTACCCTGTCTCAGGTCTCAGAATTCACTGGACAGGATGTGTCTACAATAGTTGGGGAAAGGATGAAGTTGTTACTGTTGCCTGGACAACCAACCTCAGCGAGCAGCTTGCCTATAGAAGCCTTCAGAGTACAGGTCATCTTGCTTCCATGCAATTTTAAGGACATCGCTTGTATCCAGTCATTAATGAGAATTGAGAAGATGTTAGGTTGGACATTTCCTAGTACAATAGTTATAACAGCCAAATGGCTTACATGGCTATATTAATATTGGAGAAATGTGTGAACTCACTCAAAATATTTAATCGAAACTGGCACTTATTTTGAAGGATAGAGAATGAGCCAATAGAATTGAAGACCACTCAAAAATGGACTTGAGTGTCCAGGGGGACTGAGTCTTTGCCTGGCTGCTCCTTGTAGGTTTTAAACTGCTAACTTCAGAATGCTTGACCTTAAATAGAATAATTATCCTGTAGTCATTGCAGAGGCGATTTGAAAGCTTAATGTAGATGAGCTTATGAATCATCTTAGAATATTTCAATTTGCCCTACAGGCAATGGGAAAATAAGAAGACGCAAGCATGAAAATAAGTTTCAACTGAAATGTCAGAAAAATGAGTACGACTGTAGGGGATAGAAAAAAAAGGCCTTGAGACTTTATTTTTTTTGCCTTTAAAATAAAGAGAATAAAACGTGATGTTTCTTTTCCCCGGATTCCGTGGGCCGCGGCACCAGCAGGCATCCAGGAAGTCAGTTACTTACTGATAGCAGACATCTCAAGTGTACAAATTAAGTATTTCTTCCCATCCAATCTCACTGGCACTAAAAACAATCCTCAAAATTGCACTAGCATTCCCCATTATGATCCAGGTGTTCAGATTAGAGAGAAGCTGCTTCCTGTGTGAACAGAATTTGGATACTGAGCCAAGGGGGATACACAGTGTGCTGAGGAATGCAGATGTTTCCTGAGAAGAGATATTTCCCTTAAGCAAAATCAGAATAGGGCTTGGAGTAAAATTGTCATTATGCGGATATAAGCATTGTTGGAATGCAGAGGGGATGACGCAATGTGTATAATTATTTAATTTTAAAGACATGAATGTTAATTATAAATGCTGAGTATTGGTTTCTGTTTTTCATTTTGTCTTTTTAATATTCCCCTTAGAATTTGTAATTCAACTTTGTATTTCTTGTCTACTTCAATAACAAAGAAGAAATTGTGGCCATAGGAAGCTGTAGTTGTAACTCCTTAAGATTTTGTTGCTGGTCACAGTGATTATCTAACAAATTCATGAGTAAAAATTAGGGGACTGTTCTTCAATTATTAAGTGCTGGGAATATTTCACCAACATTTACTTGTGAATATGATGATTCAACACATTTGTCAAGTAAGATTAAGGAGATTATATTAATTTATTAGAATATATATGTAATACATGTATTTTTTAAAAAATATATATCATGTATATTATGTACTTTTAAAAAACACTCTCAACTGTAGCAGTGACTATGTATTCTCAACAAACATCACTATTTCACACACACATACATGCACACACACACATACACACACACACAGCATCTGAGCTGCTAGTTAGTGATCATGTTTTATTTGTCCCCAAATTCCTTTTCCCCGGTGCATCTATGTCAAATGAAAAGCCAGAAGATTGTCATTCTAGGTGAGGAAAAAGATGGAAATGTCACTGCCTACGGTGAATGAGAAAACAGAGGAAACCCTTTGGCAACCAACTGAAAAACACCCATCCAAGACTTAGAGACAGCTTCACAGAGAGACTCTGGTCTCAAGTGTGCCTTGAAAGATGACTAAGTTGAGAAGCATGTGAGCATTGGTGCCAGAAGAAGGGAGAAGATTTTGTGGGGGAAACTTCAGGGTGGTTAGCTCTGTAATCAGCAACTCTGGAGGCTGAAACAAGAGTTATCACAGATTCAAGGCTAGTTTGTCTCAAAATAGAAAGGAAATAGTGCCAGAGGCATGACAGCCACATTCATATGGGCCATGAATACCGAGACGTAAGAAAACGGTACAACACCCTCACCTTCGCATAATGAACACTTACATTCCGCGCTGCCCCATCAGTATTTCCTGTTTGGCAAACACACAATGCACCAATGTTACTCTTTTGCTGCAGTCCCGTAAATACTTAGAGAGGTTTCATTTGTAAAATGCAAATGAAAACACCCCTGAAGAAAAACTTGGCAGAAGAAGAAAAGAGATGAGGAAAATAATTAAAACCCAGTTTCCCTGGCTGTAGAAACAATACTAATCACACTTTTAAAAAATATATCTCCCAGGGACTTCCATGCTTGGTCCAGGGCAGCATGAGGTGGGAGCACACATTAAGGAGTGAAGATAGGAAACAGGATGATTAAGTTTTGTTAGGAACACCTGGAGATTTCCCTTCTATCACATGCCCATTGGCATTTGTTTCCTCAATCTATTCTCAACCTTTTCTAGAAAATTCCCTCTCACCACCACTGCACTGTTTCTGGATGTAATCACAAGGTTGCATTCCAAACCAAGTCACCAAGAATAAAAGGCACATGAGTTCAATGATGAGATTTTAGAAACAGAGGCAGTCTACAGACTTCTAGGATAGGGAATTTGAGTGAGAAAAATCTTAATATTTTAAAGGATTTATGTGTTCGTGAGGGGAGAAATAGTTTAAATGTTTGAAGAGAAGGGCACATCAAGCTTTGAAGAATTGTGGATATGCTAGTGTGTGCACAGATAGTCATGCGAGTGCGTTCATGCATGTTTATCTGAGCAGCTAGCGCCTGCATGTAACTGTTCAAGGGGATTTGACATTCGACAGGGACAAGTATAAGAAGGCAAATCTCTCTCCTTTTATTAAACTAGTGCTTTGAGACCCATCCCTGACTCTTAAAAGCTTAAGAGCTGTGATTAACATATTAACATATAATTTACAATCATCGTGGTAGAGGTCACAATGAAGGGTTGTAGCTTTTAAAGTAATACATGAGTAAGATGTATACATTCATACATAGAGACGAGGAAGCACATATATGCAGAGGTTAACGTACCAGGCTCAGACTCTGTTGAAACAGTTATAAACTTTATACAAGAGAAACACAAGCCTTCTCTGTCTCCAGGAAGATGTAAATAGGGAAATGAACTTGTTAGCAGATATAGCAAGCAGATCGAACCGAGCATCGGAAGCTTTGCTTGGCTGACTCCTGATATACATTTTCCCTCACAGGGATAAGAAAAGCAATGCCGGGTGAAGAATGCGAAGAGGATAATTTATATAATTAATCACAGTGCTCCGATCAATAGAGCGTCAGAGGCCATTTTCGATACTGAATGGAATGGCTTGTCGGGTGTAATGTACCTCTTGGAAATCAATCCCTTCTGATACAGCCTGTGAGGAAGCAGCCTGAGCTGGGGAGCTGAACAGAGGGGTGATTAGAGGTGAAACAACAATAAAGTGTGTTGAAAACAGAAGTACTGCCTTCCAACAAGGGATACAAAAGAGGCCCAAGACTGTCTTTGCTCTAATTTATCATGATGATGGAGAGACCTGGGTGTGCCCAATGATGATTTCCCTCCCTTCTCCCTCTGTGTCCTCCCCGTTTTCTTCCTCAGTGTCCCTGTTTCCCTGGAGGGACTTGCCTTGACAATCAAAGGGATTTTCAAATAGAGTGCTTTTGGAAAGTTCTCCAGGCTGTAGTTTCTAAGTAGGGGGTGAGCTTAGTTACAGTGTTTTAAGTATCAAGTGGCTATTATAGTTTTTCTTTGTTCTTTTCTTACCATTTTCACCTAAGGAATCAGTTAGTGTTCTCAAAAAAGGAAGTAGTATATGGAGCATAAAACTGGCAGACAACCAACCTACTCTGTATTTTTGACAACTCTTAGTTGAGAAATATTACTTTTTATCAGTAAATGTGAAACGAGGCTTTGAGTGTTCTAAGTGTTGTTTCCTAAAGCTAAAAAAGAGTCAGATTTCTGAAGACAAAAAACTGTATGAATGTACAATAGGTAGTCATAGCTGTAAAGAGCCTCTCATAGCCTAGGGATGACTGTGCTGACCACCGGGAAGTGAGAGTAGGGGACCAGAAAGCCTGTCAGTGGCCTGGGAAAATAAGGTCAACAAGTCAAACTCTGTGTAGCATGATCTACCTCATAGAAATATGGGGCTTTAATAATGTCTGGACATTCTAGTTTGCTTTTTTGTGATGAAACATTGACCAAAACCAATTTGGAGGGAGAAAGGATCTAGTTTATCTTACATCGTATAGTTTTTCACCAAGGGAAGACCAGGAACTCAAGCAGGAACCTGGTTCAGGACCTATGCCAGAGGCCATGAAAGAACACTTACATTTTTGGGCTTGTTCAGTTTCTTTTGTTATACACCCCAGGCCTACCCTACTTCCTAGGGATATTGCTGCCTGCAGCGGGTTGGCCCTGTCTACATCAAACAATAGTAAAGAATTTGCTTTCACAGATATAACCACAGACCAGTTGGATGGAGGCAATTTTCAAGTGACAGTCCTCTTGAGTTACTCTGGTATGTGTTTTACTGACTGACAAAAAACGCCCAGCTCCCTGAGTATATGCTCACTACTTACAAAGATTAATCTCAAAATATATTGGGAAATTCACCCGATTTATAGATCAACCTTTTCACACAACCGCTGTCTTCTTCAGTAACATTCTGTCCATACCCCTACTATATCCTAAAACCGTGTCATTGTGACATGTTTTTACATGTACATATAGTACAATATTTCAGAAAAAAAAAAAACTAACAACGATGGACTTTGAGGACAAATCATTGCTGGGTTATTGGGTGGATCCTGAGAAGTGTGAGCCAGGGAGTGGAATGCTAGTCCTGGCAGAAGAACTTGCAAGACCAGAGTGGCAACACTGACCTCACTCTAGGTCAGTATAGAGTCACAGGAGAACACTGAGCAAAACAAAAGACAAACAAAAACCCCACAGAGGTGACTTCTGTTTCCAATTCATCCTGTCTCTGGTGTTGGAAGCCTGGGGTGGGGGAATGATCAGCATTCTAGAAAACAGGATGCAGGCTATTCAATGAAAGAATAATCTCTGGGCCAGAACTACCTGGTGATTAGCGTAGGGAGAGCAGCTGTCACTGGAATGAGGCGATGGAGACAGGATTTTATCTAAACGCTGGTGAGGGAAATACAGCAAAGTGTGGATGAATGATGATTTGGAACTTAAACCAAAACATGTAAATTTGCTAGTGATGTAGGTTTCACATCTGGGAGAGGAGAATCCATGAATGCAAGGTTTGGGATATTTTAATTTGAAAATGTACAGTGGATACTAGGAAGATGATCTGAGAAAGACATTTAAGGATGGGGACTACCTGTCTTTCCAGAGGGATTAAAGGAGAGTTGACCACTGGTGCCATCAGGAAAGAAAGCGTAGGAGCATACAGAAAAAATACCCATCACTCCAGTTCTAGAAGGACCCTATATAAATACCCTGAGATGAACTAGAAGGACCAATGGAAAGAAAGTGACAAAGAAAACAGGAAAAAAATAAGTGTGGTGTGCCCAGCTGTAAAAGGCAGAAATGAGTACCTTGTGCAAAACATCTCCTAGGAGCTTCTTGCAACTATAAACCCATTAGAAGGGTAAGGGAAACTGAGGCCCAAAAATCCAAGTCCCCGGCCATGGTTTGTGGAATCACCCTAAGTGAAATCAGCCAGACTGAAAAATAAAAGCGGCTCCTGCTACCTCCTCAACATGGACTCTGGGGTGAGGGAGGGGGCAGCCCTGAAAGTAAGAGGATGCCAGGAAATAAATAAGAAGAGAGGATTCAAAGCATGACATTGCCAAGGTGTAGGATATGTGTAGATTAAAATGTCACAACGAAACCATTATTCTGTGCAACTAATATACAGTAATTTAAAAATAAAGGGCAGAAAGGACTGAGACTTTCTGGCGGCACAGTACTGCCACCTGCTGGACACAGTTTGTAAACTCTGTACCAGGATGCTAGACCGGCAATGTTCCCCGCTGTGTGCCCTGAACCAGGTAAGCCCAGTGGCAAGTGTGTCCCATGTTCACAGAGGCAGAAGCTTCTAATCAGTGAGAACTAACTTGCGGATTCGCCTGAATGCCAGTGTAATGACCCTGACAAGTATCATTTTGGAGTCTAATGATGGTGTGTTCAGAAGAAAGAAAATCGGTGAGCTGGAGAGAGTGATGGTTTTACCACGGAAGGAGAGATGGTTTGAATATCATTTATAGGGAGACTTTGTAGGAAAATCTGGTAGTGAACGATGAAGACGGTAGAGTTGAGATGGTATCATTCTGTGATGCAGGATGGCAGAAGGGATTACCACCCGCCTCTGGAAGGGCCTATGGTGAGAAGCAGAGCTTATTCCCAGGAAGAGGCAAGATGCCTGGGAATTAGGCGGGAATGGGGAGAGTGCACTCTTGAGCTCCAAGGTTAGCAGAGGTGATATTGAAGAAAGAGCCTAGGGTGCCCTGGCTGGGACACCTCACTCTTACTCATGATATAGCAACAAAAGAATCCTAAAGCATCGGATAAAACCGGACTCTCTGAACATGGCGAACAATGGGGGCTGATGAGAAGCCAAGGACAATGGCACAGGGTTTTGATCCTACTTCATGTTCTAGCTTTGTGGGAGCCTAGCCAGTTTGGATGTTCACCTTCCTAGACATGGACGGAAGGGGGAGAGGACCTTGGACTTTCCACAGGGCAGGGAACCCTGACTGCTCTTCGGACTGGAGAGGGAGGGGGAGAGGAGTGGGGGGAGGGGAAGAAGAGTGGGAGGAGGGGGAGAGAAATGGGAGGCTGGAAGGAGATGGTAACTTTTTTTTTCTTTTTCTCAATAAAAAATTTAAAAAAAAAAAGAATCCTAAAGCACTTTGGAAGATGTTTGTTGATTTTTTAAAGTGACTTTTGATAGGCCTTTCTGAGGCAACAGTATTTAACAGAAATTGTTCCTATATTTTAACCTTGAATCGTCCCAATAATGTTTTCCAGCTCTTATTTTTATGCAATTATTACAAATTTTTCCTGTGAGAATATATTGTGCGTTGGGCACATTACATCTCCCACCCCTCAGTGCTCCATTTTCTTCCCTCCCATTTGTCCCCTTTGTTAACTATAGACAGTTTCATTTGTTTATTTGCAGATAAAACAAGAAGCCACCGCTTCTACTGGTTTCTTTTCTTTTCTTCTTGATTTTGGTCAATTCTTCACTTACCTACTCTACAGAAGTCTTGGGAGATTCACTGTCTCGGTCCCTACAATTAAAGATGGCCTTTTGCTTCACTATAGATTTTGTTTGTCTATAGGCCAGGAAGTTATCTTTTATTCTGAATGTCCTCAGAAGTTTAACTTTGCCATGTGTTGCCCATTAGAAACATGATTTACTGCTGTTCACCACTGTACATTTTTGGTTTTCAGTCAACAACTTTAAAACTAAAACATGGATTTATAACACATATTCAACTTTACATTTCTGAAATATACTGAAACTTGTGTCATACATGTTTTCATGAATACTCTCTACATTTTTGGTACCGTGTGTTTCATTAATAAGATATGAATGGTATTGGCCTGTGGTATTCTTTCTTTCTTTGTTCTGTTATATTATCAAAATCATGCTGACATAAAACCTGAGATGGGAAGTTGAGTGTCATCAAATTTGAGAGAATTTTCTTCTCTATTCTCTTGTATTTGTGTATGAATATATGTGGCCTCTGTAAGAGACGCTAGAATAAAGCCTTATAGTGAACCCTTTGCTTTTCACTAGGGCTCAGCACCTACCAGCAAACTCTAGCTCCTTTATGGCTCATGATAATGTTCCAGACACAGATTTTTAAAACCACTCTCAAGATTAGCTATGAATTGATATGGAGGAAAACACCTGACTCACAAAGTATTGATAGTTTCAGCCAATCTAAAACCATATTATATCAAAAATATATAAATTCATTTCGTGACCTGGCATGAGACGTTCATCGTTTTCTGAGTTAATGTTATAAATCACTTAAGAAATTTTGCCCTGTTCCCATCAGTTTGGATCTGAAAGGGGAAAGGAGTCATTTTAGGAGTAACATCAAGTCACAAGCAGTGATGACCATTGTTAAAATTGAAAATAGTCATACTGCGTGATGTGGAAAGATCAGCGATCTGGAATCAGGTGTCTTGAGCAAGAGAAGCAGGTGTGCATTCCACAGAGGTAAGGAAGCTGTATGGGGGCTGGAAGGAAGAGCTATGGTAAGAACAGGGTTTAGCAATTAGAAGTAAGAAATTAATAGATAAAGGGGAAAGGTGTGAGATCATTCGTGTAAGGGACATAATTAACAGAAATAAGGACACAGAATAGCAGCAATGCAAAAATCATAAGTGTGGGAGAAGGCATTTACGTGAATCCCAATATGAATTCTAAAAACTGGGAATGTTAACTTGACAGCGTCATAGAAGTGTGGCACAGTGAACTCCAGTTTTGACAAGCATGAGGCCCTACAGGAGATTTCCAGGAGCCTAACAGGGATCAGTATAACTGTTAGCATGGACGTCGGCTTCATTCTCATCTGGGAATGCTAACATGCAGTTTTTTCTTCTTTTTTTTTCTGTACTTTCCTGGGAATTGAAGCTAGGACCTTACCCATTCCAGACACTCTACTACTGAGCTATATACCCAGTCCACCGAGCAGTTTTCTACGAGGAACACACAGTATCAGAGTGAGATACTTTAGCACCCATGGTGTACTGCCAGAAACCAGTCTTGGGGTCAGTGTATATAATCAGTAAGAGAAGGATGGGCAGGTGAGTCTAGAGCTTGCTACCAAGGTAAAGCAGAGAGGGTCAGGATACAAGACAGAAATGAAAGCAGTCTGTATTTCCAGGGCAAACCTGTCTACAAACCCAAACCAAACACCTCTCCTTATCTCTGTCTGGTAATGTCTAAGTCATAAGAAAAACTGTGCAACCACACACATTCAGGCAGAACAAAGTGAGCTCAGCAGGCTTAAAGTGAAAACAGTCGTGACGGCATGGAGTTGGGCGAGAAAGGGGTTGCAAGGAGGAGCATCTGGACAGGAGTAGATAGGATAGATTCAAATAAAATGTGTATGAAATTTCCAAATAATAAGAACATTTTTTAAAAAAATATTACATTAAAATATTTGTGAGAGGAAAAAGGTATGATAGAGATGAAGATATCACTCTTGGAGCCCAAGCACACAATTGCCAAATGACAAATTATTCCTTTAAATTGAGATTTTTAACAATTCCTTTGCTATATAAAGTCATCATGTATTCTGGTTTGACATATTTCCTTCAGAGTTAATAGTTATAGGTGTTAGTTATTTTTAAGGCCAAGACATTGAAACCATGTTAGTCTTGGTATAGAGGAACAGCATAGATGAAGACTTTTAGATTTAGCATATGTATTATCTACACAAGATAAAATCAAAGATACTAATTTTAATATGATTGCAAAGTATTTAAAAATGCCTACTCATTCTAGAATTGATCTCAAACGGTCCCACTATCCTTTAAAACGTCAATGCAATAGTTTAAAACAGGTGGCCCCGTTACTTTAAGTTGTGCATTACTTAACAGACTACAAGCATTAAGCCAAGATGACATTTAATTCTACGAACTGCAGAAGGTGGAGGATAAAATAACACACACAATCATAAAGCTAATTATGTCTCTTTGCTTGAACCGGACATCAGTTGCTTTCTTCACTTCTGATGACTGATGCGAAGCTGTCATAATCTTAGCCTTGATCTGCTGATAAAAATGATTCTTCCAAATGCAAACTTAAATTCTACTTATCATGTGCTGGCCTCAGGGTAGAAGAATAATGTTTTTGCTCTGTTGATTGAAGCTGATTGAACAGGATTTCAGAAAAGATTAAATGAGGTCGCAAGCCAAATTAAGTGTAAGTAAAACAGATTTTGTCACTTTTTTGTAATGGACAGCTCTTTCAGGCAGCCATGATCCAAGAGACAATGTCAGTTCCAGAAGCCTTAGCTCCATGAAGTCAAAGATTAGGAGAAAATTTGTTATAAAGCAAACATAATCAGATTATAAGAAAGATGCCATGAAGACTTTAAAACTTTTGAAGAGGTCAATCCATAATTAGTGGTATCATATTGTTCATTTGAATTCCTTAAGTCTCTCTTACACATACATAAAGGTGACTATGTGTCCTGATGAATATGCTAATTTAGGTGCAGTAACAAGTTCACAGTGCATGTTTGTGTGCATTAAACCCTTAGCGTGAAGGCTGCAAACATTCAGTATTTGTCAATTACAACCCAGTGAATCTGGAAAACAGTTAAACCCTGTGTGAGTGTCCTCTTTATTCATTGCAAATCCCTGCTCCCAGCCACCCCCTGATCGATAACTTACACTCTGCCTCAGTTACTTGATGACTGGGAACACATTACATGACATCTCTTCAGCTCAGTCATATTTCTTATTGCATTAATGGCTAGCAGAATTCTTGTTTTAAAGAAAGGCATGGTAAGATTAATGAATATCAAACAGACATAGTCACTTAATGAATTTTTCTTCTTTTTAATTTTAACCACCGGTGCTTGCATTTTGTTACTGGGGTTTATGGTGCTGCTGTTTAAAATGGGCACATTAGGTTGAAGATGTAAAAGTGTATATTTTAGTGTGTGATAACTGAGTATGTTATACTGGTGCACAAATGGTTCTTAAGATTACAAATCAGTAACTTCCCCTGACTTTGAATCAAGCAATTATATGTGACTCACTCTCCCAGTTAACCAGTTCCCTGAGTGATTTTGATTTCCAACTTAAAATTCTTTCTTTTCTCTTACACCATAGCACATAAAGTCTTCAAAATTTTTTACTCTTGCCTCACCCCTGACATTCTGGTCATCTGTTCTTTGTTTATAAGAATATTTAATTAGCATGTACACATTGCTATGGCTGAACTTTGTCCTAGAGTTTCAACAGTGGACTTTACTGCTTCTGACTCAGTGCCAGCTCACACCCTGACCGCCAATCTCAAATCTTGCATAAAGAGATAACAATTTAAAGTGTCTATATGTTCAACTGTCTTTTGCCACAGACCCGAAACTATTAATCATAAAAGCAAAAATATTTCTGTTGAAGGAAGGGGTTATAATAAGGACAGTGTGTGTCTATATAGAAAGCAGTGTGATGCCGAGGGGTTAACAAGTCACATGCAAAGGATAAATCAGATTTACACCATGACTTGTTTGTCAGCTGTTGCTATTATCAGAAAACAAGCAAATAAACAAACAAAAAGCCTGCTTGAAAACACAAACAGCTCAGTGAAGACTGGATTTTCCTGTTCTCTGCAGGCCCATTGACAAGCTAGAAGGCTAACTGCTGGGTAATGCCCACGGCTTTGTGTATACATATTTGGTGTGATGCTTTCAAAACCTACACCTCCCCTGACGTTCCATTGTGGCATGGGATGGGATGCCCACTGCTTCTGCAGTTCTCATACTGTAGAACCTTCCAGACCATGTTCAAACAGCCCATTGAATTGAAACATTCAGCTGTGCACTTGCCTCGGGGACAATTAATTGCAAACCTTCCCACAAAGCTCCAGCAGCAGACTTGGCTTCTACATGCTGTCTGCTTTCTCACGTTCCCACCATGTTCCCGTTGTGCGACACGGATCCTGGAGAGACCTGAAAAAACAGTTACTAAACTCTAGATAGGGAGCCTGCCACAGTTAAAGTCAGGACACCGCCGAAGACTAGTTTGGTGAACTGTTGAGTTTTATTGGGGTTAGTTATCAAAAGCTGAGTGAGAGGTTACTTACAGGAGCAGAAATAACTCAAAGACAGCTCAAGCCAGCTCTAGCGACAGTTCACAAAGCTGGGAATCTGTAGCATCTCTACAGCCTGCACGCCGCTCAAGAGGTTAGAGAGAGTGTCCTCTCCAGGTTCCAAGCAGCTTGGCTGGCATGTGATTCTTCCAGGCAGCTCAGCTAATCTGCGGGTGTCTCAGGAATCCTTACAACTCACATAAATCCAGGGAACCAGGGATCTAGTGAATCTTATCAATTACAGGAACTTTCTAAAGCTCTGTTTTGCTTAACTACTAAAACTTAGGAACCTTACAACAGGGTGGAATGTTTCATCTCTCTTTAGAACACCCCATGTCTTTATAGGCATCCTTCCAAGATGGAAGATTTTCTCTTAGAAGATGCTACAGTGCAGTCCCTACACAACTTTAAAGGCCCCCTTCATTGCCCGATGGAAGGCTGGGTCAGGGCAAATTCTTCATCTCTGGAAGTTGATGGTTTTTCAACTTAGCCATGTGGGACTATGAATGAAACCTCGACAGAGACCTCACAGACCAGTAGGGCAAATCCCATCCCATGTCATTATCAGCAGTTAACACCAATGAAATATGACCTTATGCAGAGGGGCAGGTGGGAAGTCCATACAGGCCTTCATAATATCATGGCCCAACAGACATTGGCAATGGCATCCCTAAGAAGAGCATAGGAAGCCTATTAGAAAACTGTCAAAACTGGGGCCGAAAGCCTGATTTGTGTCACCAGAGAAGTAGAAAGGAAGATGGCTCCTTCTAGACCTCTACTGGTACTCAGAGCTCTGGATTAGCTGGAGAAGAGTGGGACCCAGTGGTGTTGCTGGTCCTCCACACCAAGTCTGTGCCCCAAAGGATACATGGCTCTGGTGTAGTGGTTCCATAAAGACACGGTGTCGGGAATAGCTCTTGCTTGAGTCACACCCTTCTTTGGAGGAGGTCTTTCCGTTTGTAGTGTTGGCATATTCTCTTATCCATACTCTATGATCTACCTACTTTTTCTCCTGTGTTCTTCCTGATTAGATTTACCACAACCTATCAGAGCAACAAAGCAAAAGTAAAGAAAGGGTCCTGCTTCATAAGCATATAGCTTGATGAGTTTTCTAAGGAAAAAGCCTTCATGTAACCCACCCACTATATTCACAAATAAGTAAGGCAACGTTTGTGTTCAAATTTCACTCATTGAACCTTGTCTGTTATGTGCTTTCATGGCTATCAGTGTGATGACGTCAACCCTCAGCTAGTATTGCCTCCTTGATTTCATTATAAATGTGTGTTACTCTATGTATTCTATTCTTGCTCTTTGTCCTTACATGTGAACTATCTTATTTTGAAAGCTGTGTGCAGATAATTAGTATAAATAAAAGCAATCTATGTACCCTTTTTGTGTTATTTGTGGTTAGTAAGGTAATTTTCTCAATTATTTATCTGATACATTAGGAGTTATAATAAAATCATATACATCTTTAAAAGCACCTATTTCTATAAGTTGAGTTATGAAAAGCCATCAAATTCCATTGACTAGATCTTCTTTGTTTGATCTGCATTGGCTTCTAATGGTCCTTGATGCACACATTATTGCTATTGTTATTATTTCTTTAATATTTCTACATGTCTGTTGTCTGAGAACAGATTTTAAACTGTAAACATTCAAAATAGTCAATACTTGTTTAGCTTTGCTCTTGTAAGGACATCTTTCTACATGTTTTCTCAGAGGAACATATCATGACACATACAGTAGTTTTTACATTTCCTCCTATTTGGCTATGTAAGACATCCGTTATATTGATTTAGAGCCTTGGGGTCATGAATCTGCTTGAACTCTTGGTCATTTTTAGTACCTAATCTTTGTTTCTCCTTCATCTTCAGTTTAAATATTAATAAAACTAATTTCACAACAGTGATGTTGATGCCCAGTACTGTAGGCTCCAGGACCTGTAAAAACCAGATATGCAATGCAGATACAAGTTCCCACACTCCCAGTGAGTTTCCAGTACCCCAAGACTGGGAAAGCGGAGCCACAACTCAGAAACTAGAGGATATTGGGCATCAAGAAGTTTGAAAAGAAAGAAAATCCTTGAAAACCTTTTCCTGTGCCCATGGGCAGACATGTCCCCTGAAGAATTAGTGCCTGGTGCCCGTGACTCCACATAGATCTAACTGAGATTAGAAGGGATCTCCATTATGGCGAAACAGATTGAGCCGCGGGATGGAAGCGAATAATGTACATCTCCATCACCTTCAAAAGATCCCGGCTGAGCAAGTGATTCAGGAGATAATAATGTCTACAGAGAGAACAATGTGAGGCTTCCAGGCTCTACATAATTAAAATATAGAAAAGTGCAATGCCATGGTCACCACAAAAATGTATCTGAGGGTGAAATTTTATTTTAATGCAGTGAAAATCTAAATGCTATATGATTGATAATTCATTTTGAGTCCAAATAGTTGATGTCTGTGTGTATGTCTGTTTGCATATGTATTTGCATATGTATGTGTATATGTCTGTATGTCTGTGTGCTTTCATGTGTGTGTATGCATGCCTATGTGTGCATGTGTGCTTGTGTGTGCATCTGTGTATGTGTGTCTATGCATGAGTATATTCATCTGTGTGTTTTTCTAGGGTTCAATACTCATACACATTTCTTCCAGAATGATGAGGTTTTCATTACCTGTTTTCAAACTGTGGAAATTTCTAGCTGAGAATTCATATGTAACAGTTTACATGAATTTCACAATTCAGTCTCCATAAACCATTGGACTTTGCACACAGTAATCATTTTTGACTCAATGGCTGTCACCAAAGAATTTAGTTTCCCTTCGATCATGGACGCTTGGATGGTCCGCTGTCTATCTACTCAATCCTGAAACCCAGCTTCTAAGCCTCCACCTTGAGGCTTAGTTTTCATACTATGCAGCCATGGTATGGCTTTAGTGTTTTAGGGAAAAAAAAATAGTGGCATTTTAAAAAGAATTGCTTCTAAGTCCATTGTCAGATTTGTTCACAGGACTCTTCAAAACACAGTGAACCGAGCAAAGAGACTGATGCAGGATCTTTAGAGACTGTTCTTCCAGAATGCCTTTCCATAACTCAGTTTAGTTCTCACTCCATCTTCGCGTGTAGAGTGCATTTGAATCCACTCAACAATGGCGAGACTTCATTTTCCTTGAACCTGTCTCAGGGGTTGATTCAATAACCAACAGCAGGTATTTAAAAGGCATCTATATAAAATCTAATATAAGGCTGTGGAATATAAAGCATTTTATAAATACTAAGCTAACTTAAGTTGTTCTGTACACCAGGAGATGAAACTGTGGGCAATTACCTTTACCAGATGGATAAATTCACAGTGGCTTTACTACTTCCAGACAGTCAGAAAACACGTGTTTAATTAAAATCCAAGAAATGAGTTTTAGATTAAAGGACGTTACTTGCCACAAATCACCTGAAAATTATTTTGAGAAATAGTGATTGCGAAATAATGATTCTACAATGTGAGCCAGTGTCAATTGTAGAGCCTAATAAGTAATGCAAAAATGAGAATGATCTTATGAAAAAATTACTTAGGTGCTGGCCAACAAGATGGTTCTGTGGGTAAAGATACCTGTCCAGGTCTTCCAACAGCGCTTTGATCCATGTCATCCACAGAAAAAACAGAGGAGAGAATAGATTCAGAGAAGTTGTTTTGAGATCTCCAGATGCACAGGACTGTGTGTGTGTCCCCCGCATCATACAAACACATCTAGAATACACAGTTATAACAGTGAAGGTTAAAAACTACTTGCTAAGGCTGCTTTTGATAAGCACTGCTCAACATTGATGAATGTAAGCTCTACGAATTACTGTGCATCTTCAGCATGTACAATATGTATTTCTGTACGTGTGTGAGTGAGTAACACATACACCTGAAAATGTACAGGACAAATCGGAACTATAAGCCTGTGTTTAATATTTCAAACTAAAGTTGTCCCTGCAATTTTATGATGTAAAAAAATAACTTCTGAGGAAAATGCCCTTGTATTTGATTCTGGACTTGCCTTACTTAGTTGTTCCAGTTAGAGTTATTTTATTTAAGCCTGAAAAAGTGTTATTATTCAAGATGTGCTACTGGATGATATGTAACTGAATCAAAATAGGTACTGTCCCTAGGTCTATTTATGTCTAACAAAATATTATTTTAAGAAAAATACGTTTAATTATTAGTGAAGAAAAACATTGGGTGAATTAATTTCTGCAGTTTTTTAATAAAATTAAATGAACATTTTGTGGAAACAGATGGTATAACGGCTCTGGCATGCAATAGTTCAACTCAGCCCAATTAAACTTTATTGAATTTCATTTCTACAAGATTTAATTCATCTGTTTTTAAACCAAAGAGCAAAACAACTAAAACAAAGATGCAATACCTTTCTCCTTTTATAAAAAATGTTTATTCTAACTAATCAAACATACAGAGGTTTATAAATGCATCAATAATTTCATATGGTAGTTTGTTTTTACATTTTGCATACTTTATACATTTTAAGATACATACATATAAAGAAAAGGACAGATATGGTATAGATACATAGTGACTTCTTCAACAAGAATCTAGTTAGCTGTAGGCAAATGCAAGGTGCGATGATTTTGTGGCCATTGGTTGAGTTTTCTTTCACAGATTGAGTTGGTTAAATGAAGTCATATGAACACAATGCAACAAATATTTGTTATTGTTATGGACAAATAAATATCCATAATTCTCCAGATCTCCATGTTAATGCAAAGCCAAAGCCTAACACATCAGAAAGTCTTTTATGAATGATGTGGGAATGGGTTTGTCTACTTTTTAAAACACAAATAGATCATTTCCTGTAAAAACAAAACAAAACCTTTTTCTTAGTTCTGAAATCATGAAAGCCACTGTAACAAAGCATTTAACCCATTAAAGACTGCAGCTGCAGCTGATGAAGGGTTAAGTACTAAACGACTCAGTTTGTGGATGGGGCTCCAATCTCATGGCTGTTTGTAACACAACAAGTATGGCGTTGCATTACTATTATTTTAAAATATTTTATTAATTATGTGTGCGTGTGAGTGAGTAATAGGGAGAGACAGAGACAGAGAGAGAGACAGAGAGAGAGAGAGAAAGGAGAGAAGAGAAAGTGTGATTCTGTCTGTGTTCACATGAGTACAGTTTCTGCAGAGATCAGAAGAGAGTGCCAGATCCTCTGCAGCTAGTTACAAGTGTTTTTGAGGCACCTCATGCTGATACTGAAACCAGAACTCATGTCCTCTGCAAGAGCAGTTCATGATCTTCAATTTTGAGCATTCTTGCCATCCCCAGAATAACCATTCCTACAGCTGTTTCATTATCAGTCCCAAAAGAATCCTGAAAAGAAATGAGAAAACAATAGTGGATATGAATTGATAATATTACATCTCTATGGTTTATAGTCCATATTCTGGAATAAAACATTTTCAAATTTCATGTCTCTTCATGGCTTCTTAACTCCAAATTTATTAAATAATACGTGTGTGGAAATACAAGGCAATAAAATAGCAAAAAAAAAAAAAAAAACTTCAAGATTCATTGCCAAATAAGACAACGTTGAAAATAAGCATATGTATATTTGTTTACTGTCTAATCGTTTGGGAAATGCAGATAAGAGCGATGTTACTGAATGCTAACTAGAGCAAATACAACTGAGAGATTGACCACCAAGTGTGGCTGAGAAACGGGGCTTCTCACAACCTCAGGGTGGAAGCAAAATGTGGAAGCATTTGAGACAAAGCAAAGTTGAACATGCCCTACTCATTTCTGTGCATCTGTTCAGTGCCTGATGTGTTGGAAGACATTATCACCATAAAAATCATATACACAGATGAATAAATAAAGCATTACCTTTCTATAAAAATAGGTTAATAAAAATGAACATCTTTTGACAAATGGTGCTGGAACACCTGGACACTGACACACAAAATGAATTAAATATTATACTGCTTATTATGATCAGAATGGAGAAGAAATCTTGACATGAAAAGCTTTCAAATGTGAAAAGGAGAAAGAGGAGAAAACTTAGGTTTCTTTTGACTCAGTGTCAAATTTTTGATTAACACAAAAAGTACAATTCTTAGAGAAAAATATCAGTAAATTGGTGTGGTGGTCTGAATGAGAATGGCCCCCACAGACTCATATATTTGAATGCTTGGTTTCTAGTTGGTAGAACTATTTGGGAAGGATTTGGAGGCATGGCCTTGTTGGAGGAGGTGTGTCAATAAGGGTGGGCTTTTGAGGTTCAATAAGCCCATGGTTTATTGAGCTCTGGTTAGCTCTCTCTCTCCCTC
>JABTXL010006571.1:9454248-9464483 GCA_025134845.1 Neodon shergylaensis | reverse complement strand
CTCTCTCTCTCTCTCTCTCTCTCTCTCTCTCTCTCTCTCTCTCTCTCATGCTTATGGATCAGGATGTAAGCTCTTAGCCATTGCTCCAGCACCGTGGCTGCTTGGTTCCTGCCATGCTCCCAAACAAGACAGTCACAGACTCACCCTCTGAAATTGTAAGCAAGCCCACAATTAAATGATTGTTTATAAGTTGCCTTGTGTCCCTTCACAGCAACAGAAAACACCAAGATAATTGGATTTTGTCAAAATTTAAAATGAAACCAAAAAAAGACACAGTTAAAATAATTTTTAAAGGATAGGGTCATTTCAGGTTCATAGCCATACTGATGAATATCTTGCATATCAACATAGAACCTTCATCTGGCGATGGATGGAGATAGAGACAGAGACCCACACTAGAGCACCAGACTGAGCTCCCAAGGTCCCAATGAGGAGCAGAAGGAAGGAGAACATGAGCAAGGAAGTCAAGACCATGAGGGGTGCACCCACTCACTGAGACAGTGGGGCTGACCTATTGGGAGCTCACCAAGGCCAGCTGGACTGGGACTGAAAAAGCATGGGATAAAACCGGACTCTCTGAACATGGCGGACAATGAGGGCTGATGAGAGGCCAAGGACAATGACACTGGGTTTTGATCCTACTTCATGTTCTGGCTTTGTGGGAGCCTAGCCAGTTTGGATGCTCACCTTCCTCGACCTGGATGGAGGTGGGGAGGACCTTGGACTTTCCACAGGGCAGGGAACCCTGACTGCTCTTCGGACTGGAGAGGGAGGGGGAGAGGAGTCGGGAGAGGGGAAGAGGAGTGGGAGGAGGGGGAGGGAAATAGGAGGCTGGGAGGAGGCGAAAAATTTTTTTTTCAATTAAAAAAATAAATAAATAAATAATTCAGGTACAGGAAAAAAATAATAATTTTTTAAAAAGTCTGCTCTGGGAAACAATATTGCTATTTATCAAATGAAGGACTGGCACTCAAAACTCACAAAGCATTTCTAAGCATTACAAGGAAATGCAACTCAATCAAAAAGTATTAAGAATCTATAGCAGTGTTTCTCATGACTTTGGGTGTTGAATGACCCTTTCACTGGGGTCACATACCAGACAGTTACGTTATGATTCATAACTGTAGCAAAATTACAGTTATGAAGTAGTAATGAAGATGATTTTATGACAAATGAAAATGTATTAATTTAATTTAAATTAAATTAAAGGGTCACAGCTTTAGGAAGGTTGAAAACTACTGCTCTCAGCTAATACCTCTTCAGATCAAGTTTATAGACGGCAAATGAACCAAGGAAAATGTGCCCGAAACTAATCAGAATATGAATGTGAGATCAACACCTGCCTACACAGGTAAACTCTGAAACAAGGGCAACTGCACAACCTGAAGGGACTGGGAAAAACGGCCCATTTATTGCTTGTGAGTATGCAGAACAGCACAAACACATTAAGATGATGTAAGGATAAAAATAGTCTGACCACACAAACTAATTACTATGTTCTTGGATATTTTTTACATGATTTGGCATTAGAAAAAAATGCCATGCAAAAACCCTCGAACAAGTGTGTATGACATCGGTATTCATAATAAAACTAATTCAGAAAATGCCTTTTGACAGCTAAATGATGAGTAAACGGGGAGAAATATTATTGGTTGATGAAGACTGAGCTACTGAGATATGACGTGTGGTTTAATAAGGGAGAGAAATGGGGCTGATATGTCTACCTACTTGGCCAATTACAAAGATACCCAAGTCTGTAAAGACTCAACTACCAATCAGTTAAAAGATCTAAAGTTAACACTGATTGAGGCAAAGAGATGGACAAGGAAGAAGACAGTTTTAGGACAGTGGTGCTGTTATTCAAACACCAAAATAAAAGATAAATAGCTCTCTGCAATTAATCAAGCTCACATTGTTTGGTACACCAAGAGGGAATTTTGTGATAGACACTGGACTTGAGTTATGAACTGTGCAGCAGTTTCGAGCCTTATTGGAGCAGATATACAATACACAAAACATATTCATGGAAAGGTTAAGGGTATGAACTGATGTAGAAATTCTATATTTTATGTTTCTTTGTTCCCATTAGCTTAAAGTTATCCTAAAATTACCATCATTTAAGATTTTAAATGCATGAATGTCATTCCATACTGCAAAGTAATGACTTTGGATCATGAGAACAGCCCAAAACAATGGGTATTGTGTGACTCTATGTATGTATCAATTAGATATATGTTCAAATCTATTTAGACCATCCTACAGTATCTGAGGCACATTTGGAGTTAAACAGAGCTTGAGTGAAGGGAGGGTGTGTGCTTTAAGGCACGGAGAAGAAGTTCATCATCCTAACAGTCACTGTGTTTTACAGGTTTCAAAAATTTCATAGCTATAATTACTGTATAATTTGTATGTTCAGTTGATTTTTGTACAATTATATCTTAATAGAAACATCTTTAAAATTCATTTGTCTTGATTCTATATTTGTTTTGTTAATTTTTATTTGTTAAATAAGATTTCAGCACTATATAGATATACATATATATATACATACATATATGTGTGTGTGTGTATGAACATGGTGTTTGGACTATTTTTACTTGTGTGAAAAGCACAGTTTTCTGGTTTTCAATATTTTCTCACTTTTATTCTGTATATTTCCTAGACATTAATGTCAATAACTGCACATAGAAGTTATTATTTTAAATGAATGATTTTAATGTGATGATTGACAAAAAGGTATCAATACATCATTTTCACTAAAATGAAATAAGGCAAGGTTGCGCTGGCAGTTTGTGGTGAGAAATGCGTGCGTCTCCCTGGCCAAAATGACTTTGCAAGAATTCTGAATTCATCGACCCTGGGTAATTAAGGCTGTGCTTACAATACTAACACAATTCTTGTTAATCAGTTAAGCCATTTTCCAAGAATTTGTTATTGTACCAAAAAGACTTATACCTTTCACAGAAAGGATGCAAGCTAAAGCAATAATTAATAAACCATTCCGTTCTCTAAAGAGGGTCTTTCGAGCTTGCTTTTTTCCCAAATCTTTACTGAATAAAAGAGCAAACAATATACAAAAGAGATGAGAGTAGAGGCTCAGGGGCTAAGGTAATGTCCTAGAGTTTCCCTAGTCTGTAAAACTAGATAAAGGGTGCCCTCCTGTAAGGTATTCCCATGGATGCCTTAAAAGTCCCAGGAGCTGTGTGAACACACCACTTCTCAGTATTATGCCTTTAATGGCGGTGCCCCTGAGATCTAGTCCATACGTGTTATTTGGATGGTTGCTTGCATGTGTCAGTATTGTGTATTTGGGTGATGGCTCAGCTGGTAAGGCGGCTGTAGTTCAAGCAGGAGAACCTGAGCTCAGATCCCAAGCACCGGTGTAAGTACTGAGAGCGGTGATGCACTCCAGCAATCCCAGCAGTTGGGAGGCAGCAACAGGAATGGATCTGCCCAGGCAGTTTGTCCAAGTGAGTGGGGTCCAGGGTTAGTGAGAGACCCCCTCTCCTCTGTCTTTGTCTCACTGTCTCTGTCTCTCTGTCTCTGTCTCTCTGTCTCTGTCTCTCTCTCTGTCTCTCTCTCCTCTCTCTCACACACACAAAATAGTTACAAAGTAATTAAGAAAGATGCTGTACAGTGAATGCTGCCCTCCACATGCACACAAAAATGAACAAACTAGAACACACAGAGAGATAGTGAGTGAGAGAGAGAGAGTCCAAATATTTTTGTGAAGTAGAAACTCAGTAATTAATGCAAAAACTCCACTGAGTAGAATCGATACCATGAACACGCCTGACTTGCTATTCCCACATGTCCTCCCTTCGCTCTATGTCTCTTTCCCTCTCCCTCATGATTTCACCTTTCAATAGATTCCATCAAAACTACCTTAAAACACCAAACTTTTAACTTGAGCTTCCCTCCTGCAAACCTGTGATCTCATTAAAGATGCTGGGATGGAAGGGAGGCCTCCTTCCTCCTCTGAAGTCAATCGCAGACTCTGTCTTCGCAAGCAGCAGGTGCCGTGCTCTGTCGCCTCCAAAGGCTTTGCCATCCTCAGGCCGAGAAAACAACTGCACCTATGACTGCCTGATTAACACCAATTTCTCTTCTGATGGAGGCAATCACCGCATGTTGAAGAAACCTTCAACAGTATACACAGCCGAGAGATGCCCTTCCTAAACCCTCCCCCTTGCCAATAGCCTATCCTCTTGTCAGACAACAGGGGCCACAACCCCAGGAGAACCAAGCTGTACCATTCGTTACCTAGCCAGAACCTGGCACGTAGCCAATTTTCAATAAATAGATGTTGAACCAATGAGTAAATCAAAGTAAAAGTAAGGTAATAAATACTTTGGACTGCATCCAACTTTGTTAAAAAGTCAGTTAAGTATAGATAAAATAGAGTAAAATATGGAAGGCAAATAAATGTTATATTCATATTGATATTAAATTGTCTTAGAAAATCTTAACAGAATGGTTTAAGAAAAGCCCTTTAATAAATCAATAAATAGTATGACTCCAGTTAGCCTGACTGAATAGTGGCGTGTGTGTGTGTGTGTGCACCCTGAGAAGTAGCCTGGCTATGTTGCACTTCTCTTACAAGATGGAAGAATTGAGAAACATTTGTTAATTAGAGGTGGTCCAAAACTCTCACCACCTCTAATATCGGTTCTGACACCTAAGGCACACCTTCCAGGGGGAGAGAGACAGAGAGAGAGAGAGAGAGAGAGAGAGAGAGAGAGAGAGAGAGAGAGAGTCCTGTCCTCCTGCCTGTGTCACATCTCCCTGAGTCCCTCTGGAGGTACCAAGCTTAGTCCCTTATTCCAGGGATGTGATTCCCTGTGAGAATGGAATTCACCACAGACATTTAATGTGTCTCCTTGGCCTTATTAATGAAATTCACCGTCATATAAACGTTCAACCTTCTTGAATATTTCCATATTTATTGCTTGCTATTTTGTGATTGAAAAACACATTTCCATACCGATCAAATTAAGGCACTATTTATGTTTAGAAAAACATTTTCTTTGTCTAAATACTACTCAGAAATGCAGGGGCAGAACTGTGGCTAAGGGTACCATGCGGTTGTGCCTGGTGCTCTTGTCCAAACCCTGCTCCCAGCTCAGACTCCCACCGCACGGGTCTTTTACAGGAGCATCCGATCCCTGGACATGGAGACAGAATGGGGAAGGTCAGCCCCCAATGGCTCTGTCTAAAACTTGAATCTGATGCCACACAACAGCCAGAAAGTATTGTCTTTTATATGGCTGTTGGCAGGGAACCTCTTGTTTGGCTATAACCAGTTTTAAGGTACTTTTATACATGATTTATTTTCTCAGCTTCTACCCTGCAGTATTCAACCATGAATGCTGTTCGCTATATTCTATATCCAAACACCTTCAACAGTAGCCCCTAATTATCATTTAAATACATCAGTGCTTTAAAAAAGCAACAGTAATTTTCTTCTTCAGCTGCTTACTTAGGACGAAGGCACTGCTTAGCAAAGAACACATTAGAAAGGAAAAGAATATGCAAAGATAGGAACGGAACATTAATTTTTTTCAGATCAAATAAACAGTTAAAAATAATGCTGCCAGATTTACATAGATCTTCATAACTAAAGTAAGTAGCAATTCAGAGTCAAATGATGTCCAGTCACTTGACTTTGAATTGGACCTAATGTTTTATTTTTTTGAAATCTTGGAATATGGACAATGCACTGATTTCTATTATTGAAAAATAGGTATTACGACGTTATCTGAATTCACACATCATATTTGCAAATAATAATACTATTTTTAACTCACTCAGAGATTTGAGTCATTTAAATAAGAATTTTTAGGTTTTTATTCTATTCAAGTAGATATTTGGGGCTGTGTAGCCGCTGCAAAGTAGGTATGGATTTGTATTCATAGTGCCCACAGTCGTGGTTCAAAGAAGTCATGTTTTTATTTAATTCCAGATGTGATATAATTCGGCCTGAAAACTCCAGTCTATTTATGAGAAGGAGAGCCTTGCTGAGATTTCACACAATGGAAAACACGACAAAATATGCCGCTCATAGAATTCAAGCACTCACAGGGGGTTAGCTTTTCACTCCATCTAGTTTTTCTTACACAGATTTTAGTCTTAGCATCCATTGTGGTGGGTATTGCTGAAAGCAGGCCTAAGCCTGCCAGGAGGTGAATAAGCTGCAAAGTTCAACATCCTACTGAAACTTCATATACCCATTGCTTATCAATTTAGCATGCCAACGTCCAAGCTCAGCACATACTAAGCATAGTAGATCTGAAAACTTGACCCCCGTTTCTCCAACTCACGCCCCTTTACTGGTGCCAGGATTAAGTAAATCTGGTCAGGCCTACTTTGTATCTGTTAGATGGTATCTCGCAACAAAGCAGCCTCGGTGTGATGGTGTGACCTTGTGCTAGTCCCTCCCAAATATAACTAATGTGAAAACAGAGTTGTAGATGCGATTGATAAGAATGGGGTATTCATGGATTTAATGGTTCTTGGATCCGGTGGGTGAACCTTTTTAGGAAATAGATGGAAATTATAACTCAAAAGGACAGGGGATAGGGACGGGGCAGCAGGTCACGTGGCTGAAGCTTGGAAAGACAAGTCCCAGAGGGCAGGGTGCAGCCAGAGCTGGAAGAAGCACGGAGCGGTCCTTGTCAGTGTTTGCCAAGGCTCCTGATCCCTCCTACAGTCCAACTCCTAGAAATCCCATAGAAAATTACTCTGTTGTTTTATGGCACTTTCTTCAGCACTATGTTTTTTCTCATGTGCCTAGAGAATTAACGAGTGTCATCATACTCACCCACACTGAGAATATTGTTTGATGTTTTAAAAAACAATGCATACCATGGCCATTGTGGTGGGCATCCAGCTTATCTGCAGATAGTTCTCAGTGTACAGGAGCATATTGTTCAACTGATTTTTACATTATGTATCATCTAGCCTTACATGGATCTGGTACACTGAGCATCACTCTCCTTCCTGACTCCAAGCCTAACTTAATTTGGGACCTTCTTACACTATATATATATATATATAAATATATACATATATGTGTGTGTATATATACGTATATGTGTATATATACGTATACACACACATATATGTATATATATTTGTCTCTCAATCTTAACTTGAAGTCCTAAAACTCCATGTGGCTGTATTGGAAGGTGAGTCTTGGAGATAATTGTTTTCAAGCGAACTCCTTGGGAGTAGTCTCATCAATAGGATAGAAGGAGACTGTAAAATTCTCCTTACAGGTTTCTGGAAGCCATGGATGGATGGGTTCTTACCTAGAAACAACTCTCTTAGTGCCCTGGTTTGGGGATCGCAGTTTTGAGAACTATAAGAAACAATTGTCATTTGAACTACTTAATATAGCCCTAGATGACTAACATAGTTCTGAACAGAAAAGAGAGGTGGTAGAAACCGAGCACATTATAACCACTCAGACTTGGAAGACCTCATCCAAATCTCAGTTAACTATTCCCTCTTCTCTACTTACCTTACTAAATTAAAGGAGAGCATGTTTTAATCAAGCTTTCGAAATGAGCACATTCTCCCCAAAGAAGTAATTAATAACCCATGAATGTTAATTATGTTCGCCAGGTTAATTTCCACTCAAGATGGCATTGCACCAGAGATCTGATGTTGATATATCACCTTCTTCTTGGAGTGTCACCTGCACTAACTGATTAAATCTTGGAGATCCATCCCAAGGCTGGGATGCAATCTTGTGATGCTTTGCACACTTAAGACTAGAACTTAGTCAGTCAAACATGAAGGAACGTAAAGTAAGTCTGCTTGCCAAGTGAGTTCTGGCCTGTGCCATTCTAAACTGCCTTTAGAGAAAAAAAAATGTTTTCTATCTGATTCTCTATCCCATAAACTTTATTAAATACTTTTGTATTGATTACTTAATGCTGTCTCCAACTTTAATCAAATATTTTCCAAATTCTTGGTTAGGTTGGATTAAACTTAATAACTAGCACAGTGATAGGCAGGCTGATTCATGGAGTAACTCAAACCATGATGCACTTTAGATGCTCATAGGAAACCCTTGCTGGAAATTAGAACTTGGTAGTTATTGTGTTCAAGGGAGGGAAGGTTGAGACAGTCGTGATGAATGGAGTCTTTTGAAGATTTCTGGGAAGGCACAGCCTGTATCTCCTGTACTTCTTGTGATCAAGGATGTTGCCAAGTTAAGGCTACCAACCAGATGACATGTGGCTGTGGAGCCAGCATTAGCATGAAGTCATGGCTGATTCAAATAGAACAGAACATCAGATGCCTCACTGAAGACAGCATCCAATGCCTAGACCTCAGTTCTGAGGGTTCTCATTCTCCCCTTCTTAGTGTGGCAAGGTCTCATCTGTTCAAATAAAACCTGTTACAGCAGTGTCAAAATTTAATTTTTCTTGATGTCTGGATAATAATATTCTATCACATATATCTACCACACTTTGAGAAATCTGAATTTTCTTTTTATTTATTTATTTATTTATTTATTTATTTATTTATTAAAGATTTCTGCCTCCTCCCCCGCCACCGCCTCCCATTTCCCTCACACTCCCCCGATCAAGTCCCCCTCCCTCGTCAGCCCGAAGAGCAATCAGGGTTCCCTGACCTGTGGGAAGTCCAAGGACCACCCCCCTCCATCCAGGTCTAGTAAGGTGAGCATCCAAACTGCCTAGGCTCCCCCAAAGCCAATACGTGCAGTAGGATCAAAAACCCATTGCCATTGTTCTTGAGTTCTCAGTAGTCCTCATTGTCCACTATGTTCAGCAAGTCCGGTTTTATCCCATGCTTTTTCAGACCCAGGCCAGCTGGCCTTGGTGAGTTCCCGACACACTATCCTGAGTGAGGTAAGCCAGACCCAAAAAGAGGAACATGGGATGTACTCACTCATATTTGGTTTCTAGCCATAAATAAAGGACATTGGGCCTATAATTCGTGATCCTAGAGAAGCTAAATAAGAAGGTGAACCCAAAGAAAAAGATATAGGCACCCTCCTGAATATTAACCTTCATCAGGCGATGAAAGGAGACAGAGACAGAGACCCACATTGGAGCACCGGACAGAAATCTCAAGGTCCAAATCAGGAGCAGAAGGAGAGAGAGCACGAGCAAGGAACTCAGGACCGTGAGGGGTGCACCCACACACTGAGACAACGAGAAATCTGAATTTTCTTAACCTATGGTCCACTAAATGATAGATGTTTCTCAGTAAAGATCTCAATACATTTAATTTTCTAAAACGGCCATAGAATTTAGAAATAATTGTAATACCTTTTCAGCAGGAATTCAAGTGTCCAGAGTCACACAAGTTCCCTTAGTGGTTCACATAGTCATTCTCTAATCACAATAGGGAGAAATATGGTTTCAAGCCATTAAGCAGTAGAAGATCTCCCTGATTTCCAACTCATTAATAGAACAGATTAGTTAATTACTAAGCAAAAATATTTAATGGGGTTTGTTCTGAAAGGCATCTTAAATTCACCATGTAGAAAACTCATGAACACATTACTTAGAAACAGACTTAGGTTGGAGACCTCCTTGTGTCATTTAATAACTGTACTTTTAAGCAAACCAATTTAAAATCATGGAACTTTAAAACAAAGGCTGACATAACTGAAATGATATTTACATATAATGCTATTAATCATTATCAATAACTTACCCAACTTCAAATTTATGGTAAGCATTCAAAGGAATACTAAATTTTAAACCATAAAGACTTGTTAGAAAATATGCAAATATAAGTTATCATTCATATTTTAATAAATATAAATAGTGAATAATAGACTCAATAAAGAATATTAGGAGTAAGTAACTTAAACTAAATTTATATTTGTTTAAAACCATAAATCTTAAGTGTTAACAATGAACTTTATATGTGTACACAGCCTTCATACCCCCCAAGGCAGATAAAGTGCTGAAGCTGCCCCACAAATGGAGACAGGAAACATTTCTCTTGCCTCTGGGTGTTGCCCATAGCTTCACCCCACTTAATAACCATACTATGATAAAACTATTCAAACTTCTATGATTCTAGTGTTTTCCTTTTCTGGTCTATTTCTGAACATTTTTTTTTATCTGTGGTTCTATAGTACTTAGATTTCTGTGGCTGAAAGTTTGCCCGAGATAATTTTAAGATCTATCTTATCTATCTATCTATCTATCTATCTATCTATCTATCTATCTATCTATCTATCTATC
>JABTXL010006571.1:9438306-9453214 GCA_025134845.1 Neodon shergylaensis | reverse complement strand
CTCTCTCTCTCTCTCTCTCTCTCTCTCTCTCTCTCTCTCTCTCTCTCACACACACACACACACACACAAGCACACAATCTGGATCTTTGAATGTTTTAAAAATAATTCCATTGGCCTAAGCCCAACACATCACTTATGTCAAACGTGGAAGGAAAAAGTTACCGAGCAAGTAAAACAGAATATTTCCAAATGTATGTGCACCTTTTCTTCTGAGAGTTCTGTAGATGTCTGTCAAAGAGCAGGACAGAAGCTTGCCCCACAGCCTGTCTCCAGACTCAACACTTGGTGTTTCAAGCATGCTAATAGCAGGTGTTACTTGGGAACCTAATGAGTCATTAGTACAGTCCATCAGACGCCCACAGGCAGCCCGCCAAGAACTCGGCTGTGGCTGACAATCATGCTGATGCAAAGAACGGCAGGAAATATGGTTTTCAACAGGCTTTTATTGATACTAAGTTTCAAAATCCAGAGAATTTTTATTTATCACTAAAAATGAAAGGGGGAACACCACGGATCATATGGCCTCATACCGGTGTGTTTGAGCAAGTACATTCAAGATAGAAAAAAAAAAAGCCAGAGAACTAAAAGGGCCCAGGCTCTCCAGGGCAGGTTTTGCTACTGAGCTATTCCCTGCCATTTCGTGATCTGACAAAAGCACAAATGCTTTCTCTCAGTCCAGATTTCTCTCTTTTTCTCTGTTTGCAATCCATTTTGCTGTTGTTAGGTTTGTCAGTTAGAAAAGTAACCTTTAAGATGATTTATGGAACTGTTTATGAAAATAAAACATATGCAATGTTTGACATGGCTGAATATATATCTGTAATATTAATTTTGAGCGGGAGGTTTACTCTTTTAGGGCATAGAAAGGTAGATTCAATTACATTCTAAATTTTAAATATAAGGTGGATATTTTTTCTTACACATTTTCAATGCTATCAAGAATTCACCTTCCTGTTTATTTCTGATGCAGGGATACAGGAAGCAAGTTAGGATCAATGATACAACTCTGCTCTTACTTAGGATCTAATCCTGTTTGAAGGGTGAATGCCACAGTCATTGTCACCTTCAAACAAACTTAGACACATTTGGTAAGAGGGATCTCAACTTCTTCCAAAATTTCGTAGACATGTTTGTAGGACATTTTCTTGATTGCTGCTTGGTGTGGGAGGTTCCAGACCATATGGTCCTGGGTTATATAAGAAAGCAGGCTGAGCATGCCATAGGCAACAAACTGGTAAACAATATTCTTCCATTGCTTCTGCTTTGATTCCTGCCTCCTGGTTCCTCCTTGCCTTCTGTAGTTGACTGACATTAGCCTATAAGTCAAATAAATCATTTTCTCCCTCAAGTTGGGTTCCCTCAGCTATTATCATAGCAACAAAGAAACTTAGCTAAGACAGTGTAATAAAACAGTGACAAGGAGGGCCTGGAGATATGACTCAATTGATAGAGTATTCGCCTAGCTTTGGTCCTCAGCACTGTGATAAACAGGCCCCAAAGGCAGAGAGCTATAATTCCAGCACTTGAGAGGTCGAGAGAGTATGATCAGAAGTTCAAAGATAACCACAGGCACATAGAGAGTTCATGGACAATTTGGGGCATATGAGAAGCATTTTTATAAAAATAAATAATAAATAAATGGCTTTTAAAAAAGAAAAGATTGAATGTGAAAAGAATAGAGGAGCAAAAATATGTCTATCATGGACCTGGCGCTTTGAGGAGCACTCCACACACTTTTAAAGCTGTGTGACAATTTCAGGCTTGCACTGCAGATGGCATTGTCATGACTCTACTTAATGCTGCCTTAGGGATGTAAAACAGCCTATACACAAGAGCTACACTATTACAGGACACAGAACTCAGTAGCTCTGCCCTTAGAACAGAAGTTACCAGCACTGTACTAATCCCTGTGAAATTTGACCCCTTCAAACAGAAAGGAAAGTCTCTAAGAGAAAATGGCATATCCATCAGACAATATGTTATCTCCAGATATCAATAGCTTACATTATTAAATGCAAAGACTGATACTTCAGTAGAAAATATGTACCTAAAAAGCATGAGCAAAGAAGCAGGGCCCAATTTCAGGCCACAGAATTCAGTTTAACAGTTTGGGTTTCAGAAAACACTCTTAGAGTGGGCAAGAAACACAGTGAAACAATGTCATCTCAGAAAAGATGTCGAGAAGCACTAATGACCTTGAAAAGTAGAGGGATCTTAGGGAAAGGACACTGTGTTTGTTTCAACTGCTGTGGAACAAATTGTTTGTTCTACCTTGAGTCACGAGCATGAGAGACAATCAGAGCTTTTGCAAAAGATTTATATTGTTCAGGGAGAGAGGATGGGCTGCCGTTCAGAGGTAGTTAAGAAAACAGAAGAGAAATGGGCTGTGCCTTTTAAAATGCTAATGGTGCATCAGCAAGCATCGTGCTAAACATTATTTACCTCCTAATAACTACAGTTTTCCAGACTAAACTGAAAGAGAATTAGTTTAGTGTGGCAAAACGAACCAAGGCTTAATCTGAATAATCAAACATTTCCATAAACACAGAGATGTTTGTATGCAGCAGTGTTTGTGGCATATGTATGTGGCAGAGTTTGTGGCATATGTATGTGGCAGGGTTTATGGTACATGTATATGGCAGGGTATATGGCATATGTATGTGGCAGTGTTTGTACTATATGATAAATGAGCGCACAATTCCAGGTTAGGACTTAGTTTCATGGCTCACACTACACAGATTGTATTGGGCATGAAAATCCAACCCTAGACAGGAAAATGAAGTGAGGAAGTGAGTACTGAGAAGAAGGGGACACAATACAGAAAGGGCCAATATATCTGGAATGATACCAACAATCCTTTGTGATGGTATGGAGGAAGCTCAAGCAGTAAATGCAAAATGGACATGGGTGGATGTCAGAGTGGTGAAACCATATGAATAAATACCATGGCTTCTTAAATTAATCAGTTAGTTACCAGATACAAAACGGGAAAAGTTCAAAAGTTCACATCAACAATTTTTTGAAGAGTGGGAAATCACTTTTTTATTGATAAAATACATATATTTTACTCAATCGTGCCTTAAAGGGATCACAATGTAAACACTAAATAACCTAACAAAATACCAAAACAAGAGAACAAAAAAGAGAGCAAATGAATTCAAAACATAAAACCATAGCAAAGAAACCCCAAAAATCCCAAAGCAAACAAAACCCACAAAAATAAAGCAAACAAAAATGTTAAGCTAATCAGCTTGCTTAATTAAAAGATTAGGTTAGTCTTGCTGCAGATTTTGTAGTACAGACTTACAACCTACGACTGGCCTTGGAAACATGGTAAGAAGGCAGGTGACAGTTGTATAAGACTTTTTTAAAGCTAGTATAGCCATGCCTTCTTAGGGCTTTGCAGGGTGTCCTCTGAGGAGGAGGCCTCGATGCCAGGGTGGAGAACACCGTGGGTTCAAGTTGTCTGTGACTTCTTTGGCCACCTCATTTCTCTCCAGAGCTGTGAGACTTAGTGCTCCCTGAGATGAGGTTGGAAATCTTCAGCCAGATCTGGAACAGGTCACAATCCAGGATGAGAACTTCCTGCAGATAGAGACACATCAATATCTTAATTCATGAGGTGAATAAACAGAGCCCTTGTCCAGATTCTACCAAATAGCACCCCATCATGGCACTGCAGGCATATGTCCTTCACTGGTTGGATTAGCCAATGTTTTACAAGCCAAGCTTGCTTGCCCTTGCTTTAGTTTCTTGGTTTCTTGTTGCAATTCCACCCTACCCTCTTCTGGGTGCTCATAGAGCTCCTTGAATCAAGATCTTTGTTTTCTTTCTGCTCTCAGCAAAAACATTTTTATTTTGAGAAGAACAATGCTGAATAGTCCCCAGATAACACATCAAAACTCAATCATGGTTTAGAAAATAATACACATCATTTAAGAAAGAAGCAAAAATAAAAATTACCCAAAATTCATATTTGATAAATTAAATTCATAACCTCTCAACTTTGCTTATTGCTCCAAAGTGGATTAAATTGATGTCATTTTGGTCATTTTAATAATTACAGTAAATTGATTAATAGAAAAATATTATTTATATACTTCAATATATAAATTAGCTAGGATATCATTAAATAATTTCATCTTTAGTTCCAAATAAGAGTGAAGTGTTTTTGTTTGCATATTTTATTTTTTCTGTAGTAGTAGATGTTTTATGAGGTCATTGCCACCTAAACCTGAGCAGAACTTTAAAACTTAAAGTGGCATTGACCTATCCATGAATCATGTTTGGTAATATGTGCTACCATTTAAAATACTGTTGTTATTATAGAAATCTTTTGAAAGAGTTCTATCTGAACAAAACTCAAATGGACTTAACAGATATTTATAGAACATTACACCCAAACATAAAAGAATATGCATTCTTCTCGGCCCCTCATGGAACTTTCTCAAAAACTGACCACATACTAGGTAATAAAGCAAACCTCAACAGATATTTTTCAAAAATGTGATAATTCTATGTATCTTATCAGATTACCATGGCTTAAAATTAAAAGTCAACAGCAACACTAATTTCAGAAAGCCCACAAATACATGGAAATTAAACAGTGCTCACCTGAATCACCAATATATCAAGGAAGAAATAAAGAAAAAAATTAAAGACGTCCTAAAACTTAACAAAAATGACCATACAACATACCCAAATTTATGGGACACAGTGAAAACGGTGTTAAGAGGAAGGTTAAACTAAATGCCTACCTAAAGAAGCTGGAAAAATCCCACACTAATGATTTAATAGAACACCTGAAAACTTTAGAATGAAAAGAAGCACACTCACCCAGAATTAGATGGCAGTAAATAATCAAATTGAGAGCTGAAATTAAAAAAAAAAATAGAAACAAAGGAAACAATACAAAGAATCAATGAGGCAAAGAGTTGGTCCTTTGAGAAAATGGACAGAATAGACAAACCATTATCCAAAAAAAAATCCAAAAGACAGAGAAAGAATATCCAAATTAACAAAATCAGAAATGAAAAGGGGGACATAACAAGAGACACAGAGGAAATCCAGAGAATCATCAGGTCATACTTCAAAAACCTGTACTTCACAAAACTGGAAAACTTAAAGGAATTGACAATTTTCTGGATAAATATCACTTTCCAAAATTAAATTAAGACCAGATAAGCAAATCAAATAGATCTATAATTGCTAAAGAAATAGAAACAGTCATTGAAAGTCCCCCCCCCAAAAAAAAACCAGGACCAATAGGTTTCAGCGCAGAATTCTGTGAGATTTTCAAAGAAGCACTAATGCCAATACTCTTTAAATTGTTCCACACAATAGAAACAGAAGGAACATTACCAAACTCTTTTTGTGAGGCAACAATTACCCTAATACCCAAACCACATGAAGACATTACTAAGAAAGAGAATTACAGACCTGTGATGAGCATGAAGTGTCCTTCTCCGTCTCTTGATTGGTTTTATTTTGAAATCTATTTTTGTTAGGATAGCTGCACACTCTTGTTTCTTATGCTGGAGAGGATGCAGAGTAAGGGAAACACTTCTCCATTCCTGGTGGGAGTGCAAACTTGTACAGCCACTTTGGAAATCAGTATAGCGGTTTTACAGAAAATTGGGAATCAACCTACCTCAGGACCCAGCAATACCACTCTTGGGCAAATACCCAAAGGATGCTCAATCATACTACAAGGACATTTGTTCAACTCTGTTCATAACAGCAATATTTATAATAGCCAGAACCTGGAAAAAAAATTTAGATGCCCCTCAGCCAAAGAATGGATAAAGAAAATGTGGTACATTTACACAATGGACTCCTACTCATTGGTAAATAAACAATGGCATCTTGAAATTCGCATGCAAATGATAGAACTAGAAAAAAAACATTCTGAGTGTGGTAACCCAGACCCAGAAAGACAACCACAATATGTACTCACTCATGAGTGGATATTAGACGTAAAGCAAAGGATAACCAGCCTATAGTCCACAACTCCAGAGAAACTAGGTAACGAAATGAACCCTAAGAGAAACATACATGGATCCCCTTGGGAAAAGGAAATAGACAAGATCTTCTGAGAAAACTGGGAGCCTGGGGTGAGGAGGGAAGGGAGGGTAGAAGAGGAGGAGGGGAGAAGTGAAGTGAGGAGGAGAACATGTGGGAATGGGATGGTCAAGATGGGGGAAGGACAGAGACTAAGAGCAATTTAAGATACCTTGATTGAGGGAGCCGTTATGGGGCTACCAAGAAAACTGGCCCCAGGGAAATTCCCAGGAATCAACAAGAATGACTGTAGCTAAGACCCTAAGCAATAGTGGAGAGGGTGCCTAAACTGGCCTTCCCCTGTAATCAATTTGGTTACTACCTTAATTGCCTTCATAGAACCTTCATCTGGCAACTGATTGAAGCAGAAGCAGATATCCACAGTGAAACACTGAACTGATTTCCCAAAGTCCAGTCAAAGAGAGGGAGGAGTGATAATATGAGCAAAGGGATCAAGACCAAGAAATGGATACCTGAGCTAATGGGAGCTCATTGACTCTGGACTTCCAGCTGGGGAATCAGCATAGGACCAAGCTAGGCCCTCTGAATGTGGGTGACAGTTTTATGACTTGGGCAGTCTGTGGAGCCACTGGCAGTGGGACAAGGATTTATTCCTACTGCTTGAACTGGCTTTTTGGAGCCGATTCTTTTTGGAGGAATACCTTGCTCAGTCTATATAGAGGGTGGAGGGCCTTGGTCCTGCCTCAAAATGCTGTGCTAGAATTGGTTGGCTCCTTTTGGGAAGCCTTACCCTCTCTAAGAATAGATAGGGGTGGGGTGTATTTGGGAGGAAGGTGAAGGAAGCTGGGTGAGGTGAGGGAGTATAAATTGGAATTAGTATGTAAAATGAGAAAAGATCGTTTTCAAAAAAATCAATTAAAAAATAAGAAAAGTAATTAATACATCAAGTCTTTTGCAAGATTAAACAAAACTTCCAAAATCAATGATTAGCAAGGTGTGGACCTTTACATATTTATGAGATAGTTGCTGTTTCAGTTTGGTCTGCTACAATGACTTGTAAAATGATACAACAATGATCTATTTCTGCAAGTTCTGCATCCTGTAAATCCAAGGTCATAGTCCCCTCATATCTCCTATCAGAGGAGAGCTTGCTTCTAGGTTAGGTGATCACTGTTGCATGAGTTCTTTTATTTTTAAGACAGGGTTTCTCTGTAGCTTTGGAGCCTGTCCTGGAACTAGCTCTTATAGACCAGGCTGCTTTTGTAGACCAGGCTGGCCTTGAACTCAGGGAGATTCACCTGCGTCTGCCTCCAGAGTGCTGGGATTAAAGGCACGTGCCACCACCGCCTGGCCAGCCATGCTGCAGGAGTTCTAATCTGCCTTAATAATAAAAACCTCAAGCCAGATATCGGAGTAAATGCTGAAAAATAAGATAGAGAAAGGAACAAGCCACAGCCAACTCTTATTTTTCTAACTCCTCAGCTGAGAAAGGGCTATCTCCTGTTTCCTCACAACTTATCTTCTTCTCTCTGCCAAGTCATATCAATTTCTGTCTGTCTGTACAGACCTCCAGACCTCTGCGGTCAACTACTGGCTAGCTCTGACCTCTGAGCTTCAAGCAAGCTTTTTTTGTTAAATCACAAATAAAATATCATAACAGGTCACCATAATCTTCTTTGTATTCTCATAGAGAAGAAAAAAAAAGCAATGCCTCAAACACACCCAAACATTTCTCTTGATATACAGTAGTTACTCACCACCATGAGAACGTCACCTTCCTGACTTGAGGTGCAGCTTCATGACCTGCAAAGGTTAACTTTCCAAAACTACCACATCAGGAGCAGAGGCTGTACCAAATACATTTTATAAAGATACAGAAACTGGCAGATGGAATCTTACGCTATCCTTTGTTCAGGTAGTTCATTTCCACAGCTTCATAAAAGGAAGCTGGCAGATTCCACTCAAATGTCCACTGGAGAATATTAGTGAAAGAGAGTGGGCAGAGTTTGTTAAGTGGGTCCTCTTGCCTAAGAATCTAAATATTTCTCATGCTCATGGAATGGTAGGATTGGCATAGTAAAAATAGGCAACTTACCAAAGCAATCTATAGATTCAGTGTAATCCCTGTCAAAATTCTAGAACAATTCTTCACAGATCTTGAAAGGGCAATTTTATCTTTATATGGAAAACAAACAACATACAAACAAGATAGCTAAAGCAATCCAGAACAGTAAAAGAACCACCGGAGATCTCACTGTGTCTGATAAATTAATAAAAAAAATCATGGTATTGGCTTAAAAACAAATAGCATTGGTCAATGGGATTGAAATAAAGACACAGACGTTACATCCACACAACTATGACCATCTGATTTTTGATAAGCCAGAAATACACACTGACGACAAAGACAGCATCTTTAACAGATGGTTCTGGTCAAATCTTATGGCTGTGTGCAGAAGAATGTGGATGGATACATACTTATCACCCTGCCCAAAACTCAAGTCCAAGTGGATCAAAGACCTCAACATAAAACTAGATACTCTGAGCTTGAGAGAAGAGAAAGTGGGGAATAGTCTTAAACTCTCTCATAAAAGACGAGACTTTCTGAACAGAACACCATTAGCACAGCCACAAAGATCAACAATAAATGGGACCTCATGAAATGGAGAATCTCTATGAGGTAAAGGGCACCATCAATCAGACAAAACAGTCACCTACAGAATAAGGAAAGAATTTACAACAACTCCATATCCTATAGAGAACAAATATCCAACATATATAAATAACTCAAGAAACTAGATATCAGAAACCCAAATAATCCAATAAAAATGGGATATATAAACATAATTTTATATATTTACAAATTTTATGTATATATAAACATAATTCTCAAGAATCTGAATGATGGTAGATACATACTGTACATATGCCTATTGTATTGGTTACTTTTGTATTGATATGAAAGAATGACTAACAAACTACAACTTAAAGAAGAAAAAAACAGATTATTTTGCTTTATAGTTGCAGAAGGAGAGAGTCCATCATGGTGGAGACATCATGAGAGCAGAAGTATGAGCATGGCCTGGTGGGCAGGAAGCAGAGAGATGGCATATGCACACAGGAAGCAGTGATATGAAACAGAAAGTAGAATCATGCTCAGTAATCACAAAGCCCATCCTGGGTGATGTAGGACTCCACCTTCTAAAAATTTATGTTGCCTTCAATAACATGCCACCAATAGCATGCCACATACCTGAGACTTTGTGGAAGATATTTCATTCAAACTATCAGAACAATTTTTAAACAATGTTTAAATCAGGATGTGAGTTAATCCTGTACTTTCAATCAGGGGGTTTTATTTCTAAAAGTGTTAGAGACGGGAAGACTGGGTCATAACTAAATGGAGACCAGAAAAAAAAAACGAATATGCAACACACTCCTATAAAATCCATTCCTCCATAGGTGCACACCCAAGTAGAGCTGTTAAGGAATTTAAGTGAATCCATTCACCACTGCAGTGCAAAAGTCAGTGTGTGCATGTGTGGGGGGGTTGCTGGAATTGCTATTGGGCTTTAATAGCATATTCGGATATGAAAATATAGTATTGACTCCTACAATGCATAAAGAACCAAGATTCACTTAAATAACCTTGGTGGAAATGTTGAAAATAAGTATCGAGTATTAGAATTATATTTAGAAAGAATGCCTGAGTGCCTTACAGTCCCCAAAAAAGTAATTAAGTGAAAAAAATTGCTTTTAGAGCTTGGAAGGATTTGAAGTGTCACCATTAATGTCTGAGTTGGAATTTGCTCCATTAACAAAATATGTCCTAGAATGCTGCAGTCCCAGGCAACCATTCATGGTCAGTGAGTATTTGAAAGACAGGTTCCCATTTTGGAATTATTACTGATTAGAAGTGTTTCAGATCTTACTTGTGAGCACCCTGAACTGGCAACCTTTCTTAATAAAGCAACTGAGTCCTTGTGCATATATAGGCATATATAAGACACATACATGCATATACATGTATATGTCAACTATCATTTATCTGCCCATTTATCCATCCATTAATACATGTTTATATCTTCCCTCCCTTTCATTCAATTTCCAGTTGCTTTTAATTTTTACTGGACAGACTGTTCGTTTCATCTGTATTTGTGTAGACCTTGTGTTGATGAAAGTATGGACAAACTTCTCTTTGCATGGAATTTGGCATTTGATCAACTTTGCAACTGGAAATGTCTGAGGTTCTGATCTGTGGCCAGACAGAACTTTAGCCTTTGCTCTTGCCACTAGCCAGCTGTGATCTGGGTTGTATACACCGTGTTTCCTCAGTTATAAAGTATTATGAATAATGACTTGCTCTAATGAACATTGCATTATCTAAAAGCCTTCCAGTATATAAAGAAATAAACAGACAGTCATTGTGTTGGACCTCTTTGAGAGGAAACTATAATCCTATAAGGAATGCAAATTCAGAGACGCTCACAGGGCTGTTGAGGAGCCAGGCTACTGGGTAGCTGAGTGGCCATGCCTCTGACTCCCTTCTGTGCCTGTTCTGTCTACTTACTATATAGACAGATTGCCTAGCTGATAATGTCACATTACTTATGTGTCACACGCAGCTGCAACTCTATGACATAAACTAGGGAGAAAATAACTTCCTACTTATATCTGCTCTTGAGAGTCACAACCAGCAGGAAGCCTCCAAATATGAATGACGCTCATCAATAATGGAGGATGATGAGTTAGCCCCAGCCACTCACAACTCAGAATTACATGTAATACACTTGTCAGGCCTACCATTGTGGCTTAATTACAGAAGCCACCAGGAAACCATAGCACTCATCTTTCACACAGACACATTCATGAACCCATTCATTCATCTTACTTTTAAATCAATAGTTCATCTTATAAACAATTATTTCAAAGGTTCTTCTGCCACACAACTTCGCCAATCCTTGCTTTTCTCTGCATAGTCGTGGGTAGATTCCGTGTTCCTGACCTCTGATTACTGAGTCATTTCACACTTCCAAGAGTCATTTCATGAGGTCATTAGCGACACTTACTACTGCACTTGATGCTAAGTTTTTCCTAAGAATTTTTAGGACTGTCTCAGCAGTGACTCTGGTATATCAAGATGGATTTTGAAAAAGTTGAACCTTTAGGTACTTTTGATCTGAGTTCTCTTCTGAGAGTTGTTCATCTGCCCTCAGATTAAAACTAAACAAGATAAAATTATTCTATAGTACACTAATTTTGGCCTATTTCCTTTAAAATTTTTATATGAATAGTATTTATGACAGTCCATGGAATTTGGGGGATCCATCTCTGCACACACCTGCAAATATTCTCATTTATTTGCTTTTATCTCCTTCAGGACTTGAATAACTCAGTGACAGCATAGTAAAAAATAGGAAGTCTGTGACATCCTGGTAGTGCCTTTATGCCCACAACCAAGGGTAATGAGAAGCCAAGCCTTTTGTGATGCCAACTTTACACAAATCTATGTTTAAGTTGATTAGAACTTTGACTCCAGAAAAAGTCAGATCTACGTTTGAATGTTTTCTTTAAGATTCATTGCCTTCCAAAGCCAATTCTGAGATGTTCATAAGAACAAGATCGATGGGGCTGGAGAGATGGCTCAGAGGTTAAGAGCATTGCCTGCTCTTCCAAAGGTCCTGAGTTCAATTCCCAGCAACCACATGGTGGCTCACAACCATCTGTAATGAGGTCTGGTGCCCTCTTCTGGCCTACAGACATACACACAGACAGAATATTGTATACATAATAAATAAATAAATAAATAAATATTTTAAAAAAAAGAACAAGATCAATGACGTATCTGAAGCAGTATCAATTAGCAGAGATGGACACACATTCAATTTGTGAAATCAGAACAGTAGAAATCTAAAGACAATTTTCTAATAGATTTCTTTAAAGGGTACCTTTAATCATCCATAGTGTATGTCAGCAAGCCTTCTTGTAATGGTCTGGGTGAGGGTGTGTGTGTGTGTGCGTGCGTGTGTGTATGTGTGTGTGTGTGTTTGTTCTTTGTGAATTGTATAATTCTTGAACAATTCAATTCATCATAACATAACATAAACATAACAAAACTACAAGTAAGCAAGTTGGCACTGGAAGAAAGGCAATAAATAAGCCAACAAACAAATAAATAAGTATAAAACAAAAGATTGCAGCTGAATTATACAAAAGATATCTGAGATATAGAAGGTGAGGCTGATGTGTTTCTTTGAAATATATAACAGAAATTACCAAAGCTTTTAAAATCTTAAAATAAAATATTTCAAACAAAAAATGAATTAAAAGCCTGAGGGATTGTAAACTTGCTTTTTCAGAGCAAGGCGAAACTTAAAGACAGCCTACCTCGTACTCAAGGGTTGTAGCAGAGAGCCAAGCAATAGCCAGTGATGGATAGTAGGTTGGATAGTTGGATGGTTTGGTGGTCAAACATTATTCAAAACATTAGGTGAGACAAACTAATGAAACAAAACATCATTAGCCTCAATAGGACAAGAAATTCAGAGTCTATAAAACTCAATGGGTTTCAAATAGGTAAAACCATTTGGAAATATAAAATTATAAGGTCCATAGTTCACAATTTCAAAGTTTTCTAAAAGACTACAACAATCAAGTAGTTATAGGAAAAATGATAGATAAAGAGACAGGTGGGATTGAACTAACCATGAAACAAACTCAAATGTCTAGGTCATGTTTAAATGAAGACAGCGAGGAATAACAGGGAAAGAGAATTCATAAAATGCTGAAAAGGAGTCACACACAGAGAGGATGGAATCTGTTCTCACACTGTATAGTGACACCAAGTCCCACCTCGTACAAGAAGCAACTTGAAATTTACAAAGATGCAGAAGAGAATTTAACTTCTCCCACAAGAAAACATAAAAGTTCAACTTGGCATGATGGCTTTTGAAAACGTCTTGAGAGTTAACACAACCCAGAGAAGAAGTAGGAAGTACTGTGTAATTCCACAGAGAAGGGATACTTAGCCTTGGGAAATTTCACAGAGGTGGAAGATGTTAAAAAGGTTAACGAGGAATGAAGAGAAGACTCACCTGGAGTTCCTGCATCCCTGGCGTATGAGTGCAGCATGGAAACTTGTGTCTACAGTATGAGGCTAGCATGGACTCATTCAGAGGGATGGCCTGATGCAAGCAGTGTTGCACAGACACACTTACTTTCTCACTCTAAAGCTTTAAAACAGAATGATCTGGTGGAGATAAAGATTGATCCAGGAGAACTGATCTCCAATCTGTTCTGGAGCTGAAGCTCACCTAGTTTAGGACACACACAGATTCACTCTGAAGGCTCCTAGGAAGCCCAGCATTATTGTCCCAAGTTTTCTATTCAATCAGAGCCGTGGACTGGGACCTATAAAGGACGGCTTGAGAAACAGTGGACTCTATACAGAACTACCCTGTTCTTCAGAAGAGAGCTATATTATTTTCTACAAACAAATAGTCTATGTGATCCTAATGCAATCTAATCTAGTTTAATCTAATCTGATCATTAATCACCTGAACTAACTTGGTACCAGAAGATCTTAAGAAAAAACAAAATTAACATCACCGGGCTAAGGAGAACTGAGCTAAGGAAACCTTTGTCCACAAGTTCAAAGTTGAGTTCTTATGTCTGCATTGGGTTAGATCCATTTCTGTCTCTTTTCTTCTCTGTGACCTTGGGAGAGTTAGGAACCACTTCCTAGAGGCTCAGTGTGAAATTGATAACTTCACACTGTGTAATTGAATAAGCACCCCCCAGAAGACATTAAGAATATTAAATAATATTTTTATTGATTTTTATTGAGCTCTTCATTTTCTCTGCTACCCTCCCTGCCTCTACTCTCCCCCCTTCAACCTTCCCCCAAGTACCCCCATGCTTCCAATTTAGTCAGGAGATCTTGTCTTTTCTACTTTCCATGTAAATTAGATTTAGGTAAGTCCCTCTTAGTGTCCTCTTTGTTGTCTAAGTTCTCTGGATATTTAACAATTAAATATAATTTGCTCAGCATAAAACTGTTAGCACCATCCCTGGCACACAGAAATCCTGAAAAACATTTACATAAAGAGCCAAGAACAATTGCAACTTAGTCTGGACAATGGTTGTGTAAAACATCTTACCTAGAATTCCTAGGATCTCTTTCCAATTTCAGTGTGTTACCATAAGCTCAGCCTAGACTATTATTTATAACTCTTAAAAATGATGATGGGGTGGGACTTAAGAGACAGTAACTAGTAATGCTTAGCTTCGGATTATCAGCCAATGCAACATGAAATTATTAACTAAAATGAGGAGACTATGTGGGCTTATGACGTATTCATACTTTTCTCAGCAAAAATGCTAAGAAGGGAAATAACTGTTAAGCAACCTCTTTCCTTGGGCTATGCTCTTACTCATTTTAAACTTGGAACTGTGTTAAGCACGTGCTTTCCTGCTGGCAACAACTCATCTGAGCGTTGGGCTTCTAGAGTATTCTGTGTGAAGCATCCCACTATCCTTACTCTTGAACATCGATTTTCATACTGATTCTATTACTACGCAATGAAAAGGTTTCACAGGAGACTTAAAACACTTCATGCTGGCTTGCTGCCGTCATCCTGTCCAGCAAGCTGCCACACAAACTGTAATGGTACTAAAATTAGTGATTGCATTTGTTCAGTACATAGAGACATTGCCAGTCTATATTTTGTTGTTGTGTTTGATTCAATCTATTTCATTTGACTCAGTCACACTTCCTTCACTTCCAAAGAGACACCAGATACTTCTGGAGCACCCTAAAGTGGCTCTAGTGATGTTGTGTTCTCTCTCTCTCTCTCTCTCTCTCTCTCTCTCTCTCTCTCTCTCTCTC